>CM055836.1:30356455-30806620 GCA_029582265.1 Zoroaster sp. YZ-2022
ACTTGACCCTCTATGACGCTCACTTGAGCTGGCTCACTTGAGCTGGCTCACTTGAGCTGGCTCACTTGAGCTGGCTCACTTGAGCCACATTACGCGCACCTAATATCGAGTGTCACACTACTATTGCAATACTTCAAGAATGTTGTTGCGGTTAATGTTACTCAAGCTATCTGCACACTGTACCAGGGTTGCCATGCCCAGTCGCTTATTATATACATGCCCACTCGCTTATTAACTCGACGCGGCAAGGCTGCCACTCGTGGGGAAAAATCCCTACCGTAGGGTATTTTAGTAAAGTGTAGGGAATAGGGGGCCCCTACGGGAAAAATTGAAATACTGTAGGGGGGAGTAGGGGAATCCACAAATATTGGAACAAAATTATATATTTATGTACGTGATATAGGCCTACTGCTTTAATCATATCAGTATAACGCAGTTATTAGTCATATCGCTAGGGTGTTCTAAATTAAGTATGCGCATGCGTAGTAATGCATTCTGGGACATTGTTATGTATTTGAAGTTTTCATGATTGTGATGAACGTAGAAATAAACTTGAAACTTAAAACTTCTTTCGGGTCCAGTGCGTTTGTTGTCAGTCAAGAAAAAATGAAGCGCTCTCACTTGTAGTTTAAACTCTGATTGACCCCAGTTAGGGTAACACCTAATATCGAGTGTCACACTACTATTGCAATACTTCAAGAATGCCGTTGCGGTTAATGTTACTCAAGCTATCTGCACACTGTACCAGGGTTGCCATTTGTCATTTTTCACGTTCATCCGGGAAGACTATATATTCCCTTTAATTCATTCACGAAGGCCTACACATCTGGTCATTATGCCCAGTTATTTAATTCGAAGTTAGGCCTAATTACTAACTTATTCGAAAGGGAAAACGTTAATTAATAACTAATTCGTTGGGGAAACGAAATTTTGTAGGAAAAAATAATACTAAGTATGTAGGGATAATGCAGGGGAAATGCGCATGCGTGGTGGGGGAAAACAGCAAATCAAGAGTGGCAGCCCTGCGACGCGGGCAAACTTTATTCACTGAAGTTGCTTTCAGTCCCTTGGGACAACGCCCTTGCCTCACGCACTGCATTTTCCACACGATGTGCAATTTCTCTGGTCTTTGAAAGTGTTAGATCTTTTTCCATTAGCAACCTTTCTGATTTGTAACGTAAATTCAAATAACTTGGTCCCTTCTGGCGGAGAATCATCGCTGCCTAGCAAAGTAAAAAAAAAATGCGTTGACCTTCCACGCCGAGGCAGTGCAGTAATAAAGCTTTTTTGCTTGTTTCACTAAATTCATCGTCGCCTCCGATAGCTATTAAGTACGTTTTAAACAGGGAAACCCACTGTTTCCACAGTAATGGTGGCTCACTGGCCTCTTGTAGAAATGGAGGGGGTTGAAGTATACTGGCATAGCCTCCTGCAGACGCCATGTCGCAATTTTAGTTCTTTAATCCTCGTCGCCAGATGTTGTAGTGTAGGTACAACGCATAGATAACTAGCACGCAGAGAAACTCGGAATTGACTTCAACAACTTTATTTACACGCGCTCCACTTTATATACAAACTTTACTAATCACTGAACTGGAACATTTGTGATCAATACCCAATGAGTGCATGCGGCCATAACATTATAAAGTTAGGTGTTTACTATACCAGGATACGACAGCCAGCTAGCTTAATAAACTAGCTGGAATAAGAGTTTTGATTTTGCTTTCAGATTGAGCGCGCTAAATTTCCCAAGTATAGACTTTGAGGTTTATATATTACAAACGAGAAAAATTCCTGGGTGGACCCAGTGGCGCAACTGGTTAACCCACTGTCAAATAGAAACCCAAGATCCCCCAGATGGGTTCGAGACCCACAGTGGTCCTGAGTCCACAGCCGAGGCAAACTAGCTTAATAAACTAGCTGGAATAAGACTTTTGCTTTTGCTTTCAGATTGAGGGCGCTAAATTTCACAGCTATACACTTTCAGGTTTATATATTACAAACGAGAATAATTTCCTGTGGCGACACAGTGGCTCAACTGGTTAACCCAATGTCAAATAGAAAAAGAGGATCCCCCAGATGGGTTCGAGACCCACAGTGGTCCTGAGTCCACAGCCGAGCCAAACTAGCTTAATAAACTCGCTGGAATAAGACTTTTGCTTTTGCTTTCAGATTGAGGGAGCTAAATTTCCCAAGTATAGACTTTGAAGTTTATATATTACAAACGAGAAAAATTCCTGGGTGGACCCAGTGGCGCAACTGGTTAACCCACTGTCAAATAGAAAAAGACGATCCCCCAGATGGGTTCGAGACCCACAGTGGTCCTGAGTCCACAGCCGAGGCAAACTAGCTTAATAAACTAGCTGGAATAAGACTTTTGCTTTTGCTTTCAGATTGAGGGCGCTAAATTTCACAGCTATACACTTTCAGGTTTATATATTACAAACGAGAATAATTTCCTGTGGCGACACAGTGGCTCAACTGGTTAACCCAATGTCAAATAGAAAAAGAAGATCCCCCAGATGGGTTCGAGACCCACAGTGGTCCTGAGTCCACAGCCGAGGCAAACTAGCTTAATAAACTAGCTGGAATAAGACTTTTGCTTTTGCTTTCAGATTGAGGGCGCTAAATTTCACAGCTATACACTTTCAGGTTTATATATTACAAACGAGAATAACTTCCTGTGGCGACACAGTGGCTCAACTGGTTAACCCAATGTCAAATAGAAAAAGAAGATCCTCCAGATGGGTTCGAGACCCACAGTGGTCCTGAGTCCACAGCCGAGGCAAACTAGCTTAATAAACTAGCTGGAATAAGACTTTTGCTTTTGCTTTCAGATTGAGGGCGCTAAATTTCACAGCTATACACTTTCAGGTTTATATATTACAAACGAGAATAATTTCCTGTGGCGACACAGTGGCTCAACTGGTTAACCGACTGGCAAATAGAAAAACAAGATACCCCAGATGGGTTCGAGACCCACAGTGGTCCTGAGTCCACAGCCGAGAAATACTAGCTTAATAAACTAGCTGGAATAAGACTTTGCTTTTGCTCTTCAGATTGAGGGCGCTGAATTTCCCAAGTATACACTTATAGGTTTATATATTAGAAACGAGAATAAGTTTCCTGTGGCGACACCAGTGGCTCAACTGGTTAACCCAATGTCAAATAGAAAAAGAAGATCCTCCAGATGGGTTCGAGACCCACAGTGGTCCTGAGTCCACAGCCAAGACAAGCTAGCTTAATAAACTAGCTGGAATAAGGCTTTTGCTTTCAGATTGAGGCGCTAAAATTCCCAAGTATAGACTTATAGGTTTATATATTAGAAACGAGAATCAGTTCCTGACCAGTGGCTCAACTGGTTAACCCACTGTCAAATAGAAACCCAAGAGCCCCGGATGCGTTCGAAACCCACAGTGGTCTGAGTCCACAGCTAAGTAAAGCTGTGATTGGCTGGCTCAGATTGAGCTCAGTTGAGCTGGCTCAGTTGAGCTGGCTCAGTTGAGCTGGCTCAGAGCTGGCTCAGTTGAGCTGGCTCAGTTGAGCTGGCTCAGCTCACTTGAGCTGGCTCAGTTGAGCTGGCTCACTTGAGCTGGCTCACTTGAGCTGGCTCACTTGAGCTGGCTCACTTGAGCTGGCTCACTTGAGCTGGCTCACTTGAGCTGGCTCAGTTGAGCTGGCTCACTTGAGCTGGCTCACTTGAGCTGGCTCACTTGAGCTGGCTCAGTTGGGCTGGCTCAGTTGGGCTGGCTCAGTTGGGCTGGCTCACTTGAGCTGGCTCACTTGAGCTGGCTCACTTGAGCTGGCTCACTTGAGCTGGCTCACTTGAGCTGGCTCACTTGAGCTGGCTCACTTGAGCTGGCTCACTTGAGCTGGCTCACTTGAGCTGGCTCACTTGAGCTGGCTCAGTTGAGCTGGCTCAGTTGAGCTGGCTCACTGAGCTGGCTCACTTGAGCTGGCTCATGAGCTGGCTCACTTGAGCTGGCTCACTTGAGCTGGCTCACTTGAGCTGGCTCACGAGCTGGCTCACGGAGCTGGCTCACTTGAGCTGGCTCACTTGAGCTGGCTCACTTGAGCTGGCTCACTTGAGCTGGCTGGCTCGAGCTGGCTGGCTCACTTGAGCTGGCTCACTTGAGCTGGCTCACTGGCTGAGGCTGGCTCACTTGAGCTGGCTCACACGAGGCTGGCTCACTTGAGCTGGCTCACTTGAGCTGGCTCACTTGAGCTGGCTCGCAGGCTGGCTCACTTGAGCTGGCTCGCTGGGCTGGCTCACTTGAGCTGGCTCACTTGAGCTGGCTCACTTGAGCTGGCTCGCCAGGCTGGCTCACTTGAGCTGGCTCACTTGAGCTGGCTCAGGCTGGCTGAGGCTGGCTCACTTGAGCTGGCTCGCAGGCTGGCTCACTTGAGCTGGCTCGCAGAGCTGGCTCACTTGAGCTGGCTCCTTGAGCTGGCTCTGAGGCTGGCTCACTTGAGCTGGCTCACTTGAGCTGGCTCACTTGAGCTGGCTCACTTGAGCTGGCTCACTTGAGCTGGCTCACTTGAGCTGGCTCGCTAGAGCTGGCTAACTTGAGCTGGCTCACTTGAGCTGGCTCACTGGCTCACTTGAGCTGGCTCAGCTGGCTCAGGCTGGCTCACTTGAGCTGGCTCACTTGAGCTGGCTCAGCTAGGCTGGCTCACGGGCTGGCTCACTTGAGCTGGCTCACTTGAGGCTGGCTCACTTGAGCTGGCTCACTTGAGCTGGCTCACTTGAGCTGGCTCACTTGAGCTGGCTCACTTGAGCTGGCTCACTTGAGCTGGCTCGCAGGCTGGCTCACTTGAGCTGGCTCACTTGAGCTGGCTCGCAGGCTGGCTCACTTGAGCTGGCTCATGGGCTGGCTCAGGCTGGCTCGCAGGCTGGCTCACTTGAGCTGGCTCACTTGAGGCTGGCTCACTTGAGCTGGCTCGCGGGCTGGCTCGCCCAGGCTGGCTCACTTGAGCTGGCTCACTTGAGCTGGCTCGCAGGCTGGCTCACTTGAGGCTGGCTCACTTGAGCTGGCTCACTTGAGCTGGCTCACTTGAGCTGGCTCACTTGAGCTGGCTCACTTGAGCTGGCTCGCAAGGTGTGGCTCACTTGAGCTCAGGCTGGCTCACTTGAGCTGGCTCACTTGAGCTGGCTCACTTGAGCTGGATCGCAGGCTGGCTCACTTGAGCTGGCTCATGAGCTGGCTTGAGCTGGCTCACTTGAGCTGGCTCACTTGAGCTGGCTCATGAGGTGGCTCACTTGAGCTGGCTCACTTGAGCTGGCTCACTTGAGCTGGCTCGCAGGCTGGCTCACTTGAGCTGGCTCAGCTTGAGCTGGCTCGCCAGGCTGGCTCACTTGAGCTGGCTCACTTGAGGCTGGCTCACTTGAGCTGGCTCACTTGAGCTGGCTCACTTGAGGGGGCTCACTTGAGCGGGCTCGCAGGCTGGCTCACTTGAGCTGGCTCACTTGAGCTGAGCTGGCTCACTGAGCTGGCTCACTTGAGCTGGCTCAGTATGAGCTGGCTCACTTGAGCTGGCTCACTTGAGCTGGCTCACTTGAGCTGGCTCACTTGAGCTGGCTCACTTGAGCTGGCTCACTTGAGCTGGCTCACTTGAGCTGGCTCACTTGAGCTGGCTCACTTGAGCTGGCTCATGAGCTGGCTCACTTGAGCTGGCTCACTTGAGCTGGCTCACTTGAGCTGGCTCACTTGAGCTGGCTCACTTGAGCTGGCTCACTTGAGCTGGCTCACTTGAGCTGGCTCACTTGAGCTGGCTCACTTGAGCTGGCTCACTTGAGCTGGCTCACTTGAGCTGGCTCACTTGAGCTGGCTCACTGGAGCTGGCTCACTTGAGCTGGCTCACTTGAGCTGGCCCACCCGAGCTGGCCCACTTCAGCTGGCTCACCCGAGCTGGCTCACTTGAGCTGGCTCACCTGAGCTGGCTCACCTGAGCTGGCTCACTTGAGCTGGCTCACTTGAGCTGGCTCACTTGAGCTGGCTCACTTGAGCTGGCTCTATTGAGCTGGCTCACTTGAGCTGGCTCACTTGAGCTGGCTCACTTGAGCTGGCTCACTTGAGCTGGCTCACTTGAGCTGGCTCACTTGAGCTGGCTCACTTGAGCTGGCTCACTAGAGCTGGCTCACTTGAGCTGGCTCACCTGAGCTGGCTCACTTGAGCTGGCTCACTTGAGCTGGCTCACTTGAGCTGGCTCACTTGAGCTGGCTCACTTGAGCTGGCTCACTTGAGCTGGCTCACTTGAGCTGGCTCACTTGAGCTGGCTCACTTGAGCCACATTACGCGCACCTAATATCGAGTGTCACACTACTATTGCAATACTTCAAGAATGTTGTTGCGGTTAATGTTACTCAAGCTATCTGCACACTGTACCAGGGTTGCCATGCCCAGTCGCTTATTATATACATGCCCACTCGCTTATTAACTCGACGCGGCAAGGCTGCCACTCGTGGGGAAAAATCCCTACCGTAGGGTATTTTAGTAAAGTGTAGGGAATAGGGGGCCCCTACGGGAAAAATTGAAATACTGTAGGGGGGAGTAGGGGAATCCACAAATATTGGAACAAAATTATATATTTATGTACGTGATATAGGCCTACTGCTTTAATCATATCAGTATAACGCAGTTATTAGTCATATCGCTAGGGTGTTCTAAATTAAGTATGCGCATGCGTAGTAATGCATTCTGGGACATTGTTATGTATTTGAAGTTTTCATGATTGTGATGAACGTAGAAATAAACTTGAAACTTAAAACTTCTTTCGGGTCCAGTGCGTTTGTTGTCAGTCAAGAAAAAATGAAGCGCTCTCACTTGTAGTTTAAACTCTGATTGACCCCAGTTAGGGTAACACCTAATATCGAGTGTCACACTACTATTGCAATACTTCAAGAATGCCGTTGCGGTTAATGTTACTCAAGCTATCTGCACACTGTACCAGGGTTGCCATTTGTCATTTTTCACGTTCATCCGGGAAGACTATATATTCCCTTTAATTCATTCACGAAGGCCTACACATCTGGTCATTATGCCCAGTTATTTAATTCGAAGTTAGGCCTAATTAATAACTTATTCGAAAGGGAAAACAAAATTTTGTAGGGGAAAACGTTAATTAATAACTAATTCGTTGGGGAAGCGAAATTTTCTAGGAAAAAAATAATACTAAGTATGTAGGGATAATGCAGGGGAAATGCGCATGCGTGGTGGGGGAAAACAGCAAATCAAGAGTGGCAGCCCTGCGACGCGGGCAAACTTTATTCACTGAAGTTGCTTTCAGTCCCTTGGGACAACGCCCTTGCCTCACGCACTGCATTTTCCACACGATGTGCAATTTCTCTGGTCTTTGAAAGTGTTAGATCTTTTTCCATTAGCAACCTTTCTGATTTGTAACGTAAATTCAAATAACTTGGTCCCTTCTGGCGGAGAATCATCGCTGCCTAGCAAAGTAAAAAAAAAAAATGCGTTGACCTTCCACGCCGAGGCAGTGCAGTAATAAAGCTTTTTTGCTTGTTTCACTAAATTCATCGTCGCCTCCGATAGCTATTAAGTACGTTTTAAACAGGGAAACCCACTGTTTCCACAGTAATGGTGGCTCACTGGCCTCTTGTAGAAATGGAGGGGGTTGAAGTATACTGGCATAGCCTCCTGCAGACGCCATGTCGCAATTTTAGTTCTTTAATCCTCGTCGCCAGATGTTGTAGTGTAGGTACAACGCATAGATAACTAGCACGCAGAGAAACTCGGAATTGACTTCAACAACTTTATTTACACGCGCTCCACTTTATATACAAACTTTACTAATCACTGAACTGGAACATTTGTGATCAATACCCAATGAGTGCATGCGGCCATAACATTATAAAGTTAGGTGTTTACTATACCAGGATACGACAGCCAGCTAGCTTAATAAACTAGCTGGAATAAGAGTTTTGATTTTGCTTTCAGATTGAGCGCGCTAAATTTCCCAAGTATAGACTTTGAGGTTTATATATTACAAACGAGAAAAATTCCTGGGTGGACCCAGTGGCGCAACTGGTTAACCCACTGTCAAATAGAAACCCAAGATCCCCCAGATGGGTTCGAGACCCACAGTGGTCCTGAGTCCACAGCCGAGGCAAACTAGCTTAATAAACTAGCTGGAATAAGACTTTTGCTTTTGCTTTCAGATTGAGGGCGCTAAATTTCACAGCTATACACTTTCAGGTTTATATATTACAAACGAGAATAATTTCCTGTGGCGACACAGTGGCTCAACTGGTTAACCCAATGTCAAATAGAAAAAGAGGATCCCCCAGATGGGTTCGAGACCCACAGTGGTCCTGAGTCCACAGCCGAGCCAAACTAGCTTAATAAACTCGCTGGAATAAGACTTTTGCTTTTGCTTTCAGATTGAGGGAGCTAAATTTCCCAAGTATAGACTTTGAAGTTTATATATTCCTGGGTGGACACAGTGGCGCAACTGGTTAACCCACTGTCAAATAGAAACAGATGATCCCCCAGATGGGTTCGAGACCCACAGTGGTCCTGAGTCCACAGCCGAGGCAAACTAGCTTAATAAACTAGCTGGAATAAGACTTTTGCTTTTGCTTTCAGATTGAGGGCGCTAAATTTCACAGCTATACACTTTCAGGTTTATATATTACAAACGAGAATAATTTCCTGTGGCGACACAGTGGCTCAACTGGTTAACCCAATGTCAAATAGAAAAGAAGATCCCCCAGATGGGTTCGAGACCCACAGTGGTCCTGAGTCCACAGCCGAGGCAAACTAGCTTAATAAACTAGCTGGAATAAGACTTTTGCTTTTGCTTTCAGATTGAGGGCGCTAAATTTCACAGCTATACACTTTCAGGTTTATATATTACAAACGAGAATAATTTCCTGTGGCGACACAGTGGCTCAACTGGTTAACCCAATGTCAAATAGAAAAGAAGATCCCCCAGATGGGTTCGAGACCCACAGTGGTCCTGAGTCCACAGCCGAGGCAAACTAGCTTAATAAACTAGCTGGAATAAGACTTTTGCTTTTGCTTTCAGATTGAGGGCGCTAAATTTCACAGCTATACACTTTCAGGTTTATATATTACAAACGAGAATAACTTCCTGTGGCGACACAGTGGCTCAACTGGTTAACCCAATGTCAAATAGAAAAAGAAGATCCTCCAGATGGGTTCGAGACCCACAGTGGTCCTGAGTCCACAGCCGAGGCAAACTAGCTTAATAAACTAGCTGGAATAAGACTTTTGCTTTTGCTCTCAGATTGAGGCCGCTAAATTTCACAACTATACACTTTCAGGTTTATATATTAGAAACGAGAATAATTTCCTGTGGCGACACAGTGGATGAACTGGTTAACCGACTGGCAAATAGAAAAACAAGATACCCCAAATGGGTTCGAGACCCACAGTGGTCCGGAGTCCACAGCCAAGACAAGCTAGCTTAATAAACTAGCTGGAATAATAGTTTTGCTTTCAATTGAGGGGGCTGAATTTCCCAAGTATAGACTTATAGGTTTATATATTAGAAACGAGAATAAGTTCCTGGGGGGGACCCAGTGGCTCAACTGGTTAACCCACTGTGGAACAATAGCTGGCTCAGCTGAGCTGGCTCAGCTGAGCTGGCTCAGTCTGAGCTTTCTGGAACCCACTGAGCTGGCTCAGAGCCACCTGAGCTGGAGTCCACAGCTGGCCCACCTGAGCAAAGCTCACTTGAGCTGGCTCAGAGCTGGCTCACTTGAGCTGGCTCAGTCGAGCTGGCTCAGTCGAGCTGGCTCACCTGAGCTGGCTCACTCTGAGCTGGCTCACTGAGCTGGCTCAAGCCACTGAGCTGGCTCCCGAGCTGGCTCACTTGAGCTGGCTCACTTCAGCTGGCTCACTTCAGCTGGCTCACTTCAGCTGGCTCACTTCAGCTGGCTCACTCTGAGCTGGCTCACCTGAGCTGCTCACTGAGCTGGCTCACTCTGAGCTGGCTCACTTGAGCTGGCTCACTTGAGCTGGCTCACTTCAGCTGGCTCACTTCAGCTGGCTCACTCGAGCTGGCTCACTGGAGCGGCTCACTTGAGCTGGCTCACTTGAGCTGGCTCACTTGAGCGGGCTCACTTGAGCTGGCTCACTGAGCTGGCTCACTTTGAGCTGGCTCACTTGAGCTGGCTCACTCTGAGCTGGCTCACCTTGAGCTGGCTCACTTGAGCTGGCTCACTCTGAGCTGGCTCACTTTGAGCTGGCTCAGTATGAGCTGGCTCACTTGAGCTGGCTCACTTGAGCTGGCTCACTTGAGCTGGCTCACTGAGCTGGCTCACCTGGAGCTGGCTCACTCTGGAGCTGGCTCACCTGAGCTGGCTCACTGAGCTGGCTCACTCTGAGCTGGCTCACTTGAGCTGGCTCACTGAGCTGGCTCACTTGAGCTGGCTCACTTGAGCTGGCTCACCTGAGCTGGCTCACTCTGAGCTGGCTCACTGAGCTGGCTCACTGAGCTGGCTCACTTGAGCTGGCTCACTTGAGCTGGCTCACTTGAGCTGGCCCACTTGAGCTGGCTCACTTGAGCTGGCTCACTTGAGCTGGCTCACTTGAGCTGGCTCACTTGAGCTGGCTCACTTGAGCTGGCTCACTTGAGCGGGCTGACTTGAGCTGGCTCACTGAGCTGGCCCACCTGAGCCGGCCCACCTGAGCTGGCTCACCTGAGCTGGCTCACTTGAGCTGGCTCACCACTTGAGCTGGCTCACCACTTGAGCTGGCTCACCACTTGAGCTGGCTCACCACTTGAGCTGGCTCACCACTTGAGCTGGCTCACCTCTGGAGCTGGCTCACTCTGAGCTGGCCTCACCTGAGCTGGCTCACCTGAGCTGGCTCACCCTGGAGCTGGCTCTCACTTGAGCTGGCTCACTTGAGCTGGCTCACTTGAGCTGGCTCACTTGAGCTGGCTCTCACTGAGCTGGCTCACTTGAGCTGGCTCACTTGAGCCGGCTCACTCTAGCCGGCTCTCTGGAGCTGGCTCACTTGAGCTGGCTCACTGGAGCCGGCTCACTCTGAGCTGGCTCACTTGAGCTGGCTCACTTGAGCTGGCTCACTCTGAGCTGCCTTTGAGCTGGCTCACTGAGCTGGCTCACTTGAGCCGGCTCACTTGAGCCGGCTCACTTGAGCCGGCTCACTTGAGCGCCGGCTCACCTGAGCCGGCTCACCTGAGCCGGCTCACCTGAGCCGGCTCACCTGAGCCGGCTCACCTGAGCCGGCTCACCTGAGCTGGCTCACTTGAGCTGGCTCACTTGAGCTGGCTCACTTGAGCTGCCTCACTTGAGCTGGCTCACTTGAGCTGGCTCACTTGAGCTGGCTCACTTGAGCTGGCTCACTTGAGCTGGCTCACTTGAGCTGGCTCACTTGAGCTGGCTCACTTGAGCTGGCTCACTTGAGCCACATTACGCGCACCTAATATCGAGTGTCACACTACTATTGCAATACTTCAAGAATGTTGTTGCGGTTAATGTTACTCAAGCTATCTGCACACTGTACCAGGGTTGCCATGCCCAGTCGCTTATTATATACATGCCCACTCGCTTATTAACTCGACGCGGCAAGGCTGCCACTCGTGGGGAAAAATCCCTACCGTAGGGTATTTTAGTAAAGTGTAGGGAATAGGGGGCCCCTACGGGAAAAATTGAAATACTGTTAGGGGAATCCACAAATATTGGAACAAAATTATATATTTATGTACGTGATATAGGCCTACTGCTTTAATCATATCAGTATAACGCAGTTATTAGTCATATCGCTAGGGTGTTCTAAATTAAGTATGCGCATGCGTAGTAATGCATTCTGGGACATTGTTATGTATTTGAAGTTTTCATGATTGTGATGAACGTAGAAATAAACTTGAAACTTAAAACTTCTTTCGGGTCCAGTGCGTTTGTTGTCAGTCAAGAAAAAATGAAGCGCTCTCACTTGTAGTTTAAACTCTGATTGACCCCAGTTAGGGTAACACCTAATATCGAGTGTCACACTACTATTGCAATACTTCAAGAATGCCGTTGCGGTTAATGTTACTCAAGCTATCTGCACACTGTACCAGGGTTGCCATTTGTCATTTTCACGTTCATCCGGGAAGACTATATATTCCCTTTAATTCATTCACGAAGGCCTACACATCTGGTCATTATGCCCAGTTATTTAATTCGAAGTTAGGCCTAATTAATAACTTATTCGAAAGGGAAAACAAAATTTTGTAGGGGAAAACGTTAATTAATAACTAATTCGTTGGGGAAGCGAAATTTTCTAGGAAAAAAATAATACTAAGTATGTAGGGATAATGCAGGGAAATGCGCATGCGTGGTGGGGGAAAACAGCAAATCAAGAGTGGCAGCCCTGCGACGCGGGCAAACTTTATTCACTGAAGTTGCTTTCAGTCCCTTGGGACAACGCCCTTGCCTCACGCACTGCATTTTCCACACGATGTGCAATTTCTCTGGTCTTTGAAAGTGTTAGATCTTTTTCCATTAGCAACCTTTCTGATTTGTAACGTAAATTCAAATAACTTGGTCCCTTCTGGCGGAGAATCATCGCTGCCTAGCAAAGTAAAAAAAAAAAATGCGTTGACCTTCCACGCCGAGGCAGTGCAGTAATAAAGCTTTTTTGCTTGTTTCACTAAATTCATCGTCGCCTCCGATAGCTATTAAGTACGTTTTAAACAGGGAAACCCACTGTTTCCACAGTAATGGTGGCTCACTGGCCTCTTGTAGAAATGGAGGGGGTTGAAGTATACTGGCATAGCCTCCTGCAGACGCCATGTCGCAATTTTAGTTCTTTAATCCTCGTCGCCAGATGTTGTAGTGTAGGTACAACGCATAGATAACTAGCACGCAGAGAAACTCGGAATTGACTTCAACAACTTTATTTACACGCGCTCCACTTTATATACAAACTTTACTAATCACTGAACTGGAACATTTGTGATCAATACCCAATGAGTGCATGCGGCCATAACATTATAAAGTTAGGTGTTTACTATACCAGGATACGACAGCCAGCTAGCTTAATAAACTAGCTGGAATAAGAGTTTTGATTTTGCTTTCAGATTGAGCGCGCTAAATTTTCCAAGTATAGGAGGTTTATATATTACAAACGAGAAAAAATTCCTGGGTGGACCCAGTGGCGCAACTGGTTAACCCACTGTCAAATAGAAACCCAAGATCCCCCAGATGGGTTCGAGACCCACAGTGGTCCTGAGTCCACAGCCGAGGCAAACTAGCTTAATAAACTAGCTGGAATAAGACTTTTGCTTTCAGATTGAGGGCGCTAAATTTCACAGCTATACACTTTCAGGTTTATATATTACAAACGAGAATAATTTCCTGTGGCGACACAGTGGCTCAACTGGTTAACCCAATGTCAAATAGAAAAAGAGGATCCCCCAGATGGGTTCGAGACCCACAGTGGTCCTGAGTCCACAGCCGAGGCAAACTAGCTTAATAAACTAGCTGGAATAAGACTTTTGCTTTTGCTTTCAGATTGAGGGCGCTAAATTTCACAACTATACACTTTCAGGTTTATATATTACAAACGAGAAAAATTCCTGGATGGACCCAGTAGCGCAACTGGTTAACCCACTGTCAAATAGAAACCCAAGATACCCCAGATGGGTTCGAGACCCACAGTGGTCCTGAGTCCACAGCCGAGGCAAACTAGCTTAATAAACTAGCTGGAATAAAAATTTTGCTTTTGCTTTCAGATTGAGGGCGCTAAATTTCACAACTATACACTTTCAGGTTTATATATTACAAACGAGAATAATTTCCTGTGTGCGACACAGTGGCGCAACTGGTTAACCCAATGTCAAATAGAAAAGAGGATCCCCAGATGGGTTCGAGACCCACAGTGGTCCTGAGTCCACAGCCGAGGCAAACTAGCTTAATAAACTCGCTGGAATAAGACTTTTGCTTTTGCTTTCAGATTGAGGGAGCTAAATTTCACAGCTATACACTTTCAGGTTTATATATTACAAACGAGAAAAAATTCCTGGGTGGACCCAGTGGCGCAACTGGTTAACCCACTGTCAAATAGAAACCTAAGATCCCCCAGATGGGTTCGAGACCCACAGTGGTCCTGAGTCCACAGCCGAGGCAAACTAGCTTAATAAACTAGCTGGAATAAGACTTTTGCTTTTGCTTTCAGATTGAGGGCGCTAAATTTCACAGCTATACACTTTCAGGTTTATATATTACAAAGGAGAATAATTTCCTGTGGCGACACAGTGGCTCAACTGGTTAACCCAATGTCAAATAGAAAAAGAAGATCCCCCAGATGGGTTCGAGACCCACAGTGGTCCTGAGTCCACAGCCGAGGCAAACTAGCTTAATAAACTAGCTGGAATAAGACTTTTGCTTTTGCTTTCAGATTGAGGGCGCTAAATTTCACAGCTATACACTTTCAGGTTTATATATTACAAACGAGAATAACTTCCTGTGGCGACACAGTGGCTCAACTGGTTAACCCAATGTCAAATAGAAAAAGAAGATCCTCCAGATGGGTTCGAGACCCACAGTGGTCCTGAGTCCACAGCCGAGGCAAACTAGCTTAATAAACTAGCTGGAATAAGACTTTTGCTTTTGCTCTCAGATTGAGGGCGCTAAATTTCACAACTATACACTTTCAGGTTTATATATTAGAAACGAGAATAATTTCCTGTGGCGACACAGTGGATGAACTGGTTAACCGACTGGCAAATAGAAAAACAAGATACCCCAAATGGGTTCGAGACCCACAGTGGTCCGGAGTCCACAGCCAAGACAAGCTAGCTTAATAAACTAGCTGGAATAATAGTTTTGCTTTCAATTGAGGGGGCTGAATTTCCCAAGTATAGACTTATAGGTTTATATATTAGAAACGAGAATAAGTTCCTGGGGGGGACCCAGTGGCTCAACTGGTTAACCCACTGTCAAATAGAAACCCAAGAGCCCCCCGGATGCGTTCGAAAACCACAGTGGTCCTGAGTCCACAGATAAAGTAAAGCTGTGGATTACGGCTTTTGCCATCAGATTGAGGGCGCTAAAATTCCCCGGAGCTGGCTCAGTTGAGCTGGCTCAGTTGAGCTGGCTCAGTTGAGCTGGCTCAGTTGAGCTGGCTCAGTTGAGCTGGCTCAGTTGAGCTGGCTCACTTGAGCAGTGGCTCAGTTGAGCTGGCTCACTTGAGCTGGCTCAGGCTGGCTTTGAGCTGGCTCACTTGAGCTGGCTGGCTCACTTGAGCTGGCTCACTTGAGCTGGCTCAGATGTTCTGTCTCACTTGAGCTGGCTCACTCGAGCTGGCGCCCCCGCGCTGGCTCACTTGAGCTGGCTCACCGGAGCTGGCCCTCTCGAGCTGGCTCACTTGAGCTGGCTCACTTGAGCTGGCTCACTTGAGCTGGCTCACTTGAGCTGGCTCACTTGAGCTGGCTCACTTGAGCTGGCTCGCGTGGGCTGGCTCACTTGAGCTGGCTCACTTGAGCTGGCTCACTTGAGCTGGCTCGCAGGCTGGCTCACCTGAGCTGGCTCACTTGAGCTGGCTCACTGAGCTGGCTCACTTGAGCTGGCTCACTTGAGCTGGCTCACTTGAGCTGGCTCACTTGAGCTGGCTCACTGAGCTGAGCTGAGCTGGCTCACTTGAGCTGGCTCACTTGAGCTGGCTCACTTGAGCTGGCTCACTGCAGCGACCTCACATCAGCTGGCTCACTGAGCTGGCTCACTTGAGCTGGCTCACTTGAGCTGGCTCACTTGAGCTGGCTCACTGGAGCTGGCTCACTGAGCTGGCTCACTGAGCTGGCTCACTGAGCTGGCTCACTTGAGCTGGCTCACTTGAGCTGGCTCACTCTGAGCTGGCTCACTGAGCTGGCTCACTTGAGCTGGCTCACTTGAGCTGGCTCACTCTGAGCTGGCTCACTTGAGCTGGCTCACTGAGCTGGCTCACTTGAGCTGGCTCACTTGAGCTGGCTCACCTGAGCTGGCTCACTTGACCTGGCTCACCTGAGCTGGCTCACTTGAGCTGGCTCACCAGAGCTGGCTCACTTGAGCTGGCTCACTTGAGCTGGCTCACTTGAGCTGGCTCACTTGAGCTGGCTCACTTGAGCTGGCTCACTTGAGCTGGCTCACTTGAGCTGGCTCACTTGAGCTGGCTCGCTGGTGCTGGCTCACTTGAGCTGGCAACAAAGAGCTGGCAAACTTGTGATGCCTCAGTTGAGCTGGCTCACTTGAGCTGGCTCACTTGAGCTGGCTCACCCGCGCTGGCTCACTTGAGCTGGCACACCTGAGCTGGCTCACTTGAGCTGGCTCACTTGAGCTGGCTCACTTGAGCTGGCTCACTTGAGCTGGCTCACTTGAGCTGGCTCACTTGAGCTGGCTCACTGGAGCTGGCTCACTTGAGCTGGCTCACTTGAGCTGGCTCACTGGAGCTGGCTCACTTGAGCTGGCTCACTTGAGCTGGCTCACTTGAGCTGGCTCACTTGAGCTGGCTCACTTGAGCTGGCTCCCTTGAGCTGGCTCACTTGAGCTGGCTCACTTGAGCTGGCTCACTTGAGCTGGCTCCCTTGAGCTGGCTCACTTGAGCTGGCTCCCTTGAGCGGGCTCACCTTCGCTGGCTCACTTGAGCTGGCTCACTTGAGCTGGCTCACTTGAGCTGGCTCACTTGAGCTGGCTCACTTGAGCTGGCTCACTTGAGCTGGCTCACTTGAGCTGGCTCACGTGAGCTGGCTCACTAGAGCTGGCTCACTTGAGCTGGCTCACTTGAGCTGGCTCACTTGAGCTGGCTCACTTGAGCTAGGCAGGCTGGCTCACTTGAGCTGGCTCACTTGAGCTGGCTCAGCTCAGGCTGGCTCACTTGAGCTGGCTCACAGGAGCTGGCTCACTTGAGCTGGCTCCCTAGAGCTGGCTCACTTGAGCTGGCTCACTTGAGCTGGCTCACTTGAGCTGGCTCACTTGAGCTGGCTCACTTGAGCTGGCTCACTTGAGCTGGCTCGCAGGCTGGCTCACTTGAGCTGGCTCACTGAGCTGGCTCACTGAGCTGGCTCACTGAGCTGGCTCACTTGAGCTGGCTCACTTGAGCTGGCTCACTTGAGCTCACTTGAGCTGGCTCACTTGAGCTGGCTCACTTGAGCTGGCTCACCAGAGCTGGCTCACTTGAGCTGGCTCACTTGAGCTGGCTCACTTGAGCTGGCTCACTTGAGCTGGCTCGCTAGAGCTGGCTCACTTGAGCTGGCTCACTTGAGCTGGCTCACTTGAGCTGGCTCACTTGAGCTGGCTCACTTGAGCTGGCTCACTTGAGCTGGCTCACTTGAGCTGGCTCACTTGAGCTGGCTCTCACTTGAGCTGGCTCCAGGCTGGCTCGCAGGCTGGCTCGCAGGCTGGCTCACTCGAGCTGGCTCACTGAGCTGGCTCACTTGAGCTGGCTCCCTAGTGCTGGCTCACTTGAGCTGGCTCACTTGAGCTGGCTCACTTGAGCTGGCTCACTTGAGCTGGCTCACTCTGAGCTGGCTCACCCGAGCTGGCTCACTTGAGCTGGCTCACTTGAGCTGGCTCACCTGAGCTGGCTCACTGAGCTGGCTCACTTGAGCTGGCTCACTTGAGCTGGCTCACTTGAGCTGGCTCACTTGAGCTGGCTCACAGGCTGGCTCACTTGAGCTGGCTCACTTGAGCTGGCTCACTTGAGCTGGCTCACTTGAGCTGGCTCACTTGAGCTGGCTCACTTGAGCTGGCTCACTTGAGCTGGCTCACTTGAGCTGGCTCACTTGAGCTGGCTCACTTGAGCTGGCTCACTTGAGCTGGCTCACTTGAGCTGGCTCACTTGAGCTGGCTCACTTGAGCCACATTACGCGCACCTAATATCGAGTGTCACACTACTATTGCAATACTTCAAGAATGTTGTTGCGGTTAATGTTACTCAAGCTATCTGCACACTGTACCAGGGTTGCCATGCCCAGTCGCTTATTATATACATGCCCACTCGCTTATTAACTCGACGCGGCAAGGCTGCCACTCGTGGGGAAAAATCCCTACCGTAGGGTATTTTAGTAAAGTGTAGGGAATAGGGGGCCCCTACGGGAAAAATTGAAATACTGTAGGGGGGAGTAGGGGAATCCACAAATATTGGAACAAAATTATATATTTATGTACGTGATATAGGCCTACTGCTTTAATCATATCAGTATAACGCAGTTATTAGTCATATCGCTAGGGTGTTCTAAATTAAGTATGCGCATGCGTAGTAATGCATTCTGGGACATTGTTATGTATTTGAAGTTTTCATGATTGTGATGAACGTAGAAATAAACTTGAAACTTAAAACTTCTTTCGGGTCCAGTGCGTTTGTTGTCAGTCAAGAAAAAATGAAGCGCTCTCACTTGTAGTTTAAACTCTGATTGACCCCAGTTAGGGTAACACCTAATATCGAGTGTCACACTACTATTGCAATACTTCAAGAATGCCGTTGCGGTTAATGTTACTCAAGCTATCTGCACACTGTACCAGGGTTGCCATTTGTCATTTTTCACGTTCATCCGGGAAGACTATATATTCCGCCTACACATCTGGTCATTATGCCCAGTTATTTAATTCGAAGTTAGGCCTAATTACTAACTTATTCGAAAGGGAAAACGTTAATTAATAACTAATTCGTTGGGGAAGCGAAATTTTCTAGGAAAAAAATAATACTAAGTATGTAGGGATAATGCAGGAAATGCGCATGCGTGGTGGGGGAAAACAGCAAATCAAGAGTGGCAGCCCTGCGACGCGGGCAAACTTTATTCACTGAAGTTGCTTTCAGTCCCTTGGGACAACGCCCTTGCCTCACGCACTGCATTTTCCACACGATGTGCAATTTCTCTGGTCTTTGAAAGTGTTAGATCTTTTTCCATTAGCAACCTTTCTGATTTGTAACGTAAATTCAAATAACTTGGTCCCTTCTGGCGGAGAATCATCGCTGCCTAGCAAAGTAAAAAAAAATGCGTTGACCTTCCACGCCGAGGCAGTGCAGTAATAAAGCTTTAATGCTTGTTTCACTAAATTCATCGTCGCCTCCGATAGCTATTAAGTACGTTTTAAACAGGGAAACCCACTGTTTCCACAGTAATGGTGGCTCACTGGCCTCTTGTAGAAATGGAGGGGGTTGAAGTATACTGGCATAGCCTCCTGCAGACGCCATGTCGCAATTTTAGTTCTTTAATCCTCGTCGCCAGATGTTGTAGTGTAGGTACAACGCATAGATAACTAGCACGCAGAGAAACTCGGAATTGACTTCAACAACTTTATTTACACGCGCTCCACTTTATATACAAACTTTACTAATCACTGAACTGGAACATTTGTGATCAATACCCAATGAGTGCATGCGGCCATAACATTATAAAGTTAGGTGTTTACTATACCAGGATACGACAGCCAGCTAGCTTAATAAACTAGCTGGAATAAGAGTTTTGATTTTGCTTTCAGATTGAGCGCGCTAAATTTCCCAAGTATAGACTTTGAGGTTTATATATTACAAACGAGAAAAAATTCCTGGGTGGACCCAGTGGCGCAACTGGTTAACCCACTGTCAAATAGAAACCCAAGATCCCCCAGATGGGTTCGAGACCCACAGTGGTCCTGAGTCCACAGCCGAGGCAAACTAGCTTAATAAACTAGCTGGAATAAGACTTTTGCTTTTGCTTTCAGATTGAGGGCGCTAAATTTCACAGCTATACACTTTCAGGTTTATATATTACAAACGAGAATAATTTCCTGTGGCGACACAGTGGCTCAACTGGTTAACCCAATGTCAAATAGAAAAAGAGGATCCCCCAGATGGGTTCGAGACCCACAGTGGTCCTGAGTCCACAGCCGAGCCAAACTAGCTTAATAAACTCGCTGGAATAAGACTTTTGCTTTTGCTTTCAGATTGAGGGAGCTAAATTTCCCAAGTATAGACTTTGAAGTTTATATATTACAAACGAGAAAAAATTCCTGGGTGGACCCAGTGGCGCAACTGGTTAACCCACTGTCAAATAGAAACCCAAGATCCCCCAGATGGGTTCGAGACCCACAGTGGTCCTGAGTCCACAGCCGAGGCAAACTAGCTTAATAAACTAGCTGGAATAAGACTTTTGCTTTTGCTTTCAGATTGAGGGCGCTAAATTTCACAGCTATACACTTTCAGGTTTATATATTACAAACGAGAATAATTTCCTGTGGCGACACAGTGGCTCAACTGGTTAACCCAATGTCAAATAGAAAAAGAAGATCCCCAGATGGGTTCGAGACCCACAGTGGTCCTGAGTCCACAGCCGAGGCAAACTAGCTTAATAAACTAGCTGGAATAAGACTTTTGCTTTTGCTTTCAGATTGAGGGCGCTAAATTTCCCAAGTATAGACTTTCAGGTTTATATATTACAAACGAGAATAACTTCCTGTGGCGACACAGTGGCTCAACTGGTTAACCCAATGTCAAATAGAAAAAGAAGATCCTCCAGATGGGTTCGAGACCCACAGTGGTCCTGAGTCCACAGCCGAGGCAAACTAGCTTAATAAACTAGCTGGAATAAGACTTTTGCTTTCAGATTGAGGGCGCTAAATTTCACAGCTATACACTTTCAGGTTTATATATTACAAACGAGAATAATTTCCTGTGGCGACACAGTGGCTCAACTGGTTAACCCAATGTCAAATAGAAAAAGAAGATCCCCCAGATGGGTTCGAGACCCACAGTGGTCCTGAGTCCACAGCCGAGGCAAACTAGCTTAATAAACTAGCTGGAATAAGACTTTTGCTTTTGCTTTCAGATTGAGGGCGCTAAATTTCACAGCTATACACTTTCAGGTTTATATATTACAAACGAGAATAACTTCCTGTGGCGACACAGTGGCTCAACTGGTTAACCCAATGTCAAATAGAAAAAGAAGATCCTCCAGATGGGTTCGAGACCCACAGTGGTCCTGAGTCCACAGCCGAGGCAAACTAGCTTAATAAACTAGCTGGAATAAGACTTTGCTTTTGCTCTCAGATTGAGGGCGCTAAATTTCACAACTATACACTTTCAGGTTTATATATTAGAAACGAGAATAATTTCCTGTGGCGACACAGTGGATGAACTGGTTAACCGACTGGCAAATAGAAAAACAAGATACCCCAAATGGGTTCGAGACCCACAGTGGTCCGGAGTCCACAGCCAAGACAAGCTAGCTTAATAAACTAGCTGGAATAATAGTTTTGCTTTCAATTGAGGGGGCTGAATTTCCCAAGTATAGACTTATAGGTTTATATATTAGAAACGAGAATAAGTTCCTGGGGGGGACCCAGTGGCTCAACTGGTTAACCCACTGTCAAATAGAAACCCAAGAGCCCCCCGGATGCGTTCGAAACCCACAGTGGTCCTGAGTCCACAGATAAGTAAAGCTGTGGATTAAGGCTTTTGCCATCAGATTGAGGGCGCTAAAATTCCCCGGAGCTGGCTCAGTTGAGCTGGCTCAGTTGAGCTGGCTCAGTTGAGCTGGCTCAGTTGAGCTGGCTCAGTTGAGCTGGCTCAGTTGAGCTGGCTCAGTTGAGCTGGCTCAGTTGAGCTGGCTCACTTGAGCTGGCTCACTTGAGCTGGCTCACTTGAGCTGGCTCGCAGGCTGGCTCGCAGAGCTGGCTCACTTGAGCTGGCTCAGGCTGGCTCGCAGGCTGGCTCACCAGAGCTGGCTCACTGAGCTGGCTCCACTGAGCTGGCTCACTTGAGCTGGCTCACTTGAGCTGGCTCACTTGAGCTGGCTCACTTGAGCTGGCTCACTTGAGCTGGCTCACTTGAGCTGGCTCACTTGAGCTGGCTCACTTGAGCTCACTTGAGCTGGCTCACTTGAGCTGGCTCACTTGAGCTGGCTCACTTGAGCTGGCTCACGCCAGGCTGGCTCGCAGGCTGGCTCACTTGAGCTGGCTCACTTGAGCTGGCTCACCCAGGCTGGCTCCTGAGCTGGCTCACTTGAGCTGGCTCACTTGAGCTGGCTCACTTGAGCTGGCTCACGAGCGCTGGCTCACTTGAGCTGGCTCACTTGAGCTGGCTCACTTGAGCTGGCTCACTTGAGCTGGCTCACTTGAGCTGGCTCACTTGAGCTGGCTCACTTGAGCTGGCTCACTTGAGCTGGCTCACTTGAGCTGGCTCACTGAGCTGAGCTGGCTCACTTGAGCTGGCTCACTTGAGCTGGCTCACTTGAGCTGGCTCACTTGAGCTGGCTCACTAGAGCTGGAGCTGGCTCACATGAGCTGGCTCACTTGAGCTGGCTCACTTGAGCTGGCTCACTTGAGCTGGCTCACTTGAGCTGGCTCACTTGAGCTGGCTCACTTGAGCTGGCTCACTTGAGCTGGCTCACTTGAGCTGGCTCACTTGAGCTGGCTCACTTGAGCTGGCTCACTTGAGCTGGCTCACTTGAGCTGGCTCACTTGAGCTGGCTCACCACTTGAGCTGGCTCACCACTTGAGCTGGCTCACCAGCGCTGGCTCACTTGAGCTGGCTCACTTGAGCTGGCTCACTTGAGCTGGCTCGCCAGGCTGGCTCGCCAGGCTGGCTCACTTGAGCTGGCTCGCCCAGGCTGGCTCACTTGAGCTGGCTCACTTGAGCTGGCTCACTTGAGCTGGCTCAGATGAGCTGGCTCTCCTGAGCTGGCTCACTTGAGCTGGCTCACTTGAGCTGGCTCACTTGAGCTGGCTCACTTGAGCTGGCTCACTATTTTGCTTGAACTCATGAGCTTGCTCACCTGAGCTGGCTCACTTGAGCTGGCTCACTTGAGCTGGCTCGCAGGCTGGCTCACTTGAGCTGGCTCGCCCGGCTGAGGGCTGGCTCACTTGAGCTGGCTCACTTGAGCTGGCTCACTTGAGCTGGCTCACCTGAGCTGGCTCACTGAGCTGGCTCACTGAGCTGGCTCACCCAGGCTGGCTCACTTGAGCTGGCTCACTTGAGCTGGCTCGCAGGCTGGCTCACTTGAGCTGGCTCACTTGAGCTGGCTCACACCAGCTGGCTCACCAGAGCTGCCTCACACGAGGCTGGCTCACTTGAGCTGGCTCACTTGAGCTGGCTCACCACTTGAGCTGGCTCACCAGGCTGGCTCACTTGAGCTGGCTCACTTGAGGCTGGCTCGCAGGCTGGCTCACCCAGGCTGGCTCACTTGAGCTGGCTCACTTGAGCTGGCTCACTTGAGCTGGCTCACAAGAGCTGGCTCGCAGGCTGGCTCACTGAGCTGGCTCACTTGAGCTGGCTCGCCAGGCTGGCTCGCAGGCTGGCTCACTTGAGCTGGCTCCCTTGAGCTGGCTCACTTGAGCTGGCTCACTTGAGCTGGCTCACTTGAGCTGGCTCACTTGAGCTGGCTCACTTGAGCTGGCTCACTTGAGCTGGCTCACTTGAGCTGGCTCACTTGAGCTGGCTCACTTGAGCTGGCTCACTTGAGCTGGCTCACGTGAGCTGGCTCACTTGAGCTGGCTCCCTAGCGCTGGCTCACTTGAGCTGGCTCACTTGAGCTGGCTCACTTGAGCTGGCTCACTTGAGCTGGCTCACTTGAGCTGGCTCACTTGAGCTGGCTCACTTGAGCTGGCTCACTTGAGCTGGCTCACTTGAGCTGGCTCACGTGAGCTGGCTCACTTGAGCTGGCTCACTTGAGCTGGCTCACATGAGCTGGCTCACTTGAGCTGGCTCACTTGAGCTGGCTCACTTGAGCTGGCTCACTTGAGCTGGCTCACTTGAGCTGGCTCTTGAGCTGGCTCAGAGCTGGCTCAGGCTGGCTCGCAGGCTGGCTCGCAGGCTGGCTCACTTGAGCTGGCTCGCAGGCTGGCTCACTTGAGCTGGCTCACTTGAGCTGGCTCACTTGAGCTGGCTCACTTGAGCTGGCTCACAGGCTGGCTCACTTGAGCCACATTACGCACACCTAATATCGAGTGTCACACTACTATTGCAATACTTCAAGAATGTTGTTGCGGTTAATGTTACTCAAGCTATCTGCACACTGTACCAGGCTGCCATGCCCAGTCGCTTATTATATACATGCCCACTGCTTATTAACTCGACGCGGCAAGGCTGCCACTCGTGGGAAAAATCCCTACCGTAGGGTATTTTAGTAAAGTGTAGGAATAGGGGCCCCTACGGGAAAAATTGAAATACTGTAGGGGAGTAGGGGAATCCACAAATATTGGAACAAAATTATATATTTATGTACGTGATATAGGCCTACTGCTTTAATCATATCAGTATAACGCAGTTATTAGTCATATCGCTAGGGTGTTCTAAATTAAGTATGCGCATGCGTAGTAATGCATTCTGGGACATTGTTATGTATTTGAAGTTTTCATGATTGTGATGAACGTAGAAATAAACTTGAAACTTAAAACTTCTTTCGGGTCCAGTGCGTTTGTTGTCAGTCAAGAAAAATGAAGCGCTCTCACTTGTAGTTTAAACTCTGATTGACCCCAGTTAGGGTAACACCTAATATCGAGTGTCACACTACTATTGCAATACTTCAAGAATGCCGTTGCGGTTAATGTTACTCAAGCTATCTGCACACTGTACCAGGGTTGCCATTTGTCATTTTTCACGTTCATCCGGGAAGACTATATATTCCCTTTAATTCATTCACGAAGGCCTACACATCTGGTCATTATGCCCAGTTATTTA
Organism: Zoroaster sp. YZ-2022; assembly: GCA_029582265.1. Classification (NCBI taxonomy): domain Eukaryota; kingdom Metazoa; phylum Echinodermata; class Asteroidea; order Forcipulatida; family Zoroasteridae; genus Zoroaster; species Zoroaster sp. YZ-2022. The sequence continues at coordinate 30,381,079 of CM055836.1, forward strand.
ATTCGAAGTTAGGCCTAATTACTAACTTATTCGAAAGGGAAAACGTTAATTAATAACTAATTCGTTGGGGAAACGAAATTTTGTAGGAAAAAATAATACTAAGTATGTAGGGATAATGCAGGGGAAATGCGCATGCGTGGGGGAAAACAGCAAATCAAGAGTGGCAGCCCTGCGACGCGGGCAAACTTTATTCACTGAAGTTGCTTTCAGTCCCTTGGGACAACGCCCTTGCCTCACGCACTGCATTTTCCACACGATGTGCAATTTCTCTGGTCTTTGAAAGTGTTAGATCTTTTTCCATTAGCAACCTTTCTGATTTGTAACGTAAATTCAAATAACTTGGTCCCTTCTGGCGGAGAATCATCGCTGCCTAGCAAAGTAAAAAAAAAAAATGCGTTGACCTTCCACGCCGAGGCAGTGCAGTAATAAAGCTTTTTTGCTTGTTTCACTAAATTCATCGTCGCCTCCGATAGCTATTAAGTACGTTTTAAACAGGGAAACCCACTGTTTCCACAGTAATGGTGGCTCACTGGCCTCTTGTAGAAATGGAGGGGGTTGAAGTATACTGGCATAGCCTCCTGCAGACGCCATGTCGCAATTTTAGTTCTTTAATCCTCGTCGCCAGATGTTGTAGTGTAGGTACAACGCATAGATAACTAGCACGCAGAGAAACTCGGAATTGACTTCAACAACTTTATTTACACGCGCTCCACTTTATATACAAACTTTACTAATCACTGAACTGGAACATTTGTGATCAATACCCAATGAGTGCATGCGGCCATAACATTATAAAGTTAGGTGTTTACTATACCAGGATACGACAGCCAGCTAGCTTAATAAACTAGCTGGAATAAGAGTTTTGATTTTGCTTTCAGATTGAGCGCGCTAAATTTTCCAAGTATAGACTTTGAGGTTTATATATTACAAACGAGAAAAAATTCCTGGGTGGACCCAGTGGCGCAACTGGTTAACCCACTGTCAAATAGAAACCCAAGATCCCCCAGATGGGTTCGAGACCCACAGTGGTCCTGAGTCCACAGCCGAGGCAAACTAGCTTAATAAACTAGCTGGAATAAGACTTTTGCTTTTGCTTTCAGATTGAGGGCGCTAAATTTCACAGCTATACACTTTCAGGTTTATATATTACAAACGAGAATAATTTCCTGTGGCGACACAGTGGCTCAACTGGTTAACCCAATGTCAAATAGAAAAAGAGGATCCCCCAGATGGGTTCGAGACCCACAGTGGTCCTGAGTCCACAGCCGAGCCAAACTAGCTTAATAAACTCGCTGGAATAAGACTTTTGCTTTTGCTTTCAGATTGAGGGAGCTAAATTTCCCAAGTATAGACTTTGAAGTTTATATATTACAAACGAGAAAAAATTCCTGGGTGGACCCAGTGGCGCAACTGGTTAACCCACTGTCAAATAGAAACCCAAGATCCCCCAGATGGGTTCGAGACCCACAGTGGTCCTGAGTCCACAGCCGAGGCAAACTAGCTTAATAAACTAGCTGGAATAAGACTTTTGCTTTTGCTTTCAGATTGAGGGCGCTAAATTTCACAGCTATACACTTTCAGGTTTATATATTACAAACGAGAATAATTTCCTGTGGCGACACAGTGGCTCAACTGGTTAACCCAATGTCAAATAGAAAAGAAGATCCCCAGATTCGAGACCATCAGTGGTCCTGAGTCCACAGCCGAGGCAAACTAGCTTAATAAACTAGCTGGAATAAGACTTTTGCTTTTGCTTTCAGATTGAGGGCGCTAAATTTCACAGCTATACACTTTCAGGTTTATATATTACAAACGAGAATAACTTCCTGTGGCGACACAGTGGCTCAACTGGTTAACCCAATGTCAAATAGAAAAAGAAGATCCTCCAGATGGGTTCGAGACCCACAGTGGTCCTGAGTCCACAGCCGAGGCAAACTAGCTTAATAAACTAGCTGGAATAAGACTTTTGCTTTTGCTCTCAGATTGAGGGCGCTAAATTTCACAACTATACACTTTCAGGTTTATATATTAGAAACGAGAATAATTTCCTGTGGCGACACAGTGGATGAACTGGTTAACCGACTGGCAAATAGAAAAACAAGATACCCCAAATGGGTTCGAGACCCACAGTGGTCCGGAGTCCACAGCCAAGACAAGCTAGCTTAATAAACTAGCTGGAATAATAGTTTTGCTTTCAATTGAGGGGGCTGAATTTCCCAAGTATAGACTTATAGGTTTATATATTAGAAACGAGAATAAGTTCCTGGGGGGGACCCAGTGGCTCAACTGGTTAACCCACTGTCAAATAGAAACCCAAGAGCCCCCCGGATGCGTTCGAAACCCACAGTGGTCCTGAGTCCACAGCTAAGTAAAGCTGTGGATTAAGGCTTTTGCCATCAGATTGAGGGCGCTAAAATTCCCCTGAGCTGGCTCACTTGAGCTGGCTCACTGGCTCAGTTGAGCTGGCTCAGTTGAGCTGGCTCACTGAGCTGGCTCACTGAGCTGGCTCAGAGCTGGCTCACGTGAGCTGGCTCAGAGCTGGCTCACTTGAGCTGGCTCACTTGAGCTGGCTCACTTGAGCGGGCTCACTTGAGCTGGCTCACTTGAGCTGGCTCACTTGAGCGGGCTCACTTGAGCGGGCTCACCTGAGCTGGCTCACTTGAGCTGGCTCACTTGAGCTGGCTCACTTGAGCTGGCTCACTTGAGCTGGCTCACTTGAGCTGGCTCACTTGAGCTGGCTCACTTGAGCTGGCTCACTTGAGCTGGCTCACTTGAGCTGGCTCACTTGAGCTGGCTCACTTGAGCTGGCTCACTTGAGCTGGCTCACATGAGCTGAGCTGGCTCACTAGAGCTGGCTCACCTGAGCTGGCTCACTTGAGCTGGCTCACTTGAGCTGGCTCACTTGAGCTGGCTCACTTGAGCTGGCTCACTTGAGCTGGCTCACTTGAGCTGGCTCACTTGAGCTGGCTCACTTGAGCTGGCTCACTTGAGCTGGCTCACTTGAGCTGGCTCACGTGAGCTGGCTCACTTGAGCTGGCTCACGTGAGCTGGCTCACTTGAGCTGGCTCACTTGAGCTGGCTCACTGGGGCTGGCTCACTTGAGCTGGCTCCCCTGAGCTGGCTCCCTGGAGCTGGCTCACTTGAGCTGGCTCACTTGAGCTGGCTCACCTGAGCTGGCTCACCTGAGCTGGCTCACTTGAGCTGGCTCACTTGAGCTGGCTCACTTGAGCTGGCTCACTTGAGCTGGCTCACTTGAGCTGGCTCACTTGAGCTGGCTCACAAGAGCTGGCTCACTCGAGCTGGCTCACTCGAGCTGGCTCACTCGAGCTGGCTCACTCGAGCTGGCTCACTCGAGCTGGCTCACTCGAGCTGGCTCACTCGAGCTGGCTCACTCGAGCTGGCTCACTCGAGCTGGCTCACTCGAGCTGGCTCACCTGAGCTGGCTCACCTGAGCTGGCTCACTTGAGCTGGCTCACTTGAGCTGGCTCACTTGAGCTGGCTCACTTGAGCTGGCTCACTTGAGCTGGCTCACTGAGCTGGCTCACTTGAGCTGGCTCACTTGAGCTGGCTCACTTGAGCTGGCTCACTTGAGCTGGCTCACTTGAGCTGGCTCACTTGAGCTGGCTCACTTGAGCTGGCTCACTTGAGCTGGCTCACTTGAGCTGGCTCACTTGAGCTGGCTCACTTGAGCTGGCTCACTGGAGCTGGCTCACTTGAGCTGGCTCACTTGAGCTGGCTCACTTGAGCTGGAGCTGGCTCACTTGAGCTGGCTCACTTGAGCTGGCTCACTTGAGCTGGCTCACCTGAGCTGGCTCACTTGAGCTGGCTCACTTGAGCTGGCTCACTTGAGCTGGCTCACTTGAGCTGGCTCACTTGAGCTGGCTCACTTGAGCTGGCTCACTTGAGCTGGCTCACTTGAGCTGGCTCACTTGAGCTGGCTCACTTGAGCCACATTACGCGCACCTAATATCGAGTGTCACACTACTATTGCAATACTTCAAGAATGTTGTTGCGGTTAATGTTACTCAAGCTATCTGCACACTGTACCAGGGTTGCCATGCCCAGTCGCTTATTATATACATGCCCACTCGCTTATTAACTCGACGCGGCAAGGCTGCCACTCGTGGGGAAAAATCCCTACCGTAGGGTATTTTAGTAAAGTGTAGGGAATAGGGGGCCCCTACGGGAAAAATTGAAATACTGTAGGGGGGAGTAGGGGAATCCACAAATATTGGAACAAAATTATATATTTATGTACGTGATATAGGCCTACTGCTTTAATCATATCAGTATAACGCAGTTATTAGTCATATCGCTAGGGTGTTCTAAATTAAGTATGCGCATGCGTAGTAATGCATTCTGGGACATTGTTATGTATTTGAAGTTTTCATGATTGTGATGAACGTAGAAATAAACTTGAAACTTAAAACTTCTTTCGGGTCCAGTGCGTTTGTTGTCAATCAAGAAAAAATGAAGCGCTCTCACTTGTGTAGTTTAAACTCTGATTGACCCCAGTTAGGGTAACACCTAATATCGAGTGTCACACTACTATTGCAATACTTCAAGAATGCCGTTGCGGTTAATGTTACTCAAGCTATCTGCACACTGTACCAGGGTTGCCATTTGTCATTTTTCACGTTCATCCGGGAAGACTATATATTCCCTTTAATTCATTCACGAAGGCCTACACATCTGGTCATTATGCCCAGTTATTTAATTCGAAGTTAGGCCTAATTAATAACTTATTCGAAAGGGAAAACAAAATTTTGTAGGGGAAAACGTTAATTAATAACTAATTCGTTGGGGAAGCGAAATTTTCTAGGAAAAAAATAATACTAAGTATGTAGGGATAATGCAGGGGAAATGCGCATGCGTGGTGGGGGAAAACAGCAAATCAAGAGTGGCAGCCCTGCGACGCGGGCAAACTTTATTCACTGAAGTTGCTTTCAGTCCCTTGGGACAACGCCCTTGCCTCACGCACTGCATTTTCCACACGATGTGCAATTTCTCTGGTCTTTGAAAGTGTTAGATCTTTTTCCATTAGCAACCTTTCTGATTTGTAACGTAAATTCAAATAACTTGGTCCCTTCTGGCGGAGAATCATCGCTGCCTAGCAAAGTAAAAAAAAAAAATGCGTTGACCTTCCACGCCGAGGCAGTGCAGTAATAAAGCTTTTTTGCTTGTTTCACTAAATTCATCGTCGCCTCCGATAGCTATTAAGTACGTTTTAAACAGGGAAACCCACTGTTTCCACAGTAATGGTGGCTCACTGGCCTCTTGTAGAAATGGAGGGGGTTGAAGTATACTGGCATAGCCTCCTGCAGACGCCATGTCGCAATTTTAGTTCTTTAATCCTCGTCGCCAGATGTTGTAGTGTAGGTACAACGCATAGATAACTAGCACGCAGAGAAACTCGGAATTGACTTCAACAACTTTATTTACACGCGCTCCACTTTATATACAAACTTTACTAATCACTGAACTGGAACATTTGTGATCAATACCCAATGAGTGCATGCGGCCATAACATTATAAAGTTAGGTGTTTACTATACCAGGATACGACAGCCAGCTAGCTTAATAAACTAGCTGGAATAAGAGTTTTGATTTTGCTTTCAGATTGAGCGCGCTAAATTTTCCAAGTATAGGAGGTTTATATATTACAAACGAGAAAAAATTCCTGGGTGGACCCAGTGGCGCAACTGGTTAACCCACTGTCAAATAGAAACCCAAGATCCCCCAGATGGGTTCGAGACCCACAGTGGTCCTGAGTCCACAGCCGAGGCAAACTAGCTTAATAAACTAGCTGGAATAAGACTTTTGCTTTTGCTTTCAGATTGAGGGCGCTAAATTTCACAGCTATACACTTTCAGGTTTATATATTACAAACGAGAATAATTTCCTGTGGCGACACAGTGGCTCAACTGGTTAACCCAATGTCAAATAGAAAAAGAGGATCCCCCAGATGGGTTCGAGACCCACAGTGGTCCTGAGTCCACAGCCGAGCCAAACTAGCTTAATAAACTCGCTGGAATAAGACTTTTGCTTTTGCTTTCAGATTGAGGGAGCTAAATTTCCCAAGTATAGACTTTGAAGTTTATATATTACAAACGAGAAAAATTCCTGGCGACCCAGTGGCGCAACTGGTTAACCCACTGTCAAATAGAAACCCAAGATCCCCAAATGGGTTCGAGACCCACAGTGGTCCTGAGTCCACAGCCGAGGCAAACTAGCTTAATAAACTAGCTGGAATAAGACTTTTGCTTTTGCTTTCAGATTGAGGGCGCTAAATTTCACAGCTATACACTTTCAGGTTTATATATTACAAACGAGAATAATTTCCTGTGGCGACACAGTGGCTCAACTGGTTAACCCAATGTCAAATAGAAAAAGAAGATCCCCCAGATGGGTTCGAGACCCACAGTGGTCCTGAGTCCACAGCCGAGGCAAACTAGCTTAATAAACTAGCTGGAATAAGACTTTTGCTTTTGCTTTCAGATTGAGGGCGCTAAATTTCACAGCTATACACTTTCAGGTTTATATATTACAAACGAGAATAACTTCCTGTGGCGACACAGTGGCTCAACTGGTTAACCCAATGTCAAATAGAAAAAGAAGATCCTCCAGATGGGTTCGAGACCCACAGTGGTCCTGAGTCCACAGCCGAGGCAAACTAGCTTAATAAACTAGCTGGAATAAGACTTTTGCTTTTGCTCTCAGATTGAGGCCGCTAAATTTCACAACTATACACTTTCAGGTTTATATATTAGAAACGAGAATAATTTCCTGTGGCGACACAGTGGATGAACTGGTTAACCGACTGGCAAATAGAAAAACAAGATACCCCAAATGGGTTCGAGACCCACAGTGGTCCGGAGTCCACAGCCAAGACAAGCTAGCTTAATAAACTAGCTGGAATAATAGTTTTGCTTTCAATTGAGGGGGCTGAATTTCCCAAGTATAGACTTATAGGTTTATATATTAGAAACGAGAATAAGTTCCTGGGGGGACCCAGTGGCTCAACTGGTTAACCCACTGTCAAATAGAAACCCAAGAGCCCCCCGGATGCGTTCGAAACCCACAGTGGTCCTGAGTCCACAGCTAAGTAAAGCTGTGGATTAAGGCTTTTGCCATCAGATTGAGGGCGCTAAAATTCCCCGGAGCTGGCTCAGTTGAGCTGGCTCAGTTGAGCTGGCTCAGTTGAGCTGGCTCAGTTGAGCTGGCTCAGTTGAGCTGGCTCACTTGAGCTGGCTCACTTGAGCTGGCTCACTTGAGCTGGCTCACTTGAGCTGGCTCACTTGAGCTGGCTCACTTGAGCTGGCTCACTTGAGCTGGCTCACTTGAGCTGGCTCACTTGAGCTGGCTCACTCGAGCTGGCTCACTCGAGCTGGCTCACCTGAGCTGGCTCACTTGAGCTGGCTCACTTGAGCTGGCTCACATGAGCTGGCTCACTCGAGCTGGCTCACATGAGCTGGCTCACATGAGCTGGCTCACTTGAGCTGGCTCACTGAGCTGGCTCACTTGAGCTGGCTCACTGAGCTGGCTCACCTGAGCTGGCTCACTTGCGCTGGCTCACTTGAGCTGGAGCTGGCTCACTTGAGCTGGCTCACTTGAGCTGGCTCACTTGAGCTGGCTCACGCGAGCTGGCTCACCTGAGCTGGCTCCCGTTAGCTGGCTCACCTGACCTGGCTCACCTGAGCTGGCTCACCTGAGCTGGCTCACCTGAGCTGGCTCACCTGAGCTGGCTCACCTGAGCTGGCTCACTTGAGCTGGCTCACTTGAGCTGGCTCGAGCTGGCTCACCTGAGCTGGCTCACTTGAGCTGGCTCACTTGAGCTGGCTCACTTGAGCTGGCTCACGTGAGCTGGCTCACGTGAGCTGGCTCACTTGAGCTGGCTCACGTGAGCTGGCTCACTTGAGCTGGCTCACTTGAGCTGGCTCACGAGCTGGCTCACTTGAGCTGGCTCACTTGAGCTGGCTCACTTGAGCTGGCTCACTTGAGCTGGCTCACCCGAGCTGGCTCACTTGAGCTGGCTCACTTGAGCTGGCTCACTTGAGCTGGCTCACATGAGCTGGCCCACTCGCTCGGGCTCACTTGAGCTGGCTCACTTGAGCTGGCTCACTTGAGCTGGCTCACTTGAGCTGGCTCACTGAGCTGGCTCACTGAGCTGGCTCACTGAGCTGGCTCACTAGCGCTGGCTCACCCGAGCTGGATCACACTAGCTGGCTCACCTGAGCTGGCTCACTTGAGCTGGCTCACTTGAGCTGGCTCACTTGAGCTGGCTCACTATAGATGGATCTCGTGAGCTGGCTCTCGATAGCTGGCTCACTTGAGCTGGCTCACTTGAGCTGGCTCACTGAGCTGGCTCACCTGAGCTGGCTCACTTGAGCTGGCTCACTGAGCTGGCTCACTTGAGCTCACTTGAGCTGGCTCACCTGAGCTGGCTCACTTGAGCTGGCTCACTTGAGCTGGCTCACTTGAGCTGGCTCACTTGAGCTGGCTCACTTGAGCTGGCTCACTTGAGCTGGCTCACTTGAGCTGGCTCACGTGAGCTGGCTCACTGAGCTGGCTAACCTGAGCTGCCTCACGTGAGCTGGCTCACTTGAGCTGGCTCACTTGAGCTGGCTCACTTGAGCTGGCTCACCTGAGCTGGCTCACTTGAGCTGGCTCACTTGAGCTGGCTCACGTGAGCTGGCTCACTTGAGCTGAGCTCACTCTGAGCTGGCTCACTTGAGCTGGCTCACTGAGCTGGCTCACTTGAGCTGGCTCACCTTGAGCTGGCTCACTTGAGCTGGCTCACTCTGAGCTGGCTCACTCTGAGCTGGCTCACTGAGCTGGCTCACCTGAGCTGGCTCACCTGAGCTGGCTCACTTGAGCTGGCTCACTGGAGCTGGCTCACTTGAGCTGGCTCACTTGAGCTGGCTCACTGGAGCTGGCTCACTGGAGCTGGCTCACTGGAGCTGGCTCACTTGAGCTGGCTCACTTGAGCTGGCTCACTGGAGCTGGCTCACTTGAGCTGGCTCACTTGAGCTGGCTCACTTGAGCTGGCTCACTTGAGCTGGCTCACTTGAGCTGGCTCACTTGAGCTGGCTCACTTGAGCTGGCTCACTTGAGCTGGCTCACTTGAGCTGGCTCACGTGAGCTGGCTCACGTGAGCTGGCTCACTTGAGCTGGCTCACTGGTGCTGGCTCACTTGAGCTGGCTCACCCGAGCTGGCTCACTTTATCTGGCTCACCTGAGCTGGCCCTCTCGAGCCTGGCTCACTTGAGCTGGCTCACTTGAGCTGGCTCACTGAGCTGGCTCACTTGAGCTGGCTCACTGAGCTGGCTCACTTGAGCTGGCTCACTTGAGCTGGCTCACGTCCGCCCCCTCACTTGAGCTTGCTCACCTGAGCGGGCTCACTTGAGCTGGCTCACTTGAGCTGGCTCACTTGAGCTGGCTCACTTGAGCTGGCTCACTTGAGCTGGCTCACTTGAGCTGGCTCACTTGAGCTGGCTCACTTGAGCTGGCTCACTTGAGCTGGCTCACTTGAGCTGGCTCACTTGAGCCGGCTCACTTGAGCCACATTACGCGCACCTAATATCGAGTGTCACACTACTATTGCAATACTTCAAGAATGTTGTTGCGGTTAATGTTACTCAAGCCTATCTGCACACTGTACCAGGCTTGCCATGCCCAGTCGCTTATTATATACATGCCCACTCGCTTATTAACTCGACGCGGCAAGGCTGCCACTGTGGGGAAAAATCCTACCGTAGGGTATTTTAGTAAAGTGTAGGGAATAGGGGGCCCCTACGGGAAAAATTGAAATACTGTAGGGGGGAGTAGGGGAATCCACAAATATTGGAACAAAATTATATATTTATGTACGTGATATAGGCCTACTGCTTTAATCATATCAGTATAACGCAGTTATTAGTCATATCGCTAGGGTGTTCTAAATTAAGTATGCGCATGCGTAGTAATGCATTCTGGGACATTGTTATGTATTTGAAGTTTTCATGATTGTGATGAACGTAGAAATAAACTTGAAACTTAAAACTTCTTTCGGGTCCAGTGCGTTTGTTGTCAATCAAGAAAAAATGAAGCGCTCTCACTTGTAGTTTAAACTCTGATTGACCCCAGTTAGGGTAACACCTAATATCGAGTGTCACACTACTATTGCAATACTTCAAGAATGCCGTTGCGGTTAATGTTACTCAAGCTATCTGCACACTGTACCAGGGTTGCCATTTGTCATTTTTCACGTTCATCCGGGAAGACTATATATTCCCTTTAATTCATTCACGAAGGCCTACACATCTGGTCATTATGCCCAGTTATTTAATTCGAAGTTAGGCCTAATTAATAACTTATTCGAAAGGGAAAACAAAATTTTGTAGGGGAAAACGTTAATTAATAACTAATTCGTTGGGGAAGCGAAATTTTCTAGGAAAAAAATAATACTAAGTATGTAGGGATAATGCAGGGGAAATGCGCATGCGTGGTGGGGGAAAACAGCAAATCAAGAGTGGCAGCCCTGCGACGCGGGCAAACTTTATTCACTGAAGTTGCTTTCAGTCCCTTGGGACAACGCCCTTGCCTCACGCACTGCATTTTCCACACGATGTGCAATTTCTCTGGTCTTTGAAAGTGTTAGATCTTTTTCCATTAGCAACCTTTCTGATTTGTAACGTAAATTCAAATAACTTGGTCCCTTCTGGCGGAGAATCATCGCTGCCTAGCAAAGTAAAAAAAAAAAATGCGTTGACCTTCCACGCCGAGGCAGTGCAGTAATAAAGCTTTTTTGCTTGTTTCACTAAATTCATCGTCGCCTCCGATAGCTATTAAGTACGTTTTAATTAAACAGGGAAACCCACTGTTTCCACAGTAATGGTGGCTCACTGGCCTCTTGTAGAAATGGAGGGGGTTGAAGTATACTGGCATAGCCTCCTGCAGACGCCATGTCGCAATTTTAGTTCTTTAATCCTCGTCGCCAGATGTTGTAGTGTAGGTACAACGCATAGATAACTAGCACGCAGAGAAACTCGGAATTGACTTCAACAACTTTATTTACACGCGCTCCACTTTATATACAAACTTTACTAATCACTGAACTGGAACATTTGTGATCAATACCCAATGAACTGGAACATTTGATCAATACAGCTCGGAATTCGAGAGAAAAATTACCCAGTTTAACTATACCAAGATCCCCAGATACGAGACCCACAGTAGTCTTAGCTTTAATAAACTAGCTGGAATAAGACTTTTGCTTTTGCTTTCAGATTGAGCGCTAAATTTCACAGTATAGACTTTCAGGTTATATATTACAAACGAGATTCCTGACCCAGTGGCTCAACTGGTTAACCCAATGTCAAATAGAAAAGAGATCACAGATGGGTTCGAGACCCACAGTGGTCCTGAGTCCACAGCCGAGCCAAACTAGCTTAATAAACTAGCTTGAATAAGACTTTTGCTTTTGCTTTCAGATTGAGGCTAAATTTCCCAGCATAGACTTTCAAGTTTATATATTACAAACGAGATTAGGCAACTGGTTAACCCACTGTCAAATAGAAACCTAAGATCCCCCAGATGGGTTCGAGACCCACAGTGGTCCTGAGTCCACAGCCGAGGCAAACTAGCTTAATAAACTAGCTGGAATAAGACTTTTGCTTTTGCTTTCAGATTGAGGGAGCTAAATTTCCCAAGTATAGACTTTGAAGTTTATATATTACAAACGAGAAAAAATTCCTGGGTGGACCCAGTGGCGCAACTGGTTAACCCACTGTCAAATAGAAACCCAAGATCCCCCAGATGGGTTCGAGACCCACAGTGGTCCTGAGTCCACAGCCGAGGCAAACTAGCTTAATAAACTAGCTGGAATAAGACTTTTGCTTTTGCTTTCAGATTGATGGCTCTAAATTTCACATCTATACACTTTCAGGTTTATATATTACAAACGAGAATAATTCCTGTGGCGACCCAGTGGCTCAACTGGTTAACCCAATGTCAAATAGAAACATAAGATCCACCAGATGGGTTCGAGACCCACAGTGGTCCTGAGTCCACAGCAGAGGCAAACTACCTTAATAAACTAGCTGGAATAAGACTTTTGCTTTTGCTTTCAGATTGAGGGCGCTAAATTTCCACAGCTATACACTTTCAGGTTTATATATTACAAACGAGAAAAAATTTCCTGTGGCGACACAGTGGCGCAACTCAACTGGTTAACCCAATGTCAAATAGAAAAAGAAGATCCCCCAGATGGGTTCGAGACCCACAGTGGTCCTGAGTCCACAGCCGAGGCAAACTAGCTTAATAAACTAGCTGAAAAAGACTAATGCTGTTGATTTCAGATTGAGGGCGCTAAATTTCACAGCTATACACTTTCAGGTTTATATAGTACAACCGAGAATAATTCCTGTGGCGACCCAGTGGCTCAACTGGTTAACCCACTGTCAAATAGAAAAGAAGATCCTCCAGATGGGTTCGAGACCCACAGTGGTCCTGAGTCCACAGCCGACGCCATGTCGCAATTTTAGTTCTTTAATCCTCGTCGCCAGATGTTGTAGTGTAGGTACAACGCATAGATAACTAGCACGCAGAGAAACTCGGAATTGACTTCAACAACTTTATTTACACGCGCTCCACTTTATATACAAACTTTACTAATCACTGAACTGGAACATTTGTGATCAATACCCAATGAGTGCATGCGGCCATAACATTATAAAGTTAGGTGTTTACTATACCAGGATACGACAGCCAGCTAGCTTAATAAACTAGCTGGAATAAGAGTTTTGATTTTGCTTTCAGATTGAGCGCGCTAAATTTCCCAAGTATAGACTTTGAGGTTTATATATTACAAACGAGAAAAAATTCCTGGGTGGACCCAGTGGCGCAACTGGTTAACCCACTGTCAAATAGAAACCCAAGATCCCCCAGATGGGTTCGAGACCCACAGTGGTCCTGAGTCCACAGCCGAGGCAAACTAGCTTAATAAACTAGCTGGAATAAGACTTTTGCTTTCAGATTGAGGGCGCTAAATTTCACAGCTATACACTTTCAGGTTTATATATTACAAACGAGAATAATTTCCTGTGGCGACACAGTGGCTCAACTGGTTAACCCAATGTCAAATAGAAAAAGAGGATCCCCCAGATGGGTTCGAGACCCACAGTGGTCCTGAGTCCACAGCCGAGCCAAACTAGCTTAATAAACTCGCTGGAATAAGACTTTTGCTTTTGCTTTCAGATTGAGGGCGCTAAATTTCCCAAGTATAGACTTTGAAGTTTATATATTACAAACGAGAAAAAATTCCTGGGTGGACCCAGTGGCGCAACTGGTTAACCCACTGTCAAATAGAAACCCAAGATCCCCCAGATGGGTTCGAGACCCACAGTGGTCCTGAGTCCACAGCCGAGGCAAACTAGCTTAATAAACTAGCTGGAATAAGACTTTTGCTTTTGCTTTCAGATTGAGGGCGCTAAATTTCACAGCTATACACTTTCAGGTTTATATATTACAAACGAGAATAATTTCCAGTGGCTCAACTGGTTAACCCAATGTCAAATAGAAAAAGATGATCCCCCAGATGGGTTCGAGACCCACAGTGGTCCTGAGTCCACAGCCGAGGCAAACTAGCTTAATAAACTAGCTGGAATAAGACTTTTGCTTTTGCTTTCAGATTGAGGGCGCTAAATTTCCCAAGTATAGACTTTGAAGTTTATATATTACAAACGAGAAAAAATTCCTGTGTGGACCCAGTGGCGCAACTGGTTAACCCACTGTCAAATAGAAACCCAAGATCCCCCAGATGGGTTCGAGACCCACAGTGGTCCTGAGTCCACAGCCGAGGCAAACTAGCTTAATAAACTAGCTGGAATAAGACTTTTGCTTTTGCTTTCAGATTGAGGGCGCTAAATTTCACAGCTATACACTTTCAGGTTTATATATTACAAACGAGAATAATTTCCTGTGGCGACACAGTGGCTCAACTGGTTAACCCAATGTCAAATAGAAAAAGAAGATCCCCCAGATGGGTTCGAGACCCACAGTGGTCCTGAGTCCACAGCCGAGGCAAACTAGCTTAATAAACTAGCTGGAATAAGACTTTTGCTTTCAGATTGAGGGCGCTAAATTTCACAGCTATACACTTTCAGGTTTATATATTACAAACGAGAATAACTTCCTGTGGCGACACAGTGGCTCAACTGGTTAACCCACTGTCAAATAGAAAAAGAAGATCCTCCAGATGGGTTCGAGACCCACAGTGGTCCTGAGTCCACAGCCGAGGCAAACTAGCTTAATAAACTAGCTGGAATAAGACTTTTGCTTTTGCTCAGATTGAGGGCGCTAAATTTCCCAACTATAGACTTTCAGGTTTATATATTAGAAACGAGAATAAGTTTCCTGGGGACCCAGTGGCTCAACTGGTTAACCCACTGTCAAATAGAAACAAGAGCCCCAAATGGGTTCGAGACCCACAGTGGTCCTGGAGTCCACAGCAAGCTAGCTGAGCTGGGCTTTGCCATCAGACTGAGGGCGCTAAGCTGGCTCAGCTGGCTCCGTTGAGCTGGCTCAGTTGAGCTGGCTCCGTTGAGCTGGCTCCGTTGAGCCCAGCTGAGCTGGTTTATGAGCTGAGCTGAGCTGGCTCAGTCGAGCTGGCTCAGTCGAGCTGGCTCAAATAGAAACCCAAGAGCCCCCCGGAGGCGTGCGAAACCCACAGCTGAGTCCTGAGCTGAGCTGGCTCACTTGAGCTGGCTCACTTGAGCTGGCTCACTTCAGCTGGCTCACTTGAGCTGGCTCACTTGAGCTGGCTCACTTGAGCTGGCTCACTTGAGCTGGCTCACTTGAGCTGGCTCACTTGAGCTGGCTCACTTGAGCTGGCTCACGTGAGCTGGCTCGCTTGAGCTGGCTGAGTTGAGCTGGCTCACTTGAGCTGGCTCACTTGAGCTGGCTCACTCGAGCTGGCTCACCCGAGCTGGCTCACTTGAGCTGGCTCACTCGAGCTGGCTCACTTGAGCTGGCTCACTTGAGCTGGCTCACTTGAGCTGGCTCACTTGAGCTGGCTCACTTGAGCTGGCTCACTTGAGCTGGCTCACGTGAGCTGGCTCACTTGAGCTGGCTCACATGAGCTGGCTCACTTGAGCTGGCTCACTTGAGCTGGCTCACCTGAGCTGGCTCACTTGAGCTGGCTCACTTGAGCTGGCTCACAACACCTTGAGCTGGCTCACCTGAGCTGGCTCACCTGAGCTGGCTCACTTGAGCTGGCTCACTTGAGCTGGCTCAACTGAGGTGGCTCACTGAGCTGGCTCACCTGAGCTGGCTCACTGAGCTGGCTCACTGAGCTGGCTCACTTGAGCTGGCTCACTGAGCTGGCTCACCTGAGCTGGCTCACTTGAGCTGGCTCACTGAGCTGGCTCACTGAGCTGGCTCACTTGAGCTGGCTCACCTTGAGCTGGCTCACTCTGAGCTGGCTCACTTGAGCTGGCTCACCTTGAGCTGGCTCACTCTGAGCTGGCTCACTTGAGCTGGCTCACCTGAGCTGGCTCACCTGAGCTGGCTCACTTGAGCTGGCTCACTTGAGCTGGCTCACTCTGAGCTGGCTCACCTTGAGCTGGCTCACTTGAGCTGGCTCACTTGAGCTGGCTCCCTTGAGCTGGCTCCCTTGAGCTGGCTCACTTGAGCTGGCTCACTTGAGCTGGCTCACTTGAGCTGGCTCACTTGAGCTGGCTCACTCTGAGCTGGCTCACTGAGCTGGCTCACTTGAGCTGGCTCACCTGAGCTGGCTCACTCTGAGCTGGCTCACTGAGCTGGCTCACCTGAGCTGGCTCACTTGAGCTGGCTCACCTGAGCTGGCTCACTGAGCTGGCTCACTTGAGCTGGCTCACTGAGCTGGCTCACTCTGAGCTGGCTCACTGAGCTGGCTCACTCTGAGCTGGCTCACTTGAGCTGGCTCACTGAGCTGGCTCACTTGAGCTGGCTCACTGAGCTGGCTCACCTGAGCTGGCTCACCTGAGCTGGCTCACTTGAGCTGGCTCACTCTAGCTGGCTCACTTGAGCTGGCTCACCTGAGCTGGCTCACTTGAGCTGGCTCACTTGAGCTGGCTCACCTGAGCTGGCTCACTGAGCTGGCTCACCTGAGCTGGCTCACTTGAGCTGGCTCACTCTGAGCTGGCTCACCTGAGCTGGCTCACTCTGAGCTGGCTCACTGAGCTGAGCTGGCTCACTGAGCTGGCTCACCTGAGCTGGCTCACTTGAGCTGGCTCACTGGCTGAGCTGGCTCACTTGAGCTGGCTCACTCTGAGCTGGCTCAGTTGAGCTGGCTCACCTGAGCTGGCTCAGTTGAGCTGGCTCAGTTGAGCTGGCTCACCTGAGCTGGCTCACCTGAGCTGGCTCACCTGAGCTGGCTCACCTGAGCTGGCTCACCTGAGCTGGCTCACCTGAGCTGGCTCACCTGAGCTGGCTCACCTGAGCTGGCTCACCTGAGCTGGCTCACCTGAGCTGGCTCACCTGAGCTGGCTCACCTTGAGCTGGCTCACTTGAGCTGGCTCACTGAGCTGGCTCACTTGAGCTGGCTCACCTGAGCTGGCTCACCTTGAGCTGGCTCACCTTGAGCTGGCTCACTTGAGCTGGCTCACTGAGCTGGCTCACTCTGAGCTGGCTCACCTTGAGCTGGCTCACTCGAGCTCGCTCACCTGAGCTGGCTCACTTGAGCTGGCTCACCTGAGCTGGCTCACTTGAGCTGGCTCACTTGAGCTGGCTCACCTGAGCTGGCTCACCTTGAGCTGGCTCACCTTGAGCTGGCTCACCTGAGCTGGCTCACTTGAGCTGGCTCACCTGAGCTGGCTCACTGGATGTGGCTCACTTGAGCTGGCTCACTTGAGCTGGCTCACTTGAGCTGGCTCACTTGAGCTGGCTCCCTTGAGCTGGCTCCCTTGAGCTGGCTCCCTTGAGCTGGCTCCCTTGAGCTGGCTCCCTTGAGCTGGCTCACTTGAGCTGGCTCCCTTGAGCTGGCTCACTTGAGCTGGCTCACTTGAGCTGGCTCACTTGAGCTGGCTCACCTTGAGCTGGCTCACCTGAGCTGGCTCACTTGAGCTGGCTCACCTGAGCTGGCTCACTTGAGCTGGCTCACTGAGCTGGCTCACTTGAGCTGGCTCACTGAGCTGGCTCACCTGAGCTGGCTCACCTGAGCTGGCTCACTTGAGCTCGCTCAACTGAGCTGGCTCACTTGAGCTGGCTCACTTGAGCTGGCTCACTTGAGCTGGCTCACTGGAGCTGGCTCACTTGAGCTGGCTCACTTGAGCTGGCTCACTTGAGCTGGCTCCCTTGAGCTGGCTCACCTGAGCTGGCTCACTTGAGCTGGCTCACCTGAGCTGGCTCACTTGAGCTGGCTCACTTGAGCTGGCTCACTTGAGCTGGCTCACTGGAGCTGGCTCACTTGAGCTGGCTCACTTGAGCTGGCTCACTTGAGCTGGCTCACTTGAGCTGGCTCACTTGAGCTGGCTCACTTGAGCTGGCTCACTGGAGCTGGCTCACTGGAGCTGGCTCACTGGAGCTGGCTCACTGGAGCTGGCTCACTGGAGCTGGCTCACTTGAGCTGGCTCACTTGAGCTGGCTCACTTGAGCTGGCTCACTTGACTTGAGCCACATTACGCGCACCTAATATCGAGTGTCACACTACTATTGCAATACTTCAAGAATGTTGTTGCGGTTAATGTTACTCAAAGTATCTGCACACTGTACCAGGGTTGCCATGCCCAGTCGCTTATTATATACATGCCCACTCGCTTATTAACTCGACGCGGCAAGGCTGCCACTCGTGGGGAAAAATCCCTACCGTAGGGTATTTTAGTAAAGTGTAGGGAATAGGGGGCCCCTACGGGAAAAATTGAAATACTGTAGGGGGGAGTAGGGGAATCCACAAATATTGGAACAAAATTATATATTTATGTACGTGATATAGGCCTACTGCTTTAATCATATCAGTATAACGCAGTTATTAGTCATATCGCTAGGGTGTTCTAAATTAAGTATGCGCATGCGTAGTAATGCATTCTGGGACATTGTTATGTATTTGAAGTTTTCATGATTGTGATGAACGTAGAAATAAACTTGAAACTTAAAACTTCTTTCGGGTCCAGTGCGTTTGTTGTCAGTCAAGAAAAAATGAAGCGCTCTCACTTGTAGTTTAAACTCTGATTGACCCCAGTTAGGGTAACACCTAATATCGAGTGTCACACTACTATTGCAATACTTCAAGAATGCCGTTGCGGTTAATGTTACTCAAGCTATCTGCACACTGTACCAGGGTTGCCATTTGTCATTTTTCACGTTCATCCGGGAAGACTATATATTCCCTTTAATTCATTCACGAAGGCCTACACATCTGGTCATTATGCCCAGTTATTTAATTCGAAGTTAGGCCTAATTAATAACTTATTCGAAAGGGAAAACAAAATTTTGTAGGGGAAAACGTTAATTAATAACTAATTCGTTGGGGAAGCGAAATTTTCTAGGAAAAAAATAATACTAAGTATGTAGTGGTAATGCAGGGGAAATGCGCATGCGTGGTGGGGGAAAACAGCAAATCAAGAGTGGCAGCCCTGCGACGCGGGCAAACTTTATTCACTGAAGTTGCTTTCAGTCCCTTGGGACAACGCCCTTGCCTCACGCACTGCATTTTCCACACGATGTGCAATTTCTCTGGTCTTTGAAAGTGTTAGATCTTTTTCCATTAGCAACCTTTCTGATTTGTAACGTAAATTCAAATAACTTGGTCCCTTCTGGCGGAGAATCATCGCTGCATAGCAAAGTAAAAAAAAAAAATGCGTTGACCTTCCACGCCGAGGCAGTGCAGTAATAAAGCTTTTTTGCTTGTTTCACTAAATTCATCGTCGCCTCCGATAGCTATTAAGCACGTTTTAAACAGGGAAACCCACTGTTTCCACAGTAATGGTGGCTCACTGGCCTCTTGTAGAAATGGAGGGGGTTGAAGTATACTGGCATAGCCTCCTGCAGACGCCATGTCGCAATTTTAGTTCTTTAATCCTCGTCGCCAGATGTTGTAGTGTAGGTACAACGCATAGATAACTAGCACGCAGAGAAACTCGGAATTGACTTCAACAACTTTATTTACACGCGCTCCACTTTATATACAAACTTTACTAATCACTGAACTGGAACATTTGTGATCAATACCCAATGAGTGCATGCGGCCATAACATTATAAAGTTAGGTGTTTACTATACCAGGATACGACAGCCAGCTAGCTTAATAAACTAGCTGGAATAAGAGTTTTGATTTTGCTTTCAGATTGAGCGCGCTAAATTTCCCAAGTATAGACTTTGAGGTTTATATATTACAAACGAGAAAAATTTACTTGGTGGACCCAGTGGCGCAACTGGTTAACCCACTGTCAAATAGAAACCCAAGATCCCCCAGATGGGTTCGAGACCCACAGTGGTCCTGAGTCCACAGCCGAGGCAAACTAGCTTAATAAACTAGCTGGAATAAGACTTTTGCTTTTGCTTTCAGATTGAGGGCGCTAAATTTCACAGCTATACACTTTCAGGTTTATATATTACAAACGAGAATAATTTCCTGTGGCGACACAGTGGCTCAACTGGTTAACCCAATGTCAAAATAGAAAAAGAGGATCCCCCAGATGGGTTCGAGACCCACAGTGGTCCTGAGTCCACAGCCGAGCCAAACTAGCTTAATAAACTCGCTGGAATAAGACTTTTGCTTTTGCTTTCAGATTGAGGGAGCTAAATTTCCCAAGTATAGACTTTGAAGTTTATATATTACAAACGAGAAAAATTCCTGGGTGGACCCAGTGGCGCAACTGGTTAACCCACTGTCAAATAGAAACCCAAGATCCCCCAGATGGGTTCGAGACCCACAGTGGTCCTGAGTCCACAGCCGAGGCAAACTAGCTTAATAAACTAGCTGGAATAAGACTTTTGCTTTCAGATTGAGGGCGCTAAATTTCACAGCTATACACTTTCAGGTTTATATATTACAAACGAGAATAATCTGTGGCGACACAGTGGCTCAACTGGTTAACCCAATGTCAAATAGAAAATATAGATACACCAGATGGGTTCGAGACCCACAGTGGTCCTGAGTCCACAGCCGAGGCAAACTAGCTTAATAAACTAGCTGGAATAAGACTTTTGCTTTCAGATTGAGGGCGCTAAATTTCACAGCTATACACTTTCAGGTTTATATATTACAAACGAGAATAATTTCCTGTGGCGACACAGTGGCTCAACTGGTTAACCCAATGTCAAATAGAAAAGAAGATCCTCCAGATGGGTTCGAGACCCACAGTGGTCCTGAGTCCACAGCCGAGGCAAACTAGCTTAATAAACTAGCTGGAATAAGACTTTTGCTTTTGCTCTCAGATTGAGGGCGCTAAATTTCACAACTATACACTTTCAGGTTTATATATTAGAAACGAGAATAATTTCCTGTGGCGACACAGTGGATGAACTGGTTAACCGACTGGCAAATAGAAAAACAAGATACCCCAAATGGGTTCGAGACCCACAGTGGTCCGGAGTCCACAGCCAAGACAAGCTAGCTTAATAAACTAGCTGGAATAATAGTTTTGCTTTCAATTGAGGGGGCTGAATTTCCCAAGTATAGACTTATAGGTTTATATATTAGAAACGAGAATAAGTTCCTGGGGGGGACCCAGTGGCTCAACTGGTTAACCCACTGTCAAATAGAAACCCAAGAGCCCCCCGGATGCGTTCGAAACCCACAGTGGTCCTGAGTCCACAGCTAAGTAAAGCTGTGGATTAAGGCTTTTGCCATCAGATTGAGGGCGCTAAAATTCCCCTGAGCTGGCTCACCTGAGCTGGCTCACCTGAGCTGGCTCACCTGAGCTGGCTCACCTGAGCTGGCTCACTCGCGCTGGCTCACTCGAGCTGGCTCACTTGAGCTGGCTCACTTGAGCTGGCTCACTTGAGCTGGCTCACTTGAGCTGGCTCACTTGAGCTGGCTCACTTGAGCTGGCTCACTTGAGCTGGCTCACTGGCTCACGTGAGCTGGCTCACTCTGAGCTGGCTCACCTGAGCTGGCTCACCTGAGCTGGCTCACCTGAGCTGGCTCACCTGAGCTGGCTCACTTGAGCTGGCTCACTTGAGCTGGCTCACCTGAGCTGGCTCACTTGAGCTGGCTCACTTGAGCTGGCTCACTCTGAGCTGGCTCACTCTGAGCTGGCTCACTTGAGCTGGCTCACTTGAGCTGGCTCACTTGAGCTGGCTCACCTGAGCTGGCTCACTTGAGCTGGCTCACTTGAGCTGGCTCACCTGAGCTGGCTCACATCAGCTGGCTCACCTGAGCTGGCTCACCCGAGCTGGCTCAACCTAGCTGGCTCACCTGAGCTGGCTCACCTGAGCTGGCTCACCTGAGCTGGCTCACCAGAGCTGTCTCACCTGAGCTGGCTCACCTGAGCTGGCTCACTTGAGCTGGCTCACTGAGCTGAGCTGGCTCACCTGAGCTGGCTCACTGAGCTGGCTCACCTGAGCTGGCTCACCTGAGCTGGCTCACCTGAGCTGGCTCACCTGAGCTGGCTCACATGAGCACGCTCACCTGAGCTGGCACACCTGAGCTGGCTCACCTGAGCTGGCTCACCTGAGCTGGCTCTCCTGAGCGGGCTCACTTGAGCTGGCTCACTGAGCTGGCTCACTTGAGCTGGCTCACCTGAGCTGGCTCACCTGAGCTGGCTCACCTGAGCTGGCTCACCTGAGCTGGCTCACCTGAGCTGGCTCACCTGAGCTGGCTCACCTGAGCTGGCTCACCTGAGCTGGCTCACCTGAGCTGGCTCACCTGAGCTGGCTCACCTGAGCTGGCTCACCTGAGCTGGCTCACCTGAGCTGGCTCACCTGAGCTGGCTCACCTGAGCTGGCTCACCTGAGCTGGCTCACTTGAGCTGGCTCACTTGAGCTGGCTCTGAGCTGGCTCACCTGAGCTGGCTCACCTGAGCTGGCTCACCTGAGCTGGCTCACCTGAGCTGGCTCACCTGAGCTGGCTCACCTGAGCTGGCTCACCTGAGCTGGCTCACCTGAGCTGGCTCACCTGAGCTGGCTCACTTGAGCTGGCTCACTTGAGCTGGCTCACTTGAGCTGGCTCACTTGAGCTGGCTCACTTGAGCTGGCTCACTTGAGCTGGCTCACTTGAGCTGGCTCACTTGAGCTGGCTCACTTGAGCTGGCTCACTTGAGCTGGCTCACTTGAGCTGGCTCACTTGAGCTGGCTCACTTGAGCTGGCTCACTTGAGCTGGCTCACTCGAGCTGGCTCACTTGAGCTGGCTCACTTGAGCTGGCTCACTTGAGCTGGCTCACTTGAGCCACATTACGCGCACCTAATATCGAGTGTCACACTACTATTGCAATACTTCAAGAATGTTGTTGCGGTTAATGTTACTCAAAGTATCTGCACACTGTACCAGGCTGCCATGCCCAGTCGCTTATTATATACATGCCCACTGCTTATTAACTCGACGCGGCAAGGCTGCCACTGTGGGGAAAAATCCCTACCGTAGGGTATTTTAGTAAAGTGTAGGAATAGGGGCCCTACGGGAAAATTGAAATACTGTAGGGGGAGTAGGGGAATCCACAAATATTGGAACAAAATTATATATTTATGTACGTGATATAGGCCTCACTGCTTTAATCATATCAGTATAACGCAGTTATTAGTCATATCGCTAGGGTGTTCTAAATTAAGTATGCGCATGCGTAGTAATGCATTCTGGGACATTGTTATGTATTTGAAGTTTTCATGATTGTGATGAACGTAGAAATAAACTTGAAACTTAAAACTTCTTTTCGGGTCCAGTGCGTTTGTTGTCAGTCAAGAAAAATGAAGCGCTCACTTGTAGTTTAAACTCTGATTGACCCCAGTTAGGGTAACACCTAATATCGAGTGTCACACTACTATTGCAATACTTCAAGAATGCCGTTGCGGTTAATGTTACTCAAGCTATCTGCACACTGTACCAGGGTTGCCATTTGTCATTTTTCACGTTCATCCGGGAAGACTATATATTCCATTTAATTCATTCACGAAGGCTCACACATCTGGTCATTATGCCCAGTTATTTAATTCGAAGTTAGGCCTAATTAATAACTTATTCGAAAGGGAAAACAAAATTTTGTAGGGGAAAACGTTAATTAATAACTAATTCGTTGGGGAAGCGAAATTTTCTAGGAAAAAAATAATACTAAGTATGTAGGGATAATGCAGGGGAAATGCGCATGCGTGGTGGGGGAAAACAGCAAATCAAGAGTGGCAGCCCTGCGACGCGGGCAAACTTTATTCACTGAAGTTGCTTTCAGTCCCTTGGGACAACGCCCTTGCCTCACGCACTGCATTTTCCACACGATGTGCAATTTCTCTGGTCTTTGAAAGTGTTAGATCTTTTTCCATTAGCAACCTTTCTGATTTGTAACGTAAATTCAAATAACTTGGTCCCTTCTGGCGGAGAATCATCGCTGCCTAGCAAAGTAAAAAAAAAAAATGCGTTGACCTTCCACGCCGAGGCAGTGCAGTAATAAAGCTTTTTTGCTTGTTTCACTAAATTCATCGTCGCCTCCGATAGCTATTAAGTACGTTTTAAACAGGGAAACCCACTGTTTCCACAGTAATGGTGGCTCACTGGCCTCTTGTAGAAATGGAGGGGGTTGAAGTATACTGGCATAGCCTCCTGCAGACGCCATGTCGCAATTTTAGTTCTTTAATCCTCGTCGCCAGATGTTGTAGTGTAGGTACAACGCATAGATAACTAGCACGCAGAGAAACTCGGAATTGACTTCAACAACTTTATTTACACGCGCTCCACTTTATATACAAACTTTACTAATCACTGAACTGGAACATTTGTGATCAATACCCAATGAGTGCATGCGGCCATAACATTATAAAGTTAGGTGTTTACTATACCAGGATACGACAGCCAGCTAGCTTAATAAACTAGCTGGAATAAGAGTTTTGATTTTGCTTTCAGATTGAGCGCGCTAAATTTCCCAAGTATAGACTTTGAGGTTTATATATTACAAACGAGAAAAAATTCCTGGTGGACCCAGTGGCGCAACTGGTTAACCCACTGTCAAATAGAAACCCAAGATCCCCCAGATGGGTTCGAGACCCACAGTGGTCCTGAGTCCACAGCCGAGGCAAACTAGCTTAATAAACTAGCTGGAATAAGACTTTTGCTTTTGCTTTCAGATTGAGGGCGCTAAATTTCACAGCTATACACTTTCAGGTTTATATATTACAAACGAGAATAATTTCCTGTGGCGACACAGTGGCTCAACTGGTTAACCCAATGTCAAATAGAAAAAGAGGATCCCCCAGATGGGTTCGAGACCCACAGTGGTCCTGAGTCCACAGCCGAGCCAAACTAGCTTAATAAACTCGCTGGAATAAGACTTTTGCTTTTGCTTTCAGATTGAGGGCGCTAAATTTCCCAAGTATAGACTTTGAAGTTTATATATTACAAACGAGAATAATTTCCTGTGGCGACCCAGTGGCTCAACTGGTTAACCCACTGTCAAATAGAAACCCAAGATCCCCCAGATGGGTTCGAGACCCACAGTGGTCCTGAGTCCACAGCCGAGGCAAACTAGCTTAATAAACTAGCTGGAATAAGACTTTTGCTTTTGCTTTCAGATTGAGGGCGCTAAATTTCACAGCTATACACTTTCAGGTTTATATATTACAAACGAGAATAATTTCCTGTGGCGACACAGTGGCTCAACTGGTTAACCCACTGTCAAATAGAAACCCAAGATCCCCCAGATGGGTTCGAGACCCACAGTGGTCCTGAGTCCACAGCCGAGGCAAACTAGCTTAATAAACTAGCTGGAATAAGACTTTTGCTTTTGCTTTCAGATTGAGGGCGCTAAATTTCACAAGTATACACTTTCAGGTTTATATATTACAAACGAGAATAAGTTCCTGGGGCCACCCAGTGGCTCAACTGGTTAACCCACTGTCAAATAGAAAAGAAGATCCTCCAGATGGGTTCGAGACCCACAGTGGTCCTGAGTCCACAGCCGAGCCAACTAGCTTAATAATCTGCTGAATAAGACTTTGCTTTTGATTTCAGATTGAGGGAGCTAAATTTCCCAAGTATAGACTTTGAAGTTTATATATTACAAACGAGAAAAATTCCTGTGGTGACCCAGTGGCGCAACTGGTTAACCCACTGTCAAATAGAAACCCAAGATCCCCCAGATGGGTTCGAGACCCACAGTGGTCCTGAGTCCACAGCCGAGGCAAACTAGCTTAATAAACTAGCTGGAATAAGACTTTTGCTTTTGCTTTCAGATTGAGGGCGCTAAATTTCACAGCTATACACTTTCAGGTTTATATATTACAAACGAGAATAACTTCCTGTGGCGACACAGTGGCTCAACTGGTTAACCCAATGTCAAATAGAAAAAGAAGATCCTCCAGATGGGTTCGAGACCCACAGTGGTCCTGAGTCCACAGCCGAGGCAAACTAGCTTAATAAACTAGCTGGAATAAGACTTTTGCTTTTGCTCTCAGATTGAGGGCGCTAAATTTCACAACTATACACTTTCAGGTTTATATATTAGAAACGAGAATAATTTCCTGTGGCGACACAGTGGATGAACTGGTTAACCGACTGGCAAATAGAAAAACAAGATACCCCAAATGGGTTCGAGACCCACAGTGGTCCGGAGTCCACAGCCAAGACAAGCTAGCTTAATAAACTAGCTGGAATAATAGTTTTGCTTTCAATTGAGGGGGCTGAATTTCCCAAGTATAGACTTATAGGTTTATATATTAGAAACGAGAATAAGTTCCTGGGGGGGACCCAGTGGCTCAACTGGTTAACCCACTGTCAAATAGAAACCCAAGAGCCCCCCGGATGCGTTCGAAACCCACAGTGGTCCTGAGTCCACAGCTAATTAAATCTTTGTATTAAGGCTTTTGCCATCAGATTGAGGGCGCTAAAATTCCCCGGAGCTGGCTCAGTTGAGCTGGCTCAGTTGAGCTGGCTCACCTGAGCTGGCTCACCTGAGCTGGCTCACCTGAGCTGGCTCACCTGAGCTGGCTCACCTGAGCTGGCTCACCTGAGCTGGCTCACCTGAGCTGGCTCACTTGAGCTGGCTCACTTGAGCTGGCTCACTTGAGCTGGCTCACTTGAGCTGGCTCACTTGAGCTGGCTCTGTGGTGCTGGCTCTCGTGAGCTGGCTCACTTGAGCTGGCTCACTTGAGCTCACTTGAGCTGGCTCACTTGAGCTGGCTCACTTGAGCTGGCTCACTTGATCACTTGAGCTGGCTCACTTCAGCTGGCTCACTTCAGCTGACTGGAGCTGGCTCACTTGAGCTGGCTCACTTGAGCTGGCTCACTTGAGCTGGCTCACTTGAGCTGGCTGACTTGAGCTGGCTCACTTGAGCTGGCTGACTTGAGCTGGCTCACTTGAGCTGGCTGACTTGAGCTGGCTGACTTGAGCTGGCTCACTTGAGCTGGCTCACTTGAGCTGGCTCACTTGAGCTGGCTCACTTGAGCTGGCTCACTTGAGCTGGCTCACTTGAGCTGGCTCACTTGAGCTGGCTCACTTGAGCTGGCTCACTTGAGCTGGCTCACTTGAGCTGGCTCACTTGAGCTGGCTCACCTGAGCTGGCTCACTTGAGCTGGCTCACTTGAGCTGGCTCACTTGAGCTCACTTGAGCTGGCTCACTTGAGCTGGCTCACTTGAGCTGGCTCACTTGAGCTGGCTCACTTGAGCTGGCTCACTTGAGCTGGCTCACTTGAGCTGGCTCACTTGAGCTGGCTCACTTGAGCTGCCTCACTTGAGCTGGCTCACTTGAGCTGGCTCACTTGAGCTGGCTCACGTGAGCTGGCTCCCCTTAGCTGGCTCCACTGAGCTGGCTCACCTGAGCTGGCTCACCTGAGCTGGCTCACCTGAGCTGGCTCACCTGAGCTGGCTCACCTGAGCTGGCTCACCTGAGCTGGCTCACCTGAGCTGGCTCACCTGAGCTGGCTCACCTGAGCTGGCTCACCTGAGCTGGCTCACCTGAGCTGGCTCACCTGAGCTGGCTCACCTGAGCTGGCTCACCTGAGCTGGCTCACCTGAGCTGGCTCACCTGAGCTGGCTCACTGAGCTGGCTCACTTGAGCTGGCTCACTTGAGCTGGCCACCTGAGCTGGCTCACTTGAGCTGGCTGCTGGCTCACTGAGCTGGCTCACTTGAGCTGAGCTGGCTCACTGAGCTGGCTCACTTGAGCTGGCTCACCTGAGCTGGCTCACTTGAGCTGGCTCACTTGAGCTGGATCACTTGAGCTGGCTCACCTGAGCTGGCTCACCTGAGCTGGCTCACCTGAGCTGGCTCAACTGAGCTGGCTCACCTGAGCTGGCTCACCTGAGCTGGCTCACATGAGCTGGCTCACCTGAGCTGGCTCACCTGAGCTGGCTCACATGAGCTGGCTCACTCTGAGCTGGCTCACCTGAGCTGGCTCACTTGAGCTGGCTCACCTGAGCTGGCTCACTTGAGCTGGCTCACCTTGAGCTGGCTCACTGAGCTGGCTGACTGGCTCACTTGAGCTGGCTCACTTGAGCTGGCTCACTTGAGCTGGCTCACTTGAGCTGGCTCACTATAGCAGGCTCACTTGAGCTGGCTCACTTGAGCTGGAAACCTTGAGCTGGCTCACTTTTGCTGGCTCACTTGAGCTGGCTCACTTCAGATGGCTCAGCTGAGATGGCTCACCTGAGCTGGCTCACTTGAGCTGGCTCACTTGAGCTGGCTCACTTGAGCTGGCTCACTTGAGCTGGCTCACTGGAGCTGGCTCACTGGAGCTGGCTCACTTGAGCTGGCTCACTTGAGCTGGCTCACTGGAGCTGGCTCACTTGAGCTGGCTCACTTGAGCTGGCTCACTTGAGCTGGCTCACTTGAGCTGGCTCACTTGAGCTGGCTCACGTGAGCTGGCTCACTTGAGCTGGCTCACTTGAGCTGGCTCACTAGAGCTGGCTCACTTGAGCTGGCTCACTCTAGCTGGCTCACTTGAGCTGGCTCACTTGAGCTGGCTCACTTGAGCTGGCTCACTTGAGCTGGCTCACTTGAGCTGGCTCACTTGAGCTGGCTCACTTGAGCTGGCTCACTTGAGCTGGCTCACTTGAGCTGGCTCACTTGAGCTGGCTCACTTGAGCTGGCTCACTTGAGCTGGCTCACTTGAGCTGGCTCACTTGAGCTGGCTCACTTGAGCTGGCTCACTGGAGCTGGCTCACGTGAGCTGGCTGACGTGAGTCTGAGCTGGCTCACTTGAGCTGGCTCACCTGAGCTGGCTCACTTGAGCTGGCTCACCTGAGCTGGCTCACCTGAGCTGGCTCACTTGAGCTGGCTCACTTGAGCTGGCTCACTTGAGCTGGCTCACTTGAGCTGGCTCACTTGAGCTGGCTCACTTGAGCTGGCTCACCTTGCGCTGGCTCACCTGAGCTGGCTCACTTGAGCTGGCTCACTTGAGCTGGCTCACTTGAGCTGGCTCACTTGAGCTGGCTCACCTGAGCTGGCTCACTTGAGCTGGCTCACTTGAGCTGGCTCAGTGAGCTGGCTGAGTTGAGCTGGCTCACCTGAGCTGGCTCACTTGAGCTGGCTCACTGAGCTGGCTCACCTGAGCTGGCTCACTGAGCTGGCTCACCTGAGCTGGCTCAGTTGAGCTGGCTCACCTGAGCTGGCTCACCTGAGCTGGCTCACCTGAGCTGGCTCTCTTGAGCTGGCTCACTTGAGCTGGCTCACTTGAGCTGGCTCACTTGAGCTGGCTCACTTGAGCTGGCTCACATGAGCTGGCTCACTTGAGCTGGCTCACTTGAGCTGGCTCACTTGAGCTGGCTCACTTGAGCTGGCTCACGTGAGCTGGCTCACGTGAGCTGGCTCACTTGAGCTGGCTGACTGAGCTGGCTCACCTGAGCTGGCTCACCTGAGCTGGCTCACCTGAGCTGGCTCACTTGAGCTGGCTCACCTGAGCTGGCTCACCTGAGCTGGCTCACTTGAGCTGGCTCACCTGAGCTGGCTCACTTGAGCTGGCTCACTTGAGCTGGCTCACTTGAGCTGGCTCACTTGAGCTGGCTCACTTGAGCTGGCTCACTTGAGCTGGCTCACTTGAGCTGGCTGACTTGAGCTGGCTCACTTGAGCTGGCTCACTTGAGCTGGCTCACTTGAGCTGGCTCACTTGAGCTGGCTCACTTGAGCTGGCTCACTTGAGCTGGCTCACTTGAGCTGGCTCACTTGAGCTGGCTGACTTGAGCTGGCTCACTTGAGCTGGCTCACTTGAGCTGGCTCACTTGAGCTGGCTGACTTGAGCTGGCTCACTTGAGCTGGCTGACTTGAGCTGGCTCACTTGAGCTGGCTGACTTGAGCTGGCTCACTTGAGCTGGCTCACTTGAGCTGGCTCACTTGAGCTGGCTCACTTGAGCTGGCTGACGTGAGCTGGCTCAGCTGACTGAGCTGGCTCACCTGAGCTGGCTCACTTGAGCTGGCTCACTTGAGCTGGCTCACGTGAGCTGGCTCACGTGAGCTGGCTCACTTGAGCTGGCTCACTTGAGCTGGCTCACTGAGCTGGCTCACCTGAGCTGGCTCACTTGAGCTGGCTCACTTGAGCTGGCTCACTTGAGCTGGCTCACTTGAGCTGACTGAGCTGGTGGCTGACTTGAGCTGGCTCACTCTGAGCTGGCTGACCTGAGCTGGCGCACTTGAGCTGGCTCACTCGAGCTGGCTCACCTGAGCTGGCTCAGCTGAGCTGGCTCTCCTGAGCTGGCTCACTTGAGCTGGCTGACTTGAGCTGGCTCACTTGAGCTGGCTCACTTGAGCTGGCTCACTTGAGCTGTCTGACTTGAGCTGGCTCACTTGAGCTGGCTCACTTGAGCTGGCTCACTTGAGCTGGCTCACTTGAGCTGGCTCACATGAGCTGGCTGACATGAGCTGGCTCACATGAGCTGGCTGACTTGAGCTGGCTCACTTGAGCTTGCCCACTTGAGCTGGCCCACTTGAGCTGGCTGACCTGAGCTGGCTCACATGAGCTGGCTGACTTGAGCTGGCTCACTTGAGCTGGCTGACCTGAGCTGGCTCACTTGAGCTGGCTGACCTGAGCTGGCTCACTTGAGCTGGCTGACTTGAGCTGGCTCACTTGAGCTGGCTGACTTGAGCTGGCTCACTTGAGCTGGCTGACTTGAGCTGGCTCACTTGAGCTGGCTGACTTGAGCTGGCTCACTTGAGCTGGCTGACTTGAGCTGGCTCACTTGAGCTGGCTGACTTGAGCTGGCTCACTTGAGCTGGCTGACTTGAGCTGGCTCACTTGAGCTGGCTGACTTGAGCTGGCTCACTTGAGCTGGCTCACTTGAGCTGGCTCACTCGAGCTGGCTGACTCGAGCTGGCTCACTCGAGCTGGCTGACTTGAGCTGGCTCACTTGAGCTGGCTGACTTGAGCTGGCTCACTTGAGCTGGCTGACTTGAGCTGGCTCACTTGAGCTGGCTCACCTGAGCTGGCTGACTACAGCTGGCTGACCTGAGCTGGCTCACTTGAGCTGGCTGACTTGAGCTGGCTGACTTGAGCTGGCTCACTTGAGCTGGCTGACTTGAGCTGGCTCACTTGAGCTGGCTCACTAGAGCTGGCTCACTTGAGCTGGCTGACTTGAGCTGGCTCACTTGAGCTGGCTGAGGCTCACTTGAGCTGGCTGACCTGAGCTGGCTCACTTGAGCTGGCTGACCTGAGCTGGCTCACTTGAGCTGGCTGACTTGAGCTGGCTCACTTGAGCTGGCTGGCTGACCTGAGCTGGCTGACCTGAGCTGGCCCACCTGAGCTGGCTGACTTGAGCTGGCTCACTTGAGCTGGCTGACTTGAGCTGGCTCACCTGAGCTGGCTGACTTGAGCTGGCTCACTTGAGCTGGCTGACTTGAGCTGGCTCACTGAGCTGGCTGACTTGAGCTGGCTCACTGAGCTGGCTGCTGAGCTGGCTCACTTGAGCTGGCTGACTTGAGCTGGCTCACCTGAGCTGGCTCACTTGAGCTGGCTGACTTGAGCTGGCTCACTTGAGCTGGCTGACTTGAGCTGGCTCACTTGAGCTGGCGTTACTGTGCTTGCTCACTTGTGCTGGCCGACCTGAGCTGGCTCACTTGAGCTGGCTGACTTGAGCTGGCTCACTTGAGCTGGCTGACTTGAGCTGGCTCACTGAGCTGGCTTCACTTGAGCTGGCTGACCTGAGCTGGCTCACCTGAGCTGGCTCACTTGAGCTGGCTCACCTGAGCTGGCTGACTTGAGCTGGCTCACTTGAGCTGGCTCACCTGAGCTGACCTGAGCTGGCTCACCTGAGCTGGCTGACCTGAGCTGGCTGACCTGAGCTGGCTGACCTGAGCTGGCTCACCTGAGCTGGCTCACCTGAGCTGGCTGACCTGAGCTGGCTCACCTGAGCTGGCTCACCTGAGCTGGCTGACCTGAGCTGGCTGACCTGAGCTGGCTGACCTGAGCTGGCTCACTTGAGCTGGCTGACCTGAGCTGGCTGACTTGAGCTGGCTGACTTGAGCTGGCTCACTTGAGCTGGCTGACTTGAGCTGGCTCACTTGAGCTGGCTCACTTGAGCTGGCTCACTTGAGCTGGCTGACTTGAGCTGGCTCACTTGAGCTGGCTGACGTGAGCTGGCTCACTGAGCTGGCTGACCTGAGCTGGCTGACCTGAGCTGGCTCACCTGAGCTGGCTGACTGAGCTGGCTCACTTGAGCTTGAGCTGGCTCACTTGAGCTGGCTCACTCGACCTGGCTGACTCGAGCTGGCTCACTTGAGCTGGCTGACTTGAGCTGGCTCACTTGAGCTGGCTGACTTGAGCTGGCTCACTTGAGCTGGCTGACTTGAGCTGGCTCACTTGAGCTGGCTGACTTGAGCTGGCTCACTTGAGCTGGCTCACTTGAGCTGGCTCACCTGGGAGACCTGAGCTGGCTCACCTGAGCTGGCTCACTTGAGCTGGCTGACTCACTGAGCTGGCTCACTCTGAGCTGGCTCACTTGAGCTGGCTCACTTGAGCTGGCTCACTTGAGCTGGCTCACATGAGCTGGCTGACATGAGCTGGCTAACTTGAGCTGGCTCACATGAGGGGGCTCACCTGAGCTGGCTCACTTGAGCTGGCTCACTTGAGCTGGCTGACCTGAGCTGGCTCACTGAGCTGGCTCACTTGAGCTGGCTCACTTGAGCTGGCTCACCAGAGCTGGCTGACTTGAGCTGGCTGACTTGAGCGGGGTCACTCGAGCTGGATGACTTGAGCTGGCTGACTTGAGCTGGCTCACCTGAGCTGGCTCACTTGAGCTGGCTGACTTGAGCTGGCTGAGCTGGCTCACTTGAGCTGGCTGACTTGAGCTGGCTCACTTGAGCTGGCTCTCCGGTGCTTGCTGACTTGAGCTGGCTCAATTGAGGTGGCTGACCTGAGCTGGCTCACTTGAGCTGGCTCACTTGAGCTGGCTCACTTGAGCTGGCTCACGTGAGCTGGCTCACTTGAGCTGGCTCACTTGAGCTGGCTCACGTGAGCTGGCTGACGTGAGCTGGCTCACTTGAGCTGGCTGACTTGAGCTGGCTCACTCTGAGCTGGCTGACCTGAGCTGGCTCACCTGAGCTGGCTGACTGAGCTGGCTCACCTGAGCTGGCTGACCTGAGCTGGCTCACCTGAGCTGGCTGACCTGAGCTGGCTGACCTGAGCTGGCTCACCTGAGCTGGCTCACCTGAGCTGGCTCACCTGAGCTGGCTCACCTGAGCTGGCTCACCTGAGCTGGCTCACCTGAGCTGGCTCACCTGAGCTGGCTCACCTGAGCTGGCTCACCTGAGCTGGCTCACCTGAGCTGGCTCACCTGAGCTGGCTCACCTGAGCTGGCTGACCTGAGCTGGCTGACCTGAGCTGGCTCACTTGAGCTGGCTGACTTGAGCTGGCTCACTGGAGCTGGCTCACTGGAGCTGGCTCACTGGAGCTGGCTCACTGGAGCTGGCTCACTGGAGCTGGCTGACTTGAGCTGGCTGACTTGAGCTGGCTGACTTGAGCTGGCTCACTTGAGCTGGCTCACTTGAGCTGGCTGACTTGAGCTGGCTCACTTGAGCTGGCTCATCTGAGGTGGCTCACCTGAGCTGGCTTGACCTGAGCTGGCTCACTTGAGCTGGCTGACTTGAGCTGGCTCACCTGAGCTGGCTCACTTGAGCTGGCTGACTGAGCTGGCTCACCTTGAGCTGGCTGACTTGCGCTGGCTGACCTGAGCTGGCTCACTTGAGCTGGCTCACTTGAGCTGGCTGACCTGAGCTGGCTCACTTGAGCTGGCTCACTTGAGCTGGCTCACTCGAGCTGGCTGACCTGAGCTGGCTCACTTGAGCTGGCTCACTTGAGCTGGCTCACTTGAGCTGGCTGACTTGAGCTGGCTCACTTGAGCTGGCTCACTTGAGCTGGCTCTGGTGAGCTGGCTCTGTTGAGCTGGCTGACTTGAGCTGGCTCACTTGAGCTGGCTCACTTGAGCTGGCTCACTTGAGCTGGCTCAGTTGAGCTGGCTCACTCGAGCTGGCTGACTCGAGCTGGCTCACTCGAGCTGGCTCACTCGAGCTGGCTCACTCGAGCTGGCTGACTGGAGCTGGCTCACTCGAGCTGGCTCACTCGAGCTGGCTCACTCGAGCTGGCTCACTCGAGCTGGCTCACTCGAGCTGGCTCACTCGAGCTGGCTCACTCGAGCTGGCTTACATCAGCTGGCTGACTTGAGCTGGCTCACCTTGAGCTGGCTCACTGAGCTGGCTGACCTGAGCTGACCTGAGCTGGCTGACTTGAGCTGGCTGTCTCGAGCTGGCTGACTTGAGCTGGCTGACTTGAGCGGGGTGACTTGAGCTGGCTGACTTGAGCTGGCTCACTTGAGCTGGCTGACTTGAGCTGGCTCACTTGAGCTGGCTGACTTGAGCTGGCTCACTTGAGCTGGCTGACTTGAGCTGGCTCACTAGAGCTGGCGAACTTGAGCTGGCTCACTTGAGCTGGCTGACTTGAGCTGGCTCACTTGAGCTGGCTGACCTGAGCTGGCTCACCTGGGCTGACTTGAGCTGGCTCACCTGAGCTGGCTGACTTGAGCTGGCTCACTCTGAGCTGGCTGACTTGAGCTGGCTCACTTGAGCTGGCTGACCTGAGCTGGCTCACCTGAGCTGGCTGACCTGAGCTGGCTCACTTGAGCTGGCTGACCTGAGCTGGCTCACTGAGCTGGCTGACTGAGCTGGCTCACTTGAGCTGGCTGACTTGAGCTGGCTCACTTGAGCTGGCTGACTTGAGCTGGCTCACTTGAGCTGGCTGACGTGAGCGGCTGGCTGACCTGAGCTGGCTCACTTGAGCTGGCTGACCTGAGCTGGCTCACCTGAGCTGGCTGACTTGAGCTGGCTCACTGAGCTGGCTGACCTGAGCTGGCTCACTGAGCTGGCTGACTTGAGCTGGCTCACTTGAGCTGGCTGACCTGAGCTGGGCTCACCTGAGCTGGCTCACCTGAGCTGGCTCACTTGAGCTGGCTGACTTGAGCTGGCTGACTTGAGCTGGCTCACCTGAGCTGGCTCACCTGAGCTGGCTGACCTGAGCTGGCTGACCTGAGCTGGCTCACCTGAGCTGGCTGACCTGAGCTGGCTGACCTGAGCTGGCTCACCTGAGCTGGCTGACCTGAGCTGGCTGACCTGAGCTGGCTGACCTGAGCTGGCTGACCTGAGCTGGCTGACCTGAGCTGGCTGACCTGAGCTGGCTGACCTGAGCTGGCTCACCTGAGCTGGCTCACCTGAGCTGGCTGACCTGAGCTGGCTCACCTGAGCTGGCTGACCTGAGCTGGCTGACCTGAGCTGGCTGACCTGAGCTGGCTCACTTGAGCTGGCTGACTTGAGCTGGCTCACTTGAGCTGGCTGACTTGAGCTGGCTCACTTGAGCTGGCTCACTTGAGCTGGCTGACTTGAGCTGGCTCACTTGAGCTGGCTCACTTGAGCTGGCTGACTTGAGCTGGCTCACTTGAGCTGGCTCACTTGAGCTGGCTGACTTGAGCTGGCTGACCTGAGCTGGCTCACTTGAGCTGTCTGACCTGAGCTGGCTCACTTGAGCTGGCTGACTTGAGCTGGCTCACTTGAGCTGGCTGACTTGAGCTGGCTCACTTGAGCTGGCTCACTTGAGCTGGCTGACTTGAGCTGGCTGACTTGAGCTCACCTGAGCTGGCTGACCTGAGCTGGCTGACTTGAGCTGGCTCACTGAGCTGTCTCACTTGAGCTGGCCCACTTGAGCTGGCACACTTGAGCTGGCTCACTTGAGCTGGCTGACTTGAGCTGGCTCACTTGAGCTGGCTGACTTGAGCTCGCTCGCTGGTCGTGGCTGACTTGAGCTGGCTCACTTGAGCTGGCTGACCTGAGCTTGACGGAGCTGGCTCACTGAGCTGGCTGACTTGAGCTGGCTCACCTGAGCTGGCTGACCTGAGCGGGCTGACTTGAGCTGGCTGACTTGGAGCTGGCTCACTTGAGCTGGCTGACTTGAGCTGGCTGACTTGAGCTGGCTCACTGAGCTGGCTGACCTGAGCTCACTTGAGCTGGCTCACTTGAGCTGGCTGACTTGAGCTGGCTGACTTGAGCTGGCTGACTTGAGCTGGCTCACTTGAGCTGGCTGACTTGAGCTGGCTCACTTGAGCTGGCTCACTTGAGCTGGCTCACTTGAGCTGGCTGACTTGAGCTGGCTCACTTGAGCTGGCTCACTTGAGCTGGCTGACGCGCGCTGGCTGACCTCCGCTGGCTCACTTGCGCTGGCTCACCCGAGCTGGCTCACTTGAGCTGGCTCACTTGAGCTGGCTCACTTGAGCTGGCTGACTTGAGCTGGCTGACTTGAGCTGGCTGACTTGAGCTGGCTGACTTGAGCTGGCTGACTTGAGCTGGCTGACCTGAGGCATTGACCTGAGCTGGCTGACTTGAGCTGGCTGACTGAGCTGGCTCACCTGAGCTGGCTCACCTGAGCTGGCTCACCTGAGCTGGCTCACTCGAGCTGGCTCACCTGAGCTGGCTCACCTGAGCTGGCTGACTTGAGCTGGCTGACCTGAGCTGGCTCACTTGAGCTGGCTGACCTGAGCTGGCTCACTTGAGCTGGCTCACCTGAGCTGGCTCACCTGAGCTGGCTCACTTGAGCTGGCTCACCACTTGAGCTGGCTCACCTGAGCTGGCTCACTTGAGCTGGCTCACTTGAGCTGGCTCACTTGAGCTGGCTGACTTGAGCTGGCTCACTTGAGCTGGCTGACTTGAGCTGGCTGACTTGAGCTGGCTCACTAGAGCTGGCTGACTTGAGCTGGCTGACTTGAGCTGGCTCACTTGAGCTGGCTGACTTGAGCTGGCTGACTTGAGCTGGCTGACGTGAGCTGTTGAGCTGGCTGACTTGAGCTGGCTCACCTGAGCTGGCTGACTTGAGCTGGCTCACTTGAGCTGGCTGACCTGAGCTGGCTCACTTGAGCTGGCTGACTTGAGCTGGCTGACTTGAGCTGGCTCACTTGAGCTGGCGCACTTGAGCTGGCTGACTTGAGCTGGCTCGCTTGAGCTGGCTGACCTGAGCTGGCTCACCTGAGCTGGCTGACCTGAGCTGGCTCACCTGAGCTGGCTGACCTGAGCTGGCTGACTTGAGCTGGCTCACTTGAGCTGGCTGACTTGAGCTGGCTCACTTGAGCTGGCTGACTTGAGCTGGCTCACTTGAGCTGGCTGACTTGAGCTGGCTCACGTGAGCTGGCTGAGGTGAGCTGGCTCACCTTGAGCTGGCTGACTTGAGCTGGCTCACCTGAGCTGGCTGACCTGAGCTGGCTCACCCGATCTGGCTGACTTGAGCTGGCTCACTTGAGCTGGCTGACTGAGCTGGCTCACCTTGAGCTGGCTGACTTGAGCTGGCTCACTGAGCTGGCTCACTTGAGCTGGCTGACTTGAGCTGGCTCACTTGAGCTGGCTGACTTGAGCTGGCTGACTTGAGCTGGCTGACTTGAGCTGGCTCACTTGAGCTGGCTCACTTGAGCTGGCTCACTTGAGCTGGCTCACTTGAGCTGGCTCACTTGAGCTGGCTGACCTGAGCTGGCTGACCTGAGCTGGCTGACCTGAGCTGGCTGACCTGAGCCGGCTGACCTGAGCTGGCTGACCTGAGCTGGCTGACCTGAGCCGGCTCACTTGAGCCGGCTGACTTGAGCTGGCTCACTTGAGCTGGCTGACTTGAGCTGGCTCACTTGAGCTGGCTGACTTGAGCTGGCTCACTTGAGCTGG
This sequence comes from Zoroaster sp. YZ-2022, assembly GCA_029582265.1. Lineage (NCBI taxonomy): Eukaryota > Metazoa > Echinodermata > Asteroidea > Forcipulatida > Zoroasteridae > Zoroaster > Zoroaster sp. YZ-2022. Next base: position 30,418,339 of record CM055836.1, read on the forward strand.
CTCACTTGAGCTGGCTCACTTGAGCTGGCTCACTTGAGCTGGCTCACTTGAGCTGGCTCACTTGAGCTGGCTCACTTGAGCTGGCTCACTTGAGCTGGCTCACTTGAGCTGGCTCACTTGAGCTGGCTCACTTGAGCTGGCTCACTTGAGCTGGCTCACTTGGAGCTGGCTGACTTGAGCTGGCTGACTTGAGCTGGCTCACTTGAGCTGGCTGACTTGAGCTGGCTCACTTGAGCTGGCTCACTTGAGCTGGCTGACTTGAGCTGGCTCACTTGAGCTGGCTGACTTGAGCTGGCTGACTTGAGCTGGCTGACTTGAGCTGGCTCACTTGAGCTGGCTCACTTGAGCTGGCTGACTTGAGCTGGCTCACTTGAGCTGGCTGACTTGAGCTGGCTCACTTGAGCTGGCTCACTTGAGCTGGCTCACTTGAGCTGGCTGACTTGAGCTGGCTCACTTGAGCTGGCTCACTTGAGCTGGCTCACCTGAGCTGGCTCACCTGAGCTGGCTGACCTGAGCTGGCTCACTTGAGCTGGCTGACTTGAGCTGGCTGACCTGAGCTGGCTCACCTGAGCTGGCTGACCTGAGCTGGCTCACCTGAGCTGGCTCACCTGAGCTGGCTCACCTGAGCTGGCTGACCTGAGCTGGCTGACCTGAGCTGGCTGACCTGAGCTGGCTGACCTGAGCTGGCTGACCTGAGCTGGCTGACCTGAGCTGGCTCACCTGAGCTGGCTCACCTGAGCTGGCTCACCTGAGCTGGCTGACCTGAGCTGGCTGACCTGAGCTGGCTGACCTGAGCTCACTTGAGCTGGCTCACTTGAGCTGGCTCACTTGAGCTGGCTGACTTGAGCTGGCTGACTTGAGCTGGCTCACTTGAGCTGGCTCACTTGAGCTGGCTCACTTGAGCTGGCTCACTTGAGCTGGCTCACTTGAGCTGGCTGACTTGAGCTGGCTCACTTGAGCTGGCTCACTTGAGCTGGCTGACTTGAGCTGGCTGACTTGAGCTGGCTGACTTGAGCTGGCTCACTTGAGCTGGCTCACTTGAGCTGGCTGACTTGAGCTGGCTCACATGAGCTGGCTGACTTGAGCTGGCAGACTTGAGCTGGCTCACTGGAGCTGGCTCACTTGAGCTGGCTGACTTGAGCTGGCTCACTTGAGCTGGCTCACTTGAGCTGGCTGACTTGAGCTGGCTCACTTGAGCTGGCTCACTTGAGCTGGCTGACTTGAGCTGGCTCACTTGAGCTGGCTCACTTGAGCTGGCTCACTTGAGCTGGCTGACTTGAGCTGGCTCACTTGAGCTGGCTGACTTGAGCTGGCTCACTTGAGCTGGCTGACTTGAGCTGGCTGACTTGAGCTGACTTGAGCTGGCTGATGAGCTGGCTCACTTGAGCTGGCTGACCTGAGCTGGCTCACTGAGCTGGCTGACTTGAGCTGGCTCACCTGAGCTGGCTGACCTGGAGCTGGCTGACTGAGCTGGGCTGTCCTGAGCTGGCTGACTTGAGCTGGCTCACTTGAGCTGGCTCACTTGAGCTGAGCTGGCTCACTTGAGCTGGCTGACTTGAGCTGGCTGACTTGAGCTGGCTCACTTGAGCTGGCTCACTTGAGCTGGCTGACTTGAGCTGGCTCACTTGAGCTGGCTCACTTGAGCTGAGCTGGCGAGCTGGCTGACTTGAGCTGGCTGACTTGAGCTGGCTGACTTGAGCTGGCTCACTTGAGCTGGCTCACTTGAGCTGGCTGACTTGAGCTGGCTGACTTGAGCTGGCTGACTTGAGCTGGCTGACTTGAGCTGGCTCACTTGAGCTGGCTGACTTGAGCTGGCTCACTTGAGCTGGCTGACTTGAGCTGGCTGACTTGAGCTGGCTCACTTGAGCTGGCTGACTTGAGCTGGCTGACTTGAGCTGGCTCACTTGAGCTGGCTGACTTGAGCTGGCTGACTTGAGCTGGCTGACTTGAGCTGGCTGACTTGAGCTGGCTGACTTGAGCTGGCTGACTTGAGCTGGCTGACTTGAGCTGGCTGACTTGAGCTGGCTGACTTGAGTGACCTGAGCTGGCTCACTTGAGCTGGCTCACTTGAGCTGGCTCACTGGAGCTGGCTGACTTGAGCTGGCTCACTTGAGCTGGCTGACTTGAGCTGGCTGACTTGAGCTGGCTGACTTGAGCTGGCTCACTTGAGCTGGCTGACTTGAGCTGGCTCACTTGAGCTGGCTGACTTGAGCTGGCTCACTTGAGCTGGCTGACTTGAGCTGGCTCACTTGAGCTGGCTGACTTGAGCTGGCTCACTTGAGCTGGCTGACTTGAGCTGGCTCACTTGAGCTGGCTGACTTGAGCTGGCTGACTTGAGCTGGCTGACCTGAGCTGGCTCACTTGGAGCTGGCTCACTTGAGCTGGGCTGACTGAGCTGGCTCACTTGAGCTGGCTCACTTGAGCTGGCTGACCTGAGCTGGCTGACTGAGCTGGACCTGAGCTGGCTGACTTGAGCTGGCTGACTTGAGCTGGCTCACTTGAGCTGGCTGACTTGAGCTGGCTCACTTGAGCTGGCTGACTTGAGCTGGCTCTCTTGAGCTGGCTGTCGTGAGCTGGCTCTCTTGAGCTGGCTGACGTGAGCTGGCTCACCTGAGCTGGCTCACTTGAGCTGGCTCACTTGAGCTGGCTGACTTGAGCTGGCTCACTTGAGCTGGCTCACTTGAGCTGGCTCACTTGAGCTGGCTGACTTGAGCTGGCTGACTTGAGCTGGCTCACTTGAGCTGGCTCACTTGAGCTGGCTCACTTGAGCTGGCTCACTTGAGCTGGCTGACTTGAGCTGGCTGACTTGAGCTGGCTCACTTGAGCTGGCTGACTTGAGCTGGCTCACTTGAGCTGGCTCACTTGAGCTGGCTGACTTGAGCTGGCTCACTTGAGCTGGCTGACTTGAGCTGGCTGACTTGAGCTGGCTGACTTGAGCTGGCTCACTTGAGCTGGCTCACTTGAGCTGGCTGACTTGAGCTGGCTCACTTGAGCTGGCTGACTTGAGCTGGCTCACTTGAGCTGGCTGACTTGAGCTGGCTCACTTGAGCTGGCTGACTTGAGCTGGCTCACTTGAGCTGGCTCACTTGAGCTGGCTCACTTGAGCTGGCTCACTTGAGCTGGCTGACTTGAGCTGGCTCACTTGAGCTGGCTGACTTGAGCTGGCTCACTTGAGCTGGCTCACTTGAGCTGGCTCACTTGAGCTGGCTCACTTGAGCTGGCTCACTTGAGCTGGCTCACTTGAGCTGGCTCACTTGAGCTGGCTGACTTGAGCTGGCTGACTTGAGCTGGCTGACTTGAGCTGGCTGACTTGAGCTGGCTCACTTGAGCTGGCTGACTTGAGCTGGCTCACTTGAGCTGGCTCACTTGAGCTGGCTCACTTGAGCTGGCTGACTTGAGCTGGCTGACTTGAGCTGGCTGACTTGAGCTGGCTCACTTGAGCTGGCTGACTTGAGCTGGCTCACTTGAGCTGGCTGACTTGAGCTGGCTGACTTGAGCTGGCTCACTTGAGCTGGCTCACTTGAGCTGGCTCACTTGAGCTGGCTCACTTGAGCTGGCTCACTTGAGCTGGCTGACTTGAGCTGGCTCACTTGAGCTGGCTCACTTGAGCTGGCTGACTTGAGCTGGCTGACTTGAGCTGGCTGACTTGAGCTGGCTCACTTGAGCTGGCTCACTTGAGCTGGCTGACTTGAGCTGGCTCACTTGAGCTGGCTGACTTGAGCTGGCTCACTTGAGCTGGCTGACTTGAGCTGGCTCACTTGAGCTGGCTGACTTGAGCTGGCTCACTTGAGCTGGCTGACTTGAGCTGGCTGACTTGAGCTGGCTCACTTGAGCTGGCTCACTTGAGCTGGCTGACTTGAGCTGGCTCACTTGAGCTGGCTCACTTGAGCTGGCTCACTTGAGCTGGCTGACTTGAGCTGGCTCACTTGAGCTGGCTGACTTGAGCTGGGCTCACTTGAGCTGGCTGACTTGAGCTGGCTGACTTGAGCTGGCTGACTTGAGCTGGCTGACTTGAGCTGGCTCACTTGAGCTGGCTGACTTGAGCTGGCTCACTTGAGCTGGCTGACTTGAGCTGGCTCACTTGAGCTGGCTCACTTGAGCTGGCTGACTTGAGCTGGCTGACTTGAGCTGGCTGACTTGAGCTGGCTCACTTGAGCTGGCTCACTTGAGCTGGCTGACTTGAGCTGGCTGACTTGAGCTGGCTGACTTGAGCTGGCTCACTTGAGCTGGCTCACTTGAGCTGGCTGACTTGAGCTGGCTCACTTGAGCTGGCTCACTTGAGCTGGCTGACTTGAGCTGGCTGACTTGAGCTGGCTGACTTGAGCTGGCTGACTTGAGCTGGCTGACTTGAGCTGGCTCACTTGAGCTGGCTCACTTGAGCTGGCTGACTTGAGCTGGCTCACTTGAGCTGGCTGACTTGAGCTGGCTGACTTGAGCTGGCTCACTTGAGCTGGCTCACTTGAGCTGGCTCACTTGAGCTGGCTGACTTGAGCTGGCTCACTTGAGCTGGCTGACTTGAGCTGGCTCACTTGAGCTGGCTGACTTGAGCTGGCTGACTTGAGCGGGCTGACTTGAGCGGGCTGACTTGAGCGGGCTGACTTGAGCGGGCTGACTTGAGCTGGCTGACTTGAGCGGGCTGACTTGAGCGGGCTGACTTGAGCGGGCTGACTTGAGCGGGCTGACTTGAGCGGGCTGACTTGAGCTGGCTGACTTGAGCGACTTGAGCTGGCTCACTTGAGCTGGCTCACTTGAGCTGGCTCACTCGAGCTGGCTCACTGAGCTGGCTGACTTGAGCTGGCTCACTTGAGCTGGCTGACTGAGCTGGCTCACTTGAGCTGGCTGACTCTAGCTGGCTCACTTGAGCTGGCTCACTTGAGCTGGCTGACTTGAGCTGGCTCACTTGAGCTGGCTCACTTGAGCTGGCTCACTTGAGCTGGCTGACTTGAGCTGGCTGACTTGAGCTGGCTGACGTGAGCTGGCTGACTGGCTGGCTCACTTGAGCTGGCTGACTTGAGCTGGCTCACTTGAGCTGGCTGACTTGAGCTGGCTCACTTGAGCTGGCTGACTTGAGCTGGCTGACTTGAGCTGGCTGACTTGAGCTGGCTCACTTGAGCTGGCTCACTTGAGCTGGCTCACTTGAGCTGGCTCACTTGAGCTGGCTCACTTGAGCTGGCTGACTTGAGCTGGCTCACTTGAGCTGGCTCACTTGAGCTGGCTCACTTGAGCTGGCTGACTTGAGCTGGCTCACTTGAGCTGGCTCACTTGAGCTGGCTGACTTGAGCTGGCTCACTTGAGCTCACTTGAGCTGGCTGACTTGAGCTGGCTCACTTGAGCTGGCTGACTTGAGCTGGCTCACTTGAGCTGGCTGACTTGAGCTGGCTCACTTGAGCTGGCTCACTTGAGCTGGCTCACTTGAGCTGGCTCACTTGAGCTGGCTGACTTGAGCTGGCTCACTTGAGCTGGCTGACTTGAGCTGGCTCACTTGAGCTGGCTCACCTGAGCTGGCTCACCTGAGCTGGCTGACCTGAGCTGGCTGACCTGAGCTGGCTGACCTGAGCTGGCTGACCTGAGCTGGCTGACCTGAGCTGGCTGACCTGAGCTGGCTGACCTGAGCTGGCTGACCTGAGCTGGCTGACCTGAGCTGGCTGACCTGAGCTGGCTGACCTGAGCTGGCTCACCTGAGCTGGCTGACCTGAGCTGGCTCACCTGAGCTGGCTGACCTGAGCTGGCTGACTTGAGCTGGCTGACTTGAGCTGGCTGACTTGAGCTGGCTGACTTGAGCTGGGCTCACTGAGCTGGGCTGACCTGAGCTGGCTGACTTGAGCTGGCTGACTTGAGCTGGCTCACTTGAGCTGGCTGACTCTGAGTCTGAGCTGGCTGACTTGAGCTGGCTGACTTGAGCTGGCTGACCTGAGCTGGCTGACTGAGCTGGCTCACCTGCGCTGGCTCACCTGCGCTGGCTGACTTGAGCTGGCTGACTTGAGCTGGCTGACTTGAGCTGGCTGACTTGAGCTGGCTGACTTGAGCTGGCTGACTTGAGCTGGCTGACTTGAGCTGGCTGACTTGAGCTGGCTGACTTGAGCTGGCTCACTTGAGCTGGCTCACTTGAGCTGGCTGACTTGAGCTGGCTGACTTGAGCTGGCTGACTTGAGCTGGCTGACTTGAGCTGGCTGACTTGAGCTGGCTGACTTGAGCTGGCTGACTTGAGCTGGCTCACTTGAGCTGGCTCACTGAGCTGGCTGACTTGAGCTGGCTGACTGAGCTGGCTGACTTGAGCTGGCTGACTTGAGCTGGCTGACTTGAGCTGGCTGACTTGAGCTGGCTGACTTGAGCTGGCTGACTTGAGCTGGCTCACTTGAGCTCGGATACTGTAGCTGGCTGACTTGAGCTGGCTGACTTGAGCTGGCTGACTTGAGCTGGCTGACTTGAGCTGGCTCACTTGAGCTGGCTGACTTGAGCTGGCTGACTTGAGCTGGCTCACTTGAGCTGGCTCACTTGAGCTGGCTGACGTGAGCTGGCTGACTTGAGCTGGCTGACGTGAGCTGGCTGACTTGAGCTGGCTGACTTGAGCTGGCTCACTTGAGCTGGCTGACTTGAGCTTGAGCTGGCTCACTTGAGCTGGCTCACTTGAGCTGGCTGACTTGAGCTGGCTGACTTGAGCTGGCTCACTTGAGCTGGCTGACTTGAGCTGGCTGACTTGAGCTGGCTGACTTGAGCTGGGTGACGTGAGCTGGCTGACTTGAGCTGGCTGACTTGAGCTGGCTGACCTGAGCGGGCTGACTCGCTGGCTGACTTGAGCTGGCTCACTTGAGCTGGCTCACTTGAGCTGGCTGACTTGAGCTGGCTGACTTGAGCTGGCTCACTTGAGCTGGCTGACTTGAGCTGGCTGACTTGAGCTGGCTGACTTGAGCTGGCTGACTTGAGCTGGCTGACTGAGCTGGCTGACCTTGAGCTGGCTGACTTGAGCTGGCTCACCTGAGCTGGCTGACCCCAGCTGGCTCACTTGAGCTGGCTGACTTGAGCTGGCTGACGTGAGCTGGCTCACTTGAGGCTGGACTTGAGCTGGCTGACCTGAGCTGGCTCACTTGAGCTGGCTGACTTGAGCTGGCTCACTTGAGCTGGCTGACTTGAGCTGGCTCACTTGAGCTGGCTGACTTGAGCTGGCTGACTTGAGCTGGCTCACTTGAGCTGGCTCACTTGAGCTGGCTGACTTGAGCTGGCTCACTTGAGCTGGCTGACTTGAGCTGGCTCACTTGAGCTGGCTGACTTGAGCTGGCTCACTTGAGCTGGCTGACTTGAGCTGGCTGACTTGAGCTGTCGCCCGTGAGCTGGCTCACTTGGGCTGGCGCACTTGCTGACTCTGAGCTGGCTCACGTGAGCTGTCTGACCTGAGCTGGCTGACTTGAGCTGGCTCACTTGAGCTGGCTGACTTGAGCTGGCTGACGAGCTGACTTGAGCTGGCTGACTTGAGCTGGCTCACTTGAGCTGGCTCACTCGAGCTGGCTGACTTGAGCTGGCTCACTTGAGCTGGCTGACTTGAGCTGGCTCACTTGAGCTGGCTGACTTGAGCTGGCTGACTTGAGCTGGCTGACTTGAGCTGGCTCACTTGAGCTGGCTGACTTGAGCTGGCTGACTTGAGCTGGCTGACTTGAGCTGGCTGACTTGAGCTGGCTGACTTGAGCTGGAATTAAAGAGCTTGCACACTTGAGCTGGCTGACGAGAGCTGGCTGACTTGAGCTGGCTGACTTGAGCTGGCTCACTTGAGCTGGCTGACTTGAGCTGGCTGACTTGAGCTGGCTGACTGAGCTGGCTCACTTGAGCTGACTGAGCTGGCTGACTTGAGCTGGCTGACTTGAGCTGGCTGCTGACTTGAGCTGGCTGACTTGAGCTGGCTGACTTGAGCTGGCTGACTTGAGCTGGCTGACTTGAGCTGGCTGACTTGAGCTGGCTGACTTGAGCTGGCTGACTTGAGCTGGCTGACTTGAGCTGGCTGACGTGAGCTGGCTGACGTGAGCTGGCTCACTTGAGCTGGCTGACTTGAGCTGGCTCACTTGAGCTGGCTGACTTGAGCTGGCTGACTTGAGCTGGCTGACTTGAGCTGGCTCACTTGAGCTGGCTGACTTGAGCTGGCTCACTTGAGCTGGCTGACTTGAGCTGGCTGACTTGAGCTGGCTGACTTGAGCTGGCTCACTTGAGCTGGCTGACTTGAGCTGGCTGACTTGAGCTGGCTGACTTGAGCTGGCTGACTTGAGCTGGCTGACTTGAGCTGGCTCACTTGAGCTGGCTGACTTGAGCTGGCTCACTTGAGCTGGCTGACTTGAGCTGGCTCACTTGAGCTGGCTGACTTGAGCTGGCTCACTTGAGCTGGCTGACTTGAGCTGGCTGACTTGAGCTGGCTGACTTGTGGCTCACTTGAGCTGGCTGACTTGAGCTGGCTGACCTGCGCTGGCTGACTTGAGCTGGCTCACTTGAGCTGGCTGACTTGAGCTGGCTCACTTGAGCTGGCTGACTTGAGCTGGCTCACTTGAGCTGGCTGACTTGAGCTGGCTGACTTGAGCTGGCTGACTTGAGCTGGCTGACTTGAGACTTGAGCTGGCTGACTTGAGCTGGCTCACTTGAGCTGGCTGACTTGAGCTGGCTGACTTGAGCTGGCTCACTTGAGCTGGCTGACTTGAGCTGGCTGACTTGAGCTGGCTCACTTGAGCTGGCTGACTTGAGCTGGCTCACTTGAGCTGGCTGACTTGAGCTGGCTCACTTGAGCTGGCTGACTTGAGCTGGCTGACTTGAGCTGGCTGACTTGAGCTGGCTCACTTGAGCTGGCTGACTTGAGCTGGCTGACCTGAGCTGGCTGACTTGAGCTGGCTGACTTGAGCTTGATGAGTTGGCTGACTTGAGCTGGCTCACTTGAGCTGGCTGACTTGAGCTGGCTGACTTGAGCTGGCTGACTTGAGCTGGCTCACTTGAGCTGGCTGACTTGAGCTGGCTCACTTGAGCTGGCTGACCTGAGCCGGCTGACTTGAGCTGGCTGACTTGAGCTGGCTGACTTGAGCTGGCTGACTTGAGCTGGCTGACTTGAGCTGGCTGACTTGAGCTGGCTGACTTGAGCTGGCTGACTTGAGCTGGCTCACTTGAGCTGGCTCACTTGAGCTGGCTGACTTGAGCTGGCTGACTTGAGCTGGCTCACTTGAGCTGGCTGACTTGAGCTGGCTGACTTGAGCTGGCTGACTTGAGCTGGCTCACTTGAGCTGGCTGACTTGAGCTGGCTGACTTGAGCTGGCTCACTTGAGCTGGCTGACTTGAGCTGGCTGACTTGAGCTGGCTCACTTGAGCTGGCTGACTTGAGCTGGCTGACTTGAGCTGGCTGACTTGAGCTGACTTGAGCTGGCTGACTTGAGCTGGCTCACTTGAGCTGGCTGACTTGAGCTGACTTGAGCTGGCTGACTTGAGCTGGCTGACCTGAGCTGGCTGACTTGAGCTGGCTGACTTGAGCTGGCTGACTTGAGCTGGCTGACTTGAGCTGGACTGAGCTGGCTGACTCTGGCTGGCTGACTTGAGCTGGCTCACTGACTTGAGCTGGCTGACTGAGCTGGCTCACTTGAGCTGGCTGACCTGAGCTGGCTGACCTGAGCTGGCTGACTTGAGCTGACTTGAGCTGGCTCACTTGAGCTGGCTGACTTGAGCTGGCTCACTTGAGCTGGCTGACTTGAGCTGGCTGACTTGAGCTGGCTGACTTGAGCTGGCTCACTTGAGCTGGCTGACTTGAGCTGGCTGACTTGAGCTGGCTGACTTGAGCTGGCTCACTTGAGCTGGCTGACTTGAGCTGGCTGACTTGAGCTGGCTCACCTGCGCTGGCTGACCTGAGCCGGCTCCCCTGAGCTGGCTGACTTGAGCTGGCTCACTTGAGCTGGCTGACTTGAGCTGGCTGACTTGAGCTGGCTGACTTGAGCTGGCTCACTTGAGCTGGCTGACTTGAGCTGGCTGACTTGAGCTGGCTCACTTGAGCTGGCTGACTTGAGCTGGCTCACTTGAGCTGGCTCACTTGAGCTGGCTCACTTGAGCTGGCTGACTTGAGCTGGCTGACTTGAGCTGGCTCACTTGAGCTGGCTGACTTGAGCTGGCTCACTTGAGCTGGCTGACTTGAGCTGGCTCACTTGAGCTGGCTGACTTGAGCTGGCTCACTTGAGCTGGCTGACTTGAGCTGGCTCACTTGAGCTGGCTCACTTGAGCTGGCTGACTTGAGCTGGCTCACTTGAGCTGGCTCACTTGAGCTGGCTGACTTGAGCTGGCTCACTTGAGCTGGCTCACTTGAGCTGGCTGACTTGAGCTGGCTCACTTGAGCTGGCTGACTTGAGCTGGCTCACTTGAGCTGGCTGACTTGAGCTGGCTCACTTGAGCTGGCTGACTTGAGCTGGCTCACTTGAGCTGGCTGACTTGAGCTGGCTCACTTGAGCTGGCTGACTTGAGCTGGCTGACTTGAGCTGGCTCACTTGAGCTGGCTGACTTGAGCTGGCTGACTTGAGCTGGCTGACTTGAGCTGGCTGACTTGAGCTGGCTCACTTGAGCTGGCTGACTTGAGCTGGCTCACTTGAGCTGGCTGACTTGAGCTGGCTGACTTGAGCTGGCTCACTTGAGCTGCCTCACTTGAGCTGCCTCACTTGAGCTGCCTCACTTGAGCTGGCTGACTTGAGCTGCCTCACTTGAGCTACTGAGCTGGCTGACTTGAGCTGGCTCACTTGAGCTGGCTGACCTTGAGCTGGCTCACTTGAGCTGGCTCACTTGAGCTGGCTCACCTGAGCTGGCTGACTTGAGCTGGCTGACTTGAGCTCACTTGAGCTGGCTGACTTGAGCTGGCTGACTTGAGCTGGCTGACTTGAGCTGGCTCACATGAGCTGGCTGAGCTGGCTGACTTGAGCTGGCTCACTTGAGCTGGCTGACTTGAGCTGGCTGACTTGAGCTGGCTCACTTGAGCTGGCTGACTTGAGCTGGCTGACTTGAGCTGGCTGACTTGAGCTGGCTGACTTGAGCTGGCTGACTTGAGCTGGCTGACTTGAGCTGGCTGACTTGAGCTGGCTCACTTGAGCTGGCTGACTTGAGCTGGCTCACTTGAGCTGGCTCACTTGAGCTGGCTGACTTGAGCTGGCTGACTTGAGCTGGCGGACTTGAGCTGGCTCACCTGAGCTGGTTGACTTGAGCTGGCTGACTTGAGCTGGCTGACTTGAGCTGGCTCACTTGAGCTGGCTGACTTGAGCTGGCTGACCTGAGCTGGCTGACTTGAGCTGGCTCACTTGAGCTGGCTGACTTGAGCTGGCTGACTTGAGCTGGCTCACCTGAGCTGGCTGACTTGAGCTGGGCTGACCTGAGCTGGCTGACTTGAGCTGGCTGACTTGAGCTGGCTGACGTGAGCTGGCTCACTTGAGCTGGCTGACTTGAGCTGGCTCACTTGAGCTGGCTGACCTTGAGCTGGCTGACTTGAGCTGGCTGACTTGAGCTGGCTCACATGAGCTGGCTGACTTGAGCTGGCTGACTTGAGCTGGCCGACTTGAGCTGGCCGACTTGAGCTGGCCGACCTGAGCTGGCTGACCTGAGCTGGCTCACTTGAGCTGGCTGACTTGAGCTGGCTCACTTGAGCTGGCTCACTTGAGCTGGCTGACTTGAGCTGGCTGACCTGAGCTGGCTCACTTGAGCTGGCTGACCTGAGCTGGCTGACCTGAGCTGGCTGACCTGAGCTGGCTGACCTGAGCTGGCTCACCTGAGCTGGCTGACCTGAGCTGGCTGACCTGAGCTGGCTCACCTGAGCTGGCTCACCTGAGCTGGCTGACCTGAGCTGGCTGACCTGAGCTGGCTCACTTGAGCTGGGCTGACTTGAGCGGGCTGACTTGAGCTGGCTGACTTGAGCTGGCTGACTTGAGCTGGCCGAGCTGAGCTGGCCGACCTGAGCTGGCCGACCTGAGCTGGCCGACCTGAGCTGGCCGACCTGAGCTGGCCGAGCTGAGCTGGCTGACCTGAGCTGGCCGACCTGAGCTGGCCGACCTGAGCTGGCTGACTTGAGCTGGCTGACTTGAGCTGGCTCACTTGAGCTGGCTGACTTGAGCTGGCTCACTTGAGCTGGCTGACTTGAGCTGGCTGACTTGAGCTGGCTGACTTGAGCTGGCTCACTTGAGCTGGCTGACTTGAGCTGGCTCACGTGCGCTGGCTGACTTGAGCTGGCTCACTGACGAGAGCTGACTTGAGCTGACTGGAGCTGGCTCACTTGAGCTGGCTGACCTGAGCTGGCTGACTTGAGCTGGCTGACTTGAGCTGGCTCACTTGAGCTGGCTGACTTGAGCTGGCTGACTTGAGCTGGCTGACTTGAGCTGGCTCACTTGAGCTGGCTGACTTGAGCTGGCTGACTTGAGCTGGCTCACTTGAGCTGGCTGACTTGAGCTGGCTGACTTGAGCTGGCTCACTTGAGCTGGCTCACTTGAGCTGGCTGACTTGAGCTGGCTCACTTGAGCTGGCTCACTTGAGCTGGCTGACTTGAGCTGGCTCACTTGAGCTGGCTCACTCTGAGCTGGCTCACCTGAGCTGGCTCACTTGAGCTGGCTCACCTGAGCTGGCTCACCTGAGCTGGCTCACCTGAGCTGGCTCACCTGAGCTGGCTCACCTGAGCTGGCTGACCTGAGCTGGCTGACCTGAGCTGGCTGACCTGAGCTGGCTGACTTGAGCTGGCTGACTTGAGCTGGCTGACCTGAGCTGGCTCACCTGAGCTGGCTGACTTGAGCTGGCTGACCTGAGCTGGCTCACTTGAGCTGGCTGACTTGAGCTGGCTCACTTGAGCTGGCTCACTTGAGCTGGCTCACTCTGAGCTGGCTCACTTGAGCTGGCTGACTTGAGCTGGCTGACTTGAGCTGGCTCACTTGAGCATTGACTTGAGCTGGCTGACTTGAGCTGGCTGACCTGAGCTGGCTCACTTGAGCTGGCTGACTGAGCTGGCTCACTGAGCTGGCTGACCTGAGCTGGCTGACTTGAGCTGGCTCACTTGAGGTGGCTGACCTGAGCTGGCTCACTTGAGCTGGCTCACTTGAGCTGGCTGACCTGAGCTGGCTCACTTGAGCTGGCTCACCTGAGCTGGCTGACCTTGAGCTGGCTCACTTGAGCTGGCTGACCTGAGCTGGCTCACTTGAGCTGGCTCACCTTGAGCTGGCTGCCCTGAGCTGGCTGACTTGAGCTGGCTCACTCGAGCTGGCTGACCTGAGCTGGCTGACTTGAGCTGGCTCACTTGAGCTGGCTCACTTGAGCTGGCTGACCTGAGCTGGCTGACCTGAGCGACTTGAGCTGGCTCACTTGAGCTCTGACCTGAGCTGGCTGACCTGAGCTCACTTGAGCTGGCTGACTTGAGCTGGCTGACTTGAGCTGGCTCACTGATGAGCTGACTTGAGCTGGCTGACTTGAGCTGGCTCACTTGAGCTGGCTGACTTGAGCTGGCTCACTTGAGCTGGCTCACTTGAGCTGGCTGACTTGAGCTGGCTCACTTGAGCTGGCTGACTTGAGCTGGCTGACTTGAGCTGGCTCACTTGAGCTGGCTGACTTGAGCTGGCTCACTTGAGCTGGCTGACTTGAGCTGGCTCACTTGAGCTGGCTGACTTGAGCTGGCTGACTTGAGCTGGCTGACTTGAGCTGGCTCACTTGAGCTGGCTGACTTGAGCTGGCTGACTTGAGCTGGCTGACTTGAGCTGGCTGACTTGAGCTGGCTGACTTGAGCTGGCTGACTTGAGCTGGCTGACTTGAGCTGGCTCACTTGAGCTGGCTGACTTGAGCTGGCTGACTTGAGCTGGCTGACTTGAGCTGGCTGACTTGAGCTGGCTGACTTGAGCTGGCTGACTTGAGCTGGCTGACTTGAGCTGGCTGACTTGAGCTGGCTGACTTGAGCTGGCTGACTTGAGCTGGCTCACTTGAGCTGGCTGACTGGAGCGGGCTGACGTGAGCTGGCTGACTTGAGCTGGCTCACTTGAGCTGGCTGACTTGAGCTGGCTCACTTGAGCTGGCTGACTTGAGCTGGCTGACTTGAGCTGGCTGACTTGAGCTGGCTGACTTGAGCTGGCTGACTTGAGCTGGCTGACTTGAGCTGGCTGACTTGAGCTGGCTCACTTGAGCTGGCTCACTTGAGCTGGCTGACTTGAGCTGGCTCACTTGAGCTGGCTCACTTGAGCTGGCTGACTTGAGCTGGCTCACTTGAGCTGGCTCACTTGAGCTGGCTGACTTGAGCTGGCTGACTTGAGCTGGCTGACTTGAGCTGGCTCACTTGAGCTGGCTCACTTGAGCTGGCTGACTTGAGCTGGCTGACTTGAGCTGGCTCACTTGAGCTGGCTGACTTGAGCTGGCTGACTTGAGCTGGCTCACTTGAGCTGGCTGACCTGAGCTGGCTGACCTGAGCTGGCTGACCTGAGCTGGCTGACCTGAGCTGGCTGACCTGAGCTGGCTGACCTGAGCTGGCTGACCTGAGCTGGCTGACCTGAGCTGGCTGACCTGAGCTGGCTGACCTGAGCTGGCTGACTTGAGCTGGCTGACTTGAGCTGGCTGACTTGAGCTGGCTGACTTGAGCTGGCTGACTTGAGCTGGCTCACTTGAGCTGGCTGACTTGAGCTGGCTGACTTGAGCTGGCTCACTTGAGCTGGCTCACTTGAGCTGGCTGACTTGAGCTGGCTGACTTGAGCTGGCTGACTTGAGCTGGCTCACTTGAGCTGGCTGACTTGAGCTGGCTCACTTGAGCTGGCTCACTTGAGCTGGCTCACTTGAGCTGGCTCACTTGAGCTGGCTGACTTGAGCTGGCTGACTTGAGCTGGCTCACTTGAGCTGGCTGACTTGAGCTGGCTGACTTGAGCTGGCTGACTTGAGCTGGCTCACTTGAGCTGGCTCACTTGAGCTGGCTGACTTGAGCTGGCTGACTTGAGCTGGCTGACTTGAGCTGGCTCACTTGAGCTGGCTGACTTGAGCTGGCTCACTTGAGCTGGCTGACTTGAGCTGGCTCACCTGCGCTGGCTGCCTTGAGCTGGCTCTCCCGAGCTGGCTGACTTGAGCTGGCTGACTTGAGCTGGCTCACTTGAGCTGGCTGACTTGAGCTGGCTGACCTTGAGCTGGCTCACTTGAGCTGGCTCACCTGAGCTGGCTCACCTGAGCTGGCTCACTTGAGGTGGCTCGCCTGAGGTGGCTGACCTTGAGCTGGCCTCACTGAGCTGGCTCACTTGAGCTGGCTCACTTGAGCTGGCTCACTTGAGCTGGCTCACTTGAGCGGGCTCACTTGAGCTGGCTCACTTGAGCTGGCTCACTTGAGCTGGCTCACTTGAGCGGGCTCACTTGAGCGGGCTCACTTGAGCGGGCTCACTTGAGCGAGCTCACTGGAGCTGGCTCACTGGAGCTGGCTCACTGGAGCTGGCTCACTGGAGCTGGCTCACTGGAGCTGGCTCACTGGAGCTGGCTCACTGGAGCTGGCTCACTGGAGCTGGCTCACTGGAGCTGGCTCACTGGAGCTGGCTCACTGGAGCTGGCTCACTGGAGCTGGCTCACTGGAGCTGGCTCACTGGAGCTGGCTCACTGGAGCTGGCTCACTGGAGCTGGCTCACTGGAGCTGGCTCACCTGAGCTGGCTCACCTGAGCCGGCTCACTTGAGCTGGCTCACTTGAGCTGGCTCACTTGAGCTGGCTCACTTGAGCTGGCCCACTTGAGCTGGCCCACTTGAGCTGGCCCACTTGAGCTGGCCCACTTGAGCTGGCCCACTTGAGCTGGCCCACTTGAGCTGGCCCACTTGAGCTGGCCCACTTGAGCTGGCTCACTTGAGCTGGCTCACTTGAGCTGGCTCACTTGAGCTGGCTCACTTGAGCTGGCTCACTTGAGCTGGCCCACCTGAGCTGGCCCACCTGAGCTGGCCCACCTGAGCTGGCCCACCTGAGCTGGCCCACCTGAGCTGGCCCACCTGAGCTGGCCCACCTGAGCTGGCCCACCTGAGCTGGCCCACCTGAGCTGGCCCACCTGAGCTGGCCCACCTGAGCTGGCCCACCTGAGCTGGGTCTACCTGGAGCTGGCTCACTCTTGAGCCGGCTCACTTGAGCTGGCTGACTTGAGCTGCCTCACTTGAGCTGCCTCACTGAGCTGGCTACCTGAGTGTGATGAGCTGCCCTGAGCGGCCCACTGGCTGACCACCACTATCCTCCCGCCACCAGCCCCCCCCCCCCCCCCCCCCCCCCCCCCCCCCCCCCCCCCCCCCCCCCCCCCCCCCCCCCCCCCCCCCCCCCCCCCCCCCCCCCCCCCCCCCCCCCCCCCCCCCCCCCCCCCCCCCCCCCCTTTTTTTTTTTTTTTTTTTTTTTTTTTTTTTTTTTTTTTTTTTTTTTTTTTTTTTTTTTTTTTTTTTTTTTTTTTTTTTTTTTTTTTTTTTTTTTTTTTTTTTTTTTTTTTTTTTTTTTTTTTTTCCCCTGAGCGGCCCCTGGGGGTACTTGGGCCCCCGGGGCTACTGAGCGGGGGGGCGTGGGCGACCTCCCCCCCTTTAAATTTTTTGAGGGCTCACCTGGGGGCGGGCCCCTGAGCTGGCGACTGAGCGGCCCCACTGAGAAAAGAGGAGCTGGCTGATTTGAGCTGGCGCCCGGGTTTATTTGACGGGACTTGGGGCTCGGGGGCTACCCCCCGGGGTTTTTGGGAAGGGCTGGATTTGAGCTGGTTTTACTACGGCCTTTTTAGTTTGGGATTTGAGCTGGCATTTGAGCGGGTCCCCCGGGGGCCCGACCTGGATGAGCTGGCTACCGGTGGCTACTGGCGGGCGCCCTGAGCGGGCCCAAACCTTCCGGCTGGCCCCGGAGCTGGTCCCTTCGGTTACTTGGCGGGCCCACGAGCGGGCCCATGAGCCCGGGGGTCACCGGGCGGCTTTTGAGCGGCATTTAGCTGGCTATTGGGGGGGGCCTGAGGGCGCCCTGAGCCCCATTTGGGCCCATTGAGCGGCCCGGGAGGGCTATTTGGCTGCTTTACGACTTGAGCGGTACTGAGCGGGGCCCCCTGAGCGGGATTTGGGGGGGTTATGGCTACAGCGGGGGCCTGAGCGGGCTCACTTGAGCGGGCTCACTTGAGCGGCTGCCTGGCGGGACCGGGGGTTTTTTTGGGGGGCCCCCCGGGGCTTGACTGGCTTTTGGGGAATTGGGCCGGCCTTGAGGGGCTAAAGGGGGTTGATTTACCCGGGAACGACTGGCGACGATTTTTGGGGGACGGGGTCACTGAGCTGGTACTTGGCGCCCCTGAGCTGGCTACCCCTGGCGCCCCGGGGGTGATTTGGGGCTATTTGGGGGGCCCCTTGAGCGGGGCCCCCGACCCGGCTATTGGCCGGGCCCAAATGACTGGCGACTGGCTGGTCCGGCTTTTTGGCGGCCCCCTTTTTGGCGGCCCTTTTTGGGGTCCCTGACCCGGCCTTTGGGACCCTTTGACAGCGGGCGCCCTGAGCGGGTCCCTGAGCTGGCTCCCGGGTTTTTTTGGGGCTCCCCCGGGGTTTTCCCTGGCTAATTTCTGGGGGGGCCTGGCTGCCCGGCGGCCCCTTTTGGCGGGCTAAAGCCCTTTGACTGGTGCCCTGAGCTGGCTACTGGCTGCCCTTGAGCTGGCTACTGAGGGGGTTTGGGCGGGAGGGGGGAAAAGCGGGCCCCATTTGAGCGGCCCACTGAGCTGGCGACTGGCCCACTTGAGCGGGCGCCCTGAGCTGGCGCCGAGCTGGCTATTTGATGGTTGGGGGGGCCCCGGGCTAAGTTAATCCTCACCCAATGAAACAATTCTACAGTAGTGAAAACGTCCACACTGAAATACAAGCCATGTTAGGCCTTGCTTGAAATCAGTCGGGACCACCTTTTCGGGCCTAGTGTCAAAATACTCACAGTTGAAGTCAAGGACCCCAGGTTATATTATTGGGCCATTTTACACAATCCATCAAATATATGGGCCTCAATTCTTTGTTTTCCGACATTTCTGAGGACATAAGCACTTTATGATAAACAACTTGGCGCATGAATTCCTCACTATTTAGGTGCCCTTCAGATGCGGCATGTACCCAACCAGACGAAGCTGTACCAATTGGGCCTGAATTAAACACATCCGCGAATTCGCGGTTGCGAAATCGCAGATAGTTTTCTGGCCACCCAATTCACGGCTAACAGTCTGCCTGTCCACAATAACGTCACGACCATGAAAAGAACTGGTACCTTGTCGAAAACGTACTTTTATTTGTTTCAAATTGTGATGGAGCCAGGGTTTTATTTCGTATATTAATGTCCAGCAGACTTTCGGCTGAAAAGTGACTAATTTCAGCAACGAAATTGTCCACTTTTAGGGGCCTTGAGGGCCTAATAATATCAAACTCATGTTTCAAAATTGATTAGGTAATTTCCACACAAAAGGGTACCTATGAGGAATGCAGGACCAAATTTTCCTTTTTTTGAATTTCTGACCAAGAACCGCAGTTATTAATATTTCTTAAGTCAGATTTCGTAAGTTTTTAGACGTAATCTAACCTTCGGTGTGGCCTGCATTCTGTAGTACTGGAATTGTCGTCCATGTGCACGTAATTCGCCGCACTCGTGCGTAACGCACCTACTTTTGAGCAGCATTTTCTCGGGAAAACTTACAAAATTATGGCGTATTACTGGTTGCAGTAAACTTATCTAAGTCGTGTCGTTGTTACCAGAAATAAAAATAGTGAAGTGTATGATGATTTACTGGAAAGTTAGTGCTTTCGTGAAAGTGGAAAAAAAAAGTTGTTTAAGGCCAGAAGAGGATATAGAATTTGCATCCGAAGAATTTCCAGCTTACGAGAGCTTTTTTTCATTATTCATTATTCATTATTTCCATTGATCATTATAGCGCAATCACAAGATGTTTTAATCTAAATTGACGTGTCGCCGTAAGTATGGTCGCCTGTGTACGTACGTGCATCCATTATACCATGGAGGATTATGCGTGCGGGCAGCACAGAACCAGGCATGCTTCTAGGCAGGTTATTAGATACAAGGCGTCAACAAGCGAACGTGTTGTGCATGTGAAGGCAGTACAGTTGCAGGTGCGGATCGGACGGGTTTGCATATAGTACCATGGTTTTAGCGCGATGCGACCTTTTGTGAACGACGTACGCAGGACTGAGCTGTAGAGAACATGTGCTAATGATTATAGCGCACATACTGGTTGAAATTTGGTAAAAACTTCGTTTTACTGATGGGGATGATTTGGAACCAAGATTCCCCAGATGGGTTCAAGACCCACCGTGGTCCAGAGTTTTGCTTTTCCCCCTCGGCTCGCCAGGCCTGGCCGGGCGAGCTCGCCAGGCCTGGCCGGGCGAGCCGAGGGGAAAAAGCAAAACTCTGGACCATTGATAGTCTGTTAACCCATCTAAGAGAATCTTTTTTTTTTTCCACGGTGGATTAACCAGTTGGGCCAATTGATTCGCTCACCACCACCCTAGAATTCTATATTTATCATATAAGCCGGCAAAGTCTATACTTGTTAGTTGGCGCCCGCAATTCTGAAGCAAAGCAAAAGTAAAACTCTTATTCCAGCTAGTTTATTAGGATTGGGTTGCTTTGGCTGTGGACTCAGAACCACTGTGGGTCTCGAACCCCATCTGGGGGTATTTTACAGGGTTCTATTCGATGCTGGTAGTGTTAACCAGTTGAGCCATCTCGATCCACCCGGAACTTATTCTCGTTTCCTAATATGTAAACCTCAAAGTCTATACTTGGGGAAATTTAGCGCCCTCAATCTGCTGACAAGCAAAAAAGCTCTAGTTCCATCTAGTTTGTTAGAATTAGGTTGCGCGGCTGTAGACTCAGAACCACTATTGGGTCTCGAACCCATCTGGGGTATTTTGGGGTTCTATTCGATGATGGGTTAACCAGTTGAGCCACTCAGATCCACCGCGAACTTATTCTCGTTTCTAATATATAAACCTCAAAGTCTATACTTGGGAGAATTTAGCGCCTCAATCTGAAAGCAAAAGCGAAAACTCTGATTCCAGCTAGTTTATTAGAATTAGGTTGCCTTTGTCGACCTCAGGAACTTCCCTGTGGTCTCGAACCAATTCAAAATGGGGTATTTTGGGTTTTATTCGACAGTGAGTTATGAGTTGAGCCACTCTGATCCACCCAGGAACTTATTCTCGTTTTCTAATATATAAACCTCAAAGTCTATACTTGTGAGGGAAAGTTGGCGCCCTCAATCTGAAAGCAAAGCAAAACTCTGATTCCATCTAGTTTATTAAATTAGGTTGCCTGTTCTGGCTGTGGACTCAGAACCACTGTGGGTCTCCGAACCCATCTAAGGGTATTTTGGGGTCCTATTCGACAGTGAAAGTTTAACCAGCGTTGAGCCTCCAGTCCACCCAGGAACTTATTCTCGTTTTTCTAATATATAAACCGCAAAAGTCTATACTTGCAAATAGCGCTCAATCTGGAAAGCAAAAGCAAAACTTTATTCCAGCTAGTTTATTAAGTTAGGTGTTTTTGGCTGTGGACTCAGCACTGAAACCACTGTGGGTCTCGAACTCCATCTGGGGTATTTTTTTAATTTATTCGACAGTGAGTTAACTAGTTGAGCGCATCTGATCTGATCCACCCGGTGGAACTTATTCTCGTTTCTAATATATAAACCTCAAAGTCTATACTTGGGAAATTTACGCCTCAATCTGAAAGCAAAGCAAAACCTCTATTCCAGCTAGTTTATTGCTTAGCTCGGTTGCTTCAGCTGTGCTCGTATCCTGGGTATAGTAAACCTAACTTTATAATCCGAGGTATGGCCGGTATGCACCATTGGGTATTGATCACAAATGTTCCAGTTCAGTGCGATTAGTAAAGTTGTATATATGCGGGAGCACGTGTAAATATAGTTGTTGATGTCAGAATTCTGAGTTTCTCTGCGTGCTAGTTATCTATGCTGCTTTGTACCTGCACTATAACATTTTATAGGGACCAAAGATATTTGAATTTACGTTACAAATCTTGCAGAAACAGTTTCAACCTTCCTTAATGTGGTGGCCGAAAGATATACCAGTTCCGGCAACGTTCACAGCAAGTTGATGAGAAGATTGATACGTTAATTTCGGCGTTACATGAACTGGCAAAAACATGCGACTTTGATGATTTTAGACCAAATGATACAGAGACCAGGTGGTAGTAGAAGACAAACAGCGGCAAAATAAGAGAAAGGCTTGCTAGCATGGAAAAAATCTAAGACTTTCTTAAAAGCACCATTAGCCCCCAACTTCGAATTTAAAATAACTAAAGAAGGCATAATGACCATTGGGATGTGTAGGCTTCTCGAAATATAATATAGTCTTCCTGGATGAACGTGAAAAATGCTGCCAAATGGCAACCCTGGTACAGTGTGCAGATAGTTTGAGTATCCATTAATCCGCAACAGCGAGTCTTGAAGTATTGCAATAGTGAGTGTAACACTCTGATATTAGGGTGCAATTCGTTAGGTGTTACCTCAATCAGGGTCAACGAAGAGTTTAAACTACAAGTGTGAGCGCTTCTATTTTTCTTGACTGACAACAAACGCACTGGACCCGGTAAAGAAGTTTTAAGTTTCAAGTTTATTTCGTCGTTCATCACAATCATCATGAAAACTTCAACATACAATAATGTCCCAGAATGCATTACTACTGCATGCGCATACTTAACCGTGAAACAGCCTAGTTGATAGGGCTAATAACCGTTATACTGATATCGATATTAAAGCAGTGCCTATATCACGTACATTAAGGAATATATAAATTTTGTTACAATATTCAGTGATTCGGCTGTTCCCATTGCCCTCACAGTATTTCCCATTTTTTCCGTAGGGGCCCCTATTCCCCACACACTTACTTTAAAAAATAATCCACGCAGTAGTAGGGATTTTCCCTCTACCGAAAGCGGCAGCCTTTGCCGCGTCGAGCATTAAGCGAAGCGAGCGGCGCGTATCGCCCACCACGACGGCACATAAACTGCCCGTCTGCCACACGCGTGACTGAGGGCGTTACAGGTACAATGAAAACGAAAGAACAGAGTCAGCGAAACAAGCTCAGGGTGCAACCCACTAAATAAACTCTATAGTAAACAGTGTTAAACACAAAAATATTCCAAAAAATCGTAAAAATACTTAAAGTCGTACAGTTTTTAAAACCAAGAAAGAAAAAAAAACATTGATCGACATTATAACCTTTTTTCTTTTCTTCATTTACTGTCTTAAAGTCCAGGTTTCCAGGAAGTTATCCTCATCCCAATGAAAACCACCTCTTACAGTAGTGAAAAACGTCCACACTGAAATACAGCCATGTCATGGAAAAAAGGCCCACGTTTGAAATCAAATTAGGACCACCTTTTCAGGGCCTAGTATCCAAAATACTCACAGTTGGTGTCAAGGAACCCCAGGTTATGTTTAAATATGGGCCATTTTTTTACACAATCCATCAAATATATGGGCCTCACCTCTTGTTTTTCCGGACATTTGAGGACATACACTTTATGATAAACAGCTTGGCGCATGAATTTCTCTACACTATTTAGTGGTGCACCCTTCAGATGGTTGTACACCACCAGATTGATAGTTGTCTAGCCGAATTGCTGGGCCTGAAAAGCTATCCGCCGAATTCGCGGTTGCCGAAATCGCGAATGGTTTCTGTCTGGGCCCAATTCACGGCTAGCTTCAGTCTGGTCCACAAGCCTAGCGTCACGACCATGAAAAAGACTGGTACCTTTGTCGAAAACCGTACTTTTATTTGGTTTCAAATTGTGGATGGGAGCCAGGTTTATTTCGTATTAATACATGCTTTCAACAGACTTCGGCTGAAGAGTACCACTTCTCAAGCAAGCAAGCAAATTGTCCACTTTTAGGGCCTTTGAGGCTCAATAATATCAAACTCATGTTTCAAGGTGATTAGAGTAATTTGGCCACGTGAAGGTACCTATAGAATGCAGAGGCCAAATTTTTCCTTTTTTTTGAATTCTGACCAAGGAAACCGCAGCGTGTATTTTTAAGTCAGATTTCGTCGTAAGTTTTAGAACGTAACTAACCTTCGGTGTGGCTCGTATTCTGCTTAGTACTAATTGTATCGTCCATGTACGTAATTGCCGCCACTTCGTGAAGTGACGCACCTACTTTTGGCTTAGCATTTCGGAAAACTTACAAAATTATGGCGGCGTATTACTGGTTGGTATATAAACTTCATCTAAGTCGTGGTTGTTAAGCAGAAATAAAAATAGTGAAATTGTACATGAGATTTACTGGAAAGTTAGTGCTGCTTGTGAAAGTGGAAAAAGTTGTTTAAGGCCAAGAGAGGACATAGATTTGCATCCGGAAAATTTCGAAAATGACATGAGGCTTTTTTTCATTCATTCATTCATTATTTCCATTGATCATTAATCAACAGCGCAATCACAAGATGTTTCTTCTAAATTGACGTGTCGCCGTAAGTATGTAGTCACGCTCTGTGTACGTACGCATCCACATTACCATACCATGGAGGATTATACGTGCGCGGCAGCACAGACACGCATCGCATAGGCATATTAGGCCTCTACAATAAAGGCTTCAACAGCGAACGTGTTGTGCATGTGAAGGCGGTACAGTTGCAGGTGCGGGATCGGACGGAGTTTGCTATAGTACCATACAGTTTAGCGCGATGCGACGCTTTTTGTGAACGACGTACGCGGTGACTAAGATCAATAAAGAGTTAACATGTGCTAACGATTATATGCACATAATGGTTGAAATTTGGTAAAACTTCGTTTTACTGATGATGGGGATGATTTGGTCCAGATTCTGATTCCCTTTCAGAGCGAGCGATCCCAGACTAGGTCCAGAGTTTGCTTGTGGTTCAGCGGCTTTGCTCGGCCAGGCTCAGCGGGCGAGCTGGGCAGGCTCATGGCCAGGCGAGCTGGCCGGGCGAGCCGAGCCAGGGAAAAAAAAGCAAACTCTGGACCACGGTGGGTCTTGGAACCCATCTGGGAATCTTTTTTTTTTTTTTTTCTCACAGTGGATTAACCAGTTGAATGCCACTGGTCAATCACCACCACCCTTGAATTTCTAACATATAAACCGCAAAGATTCTATACTTGCCGTAAATTTAGCGGCCTCAATCTGAAAGCAAAGCAAAACTTCATTCCAGCTAGTTTATTAAGGGGGTTGTTTTGGCTGTGGACCCAGAACCACTGTGGGTCTCGAACCCATCTGGGGTATTCTAGGTTCATTCGACAGTGAGTTAACCAGTTGAGCCACTCGGTCCACCAGGAAACTTCTTCTTGTTTCTAATATATAAACCTCAAAGTCTATACTTGGGGAAATTTAGCGCCTCAATCTGAGCAAAAAGCAAAACTCTGATTCCAGCTAGTTTATTAAATTAGGTTGCCTTTTGCTGTGGACTCAGAACCACTGTGGGTCTCTGGAACCCATCTGGGGTAGTATTTTGGGGTTTTAATCGACAGTAGGTTAGACACCAGTTGAGCCACCGAGTCCACCCAGTGAACTTATTCTCGTTTCTATTATATAAACCCTCAAAGTTCTATACTTGGGAAATTTAAGCGCCCTCAATCTGAAAGCAAAAGCAAAAACTCTGATTCCAGCTAGTTTATTTAAAATTGAGGTTGCCTTGCTGTGGACTCAGAACCACACTGTGTGGGTCTCGGGAACCCATCTGGGTATTTAGGTTTTTGTTTCGACCGAGTGAGTTAATCCAGTTGAGCCACTCTGATCCACCCAGGAACTTATTCTCGTTTCTAATATATAAACCTCCAAAGTCTATACTTAGAAATTTAGCGCCTCAATCTGAAAGCAAAAGCAAAACTCTGATTCATCTAGTTTATTAAATTAGTTGGCCCGACAGACTCCAGAACCACTGTGGGTCTTCTGAAACCCATCTGGGGTATTTTACAGTCCTCATTCGACAGTGAGTTAACCAGTTGAGCCACTGGATCCACCCAGGAACTTATTCTCGTTTCTGACAATATATAAACCTCAAAGTTCTATACTTGGGAAATTTAGCGCCCTCAATCTGAAAAGCAAAAGCAAAACTCTGATTCCAGCTAGTTTAGCATTAAAATTAGGTTAAGCCTTTGCTGTGGACTCAGAACCACTCAGTGGTCTCGAACCCCTCTGGGTATTTTTGGGAATTTATTCGACAGTGAGTTAACCAGTTGAGCCACTCGATCACATCCAGAAACTTATTCTCGTTTCCTAATATATAAACCTCAAAGTCTATACTTGGGGAAATTTAGCGCCTCTAATCTGGAAAGCAAAAGCAAAACTCTATTCCAGCTAGTTTATTAAGCTTAGCTTTGCTGTCGTATCCTGTAAGAAGTAAACCCAATCCTTTATAATGGTATGGCCGGCATGCACTCATTGGGTATTGATCACAAATGTTCCAGTTCAGTGATTAGTAAAGTTGTATATGCGGAGCACGTAAATATAGTTGATGTTGATGTCAATTCCGAGTTTGCGTGCTAGAAGCATATCTATGCTTTGTACCGCACTATAACATTTTATAGGGACCAAGATATTTGAATTTACGTTACAAATCTTGCAGAAACAGTTTCAACCTTCCCTTATCGGGAAAATAAGGTGGTGGCCCGAAAGATACCAGTTCCGGCACGTTCTACAGTGTTGATGAGAAGACGATACGTGTTAATTTCGGCGTTACGTGAACTGGCAAAAACATGCGATCTTTGACGCGATTTTTAGACCAAAATGATGACGAGACCAGGTGGTAGAGAAGACAACAAAGCGGCAAAATAAGAGAAAGGTTGCTTAATGGAAAAAATCTAAGACTTTCAAAGCACCATTAGGCCCAACTTCGAATTAAATAACTAGGCAGGGCGAATGACCAGATGTGTAGGCCTTCGAAATATAATATAGTCTTCCTGGATGAACGAAATGCCAAATGGCAACCCTGCAAACAGTGTGCAGATAGCTTGAGTATCATTAACCGCAACAGCAGTCTTGAAGTATTGCAATAGTATTGTAACACTCGATATTAGGTGCGCGTATCTGTTAGGTGTGTTACCCAACTGGGGTCAAATCTTTCAATTGCAGCTGTTAAACCGGCAAGAGTGCTTCATTTTCATTTTCTGACTGACAACAAACGCACTGGACCCGAAAGAAGTTTTAAAGTTTCGTTTATTTTCTACGTTCATCACAATCATGAAAACTTCAACACATAACAATAATGTCCCAGAATGCATTACTACGCATGGCATGCATACTTAATTTAGAAACAGCCTAGCATGATAGGGCTAATAACTGCGTTATACTGATATGATTAAAGCAGTAGGCCTATATCACGTACATGAATATATAATATAATTTGTTACAATATTTGTGGATTCTCCCCATTGCCCCTGCTACACAGTATTTCCATTTTTTCCGTAGGGGCCCCTATTCCACACTTTACTAAAATACCCTACGGTGGATTTTCCCCACGAGTGGCAGCCTTGCCGCGTCGAGTTAATAAGCGACACAGCGGCGGTATGTATATCGCCCAACGACGGCAACATAAACTGTCTGCCACACGTGACTGAGGCGTTACAGGTACGAAACGAGAACAGAGTCAGCTGAAATTGCTTCAGGGTGCACCCACTAAATAAACTCCTATAGTAAACAGTGTTAAACACAAAATATTCAAAATCGTAAAAAATACTTAAAATGCATGAAGTTTTTAAAACCAAAAGAAAAACATTGATCGATATATAACCTTTTTTCTTCTCTATTTACTGTCTAAAGTCCAGGTTTCCAGGAAGTTATCCTCATCCCAATGAAAACCACCCTTCACAGTAGTGAAAACGTCCACACTGAAATACAGCCATGTTGGAAAAAGGCTCACGCTTGAAATCAAATTAGACCACCAGGGCCTAGTGTATCCTGTGCTCACAGTTGAAGTCATGACCCCAGGTTATGTTATTGGGCCATTTTTACACAATCCATCAAATATAAGGGCCTCACCCTTTGTTTTTCCGACATTTGAGGACATACTTTATGATAAACAGCTTGGCGCATGAATTCTCACTATTTAGTGGGTGCACCAGATGCGGTTAGTGCTCAATCAGAATTGCCGCGCCTCGAAAGTTATCCGCGAATTGCGGTTGCGAAATCGCGAATGGTTTTCTGGCCCAACGGCTAGCTTCAGTCTGGTCCACAAGCCCAGCGTCACGACCATGAAAAAGACTGGTACCTTGTCGAAACGTACTTTATTTGTTTGTTTCAAATTGTGATTGGGAGCCAGGGTTTATTTCGTATATTAATGTCAACAGACTTTCGGCTGAAGAGTGACTAATTTCAAGCAAGAAATTGTCCACTTTTAGGGGGCCTGAGGCCTAATAATATCAAACTCATGTTTCAAGGTGATTAGAGTAATTTCACACAAAGGAGTACCTATAGAATGCAGGGCCAATTCTTTTTTTGAATTCTGACCAAGGAACCGCAGTTGTGTATTTTAAGTCAGATTTCGTAAGTTTTTAGACGTAACCTCGGTGTGGCCTGCATTCTGTAGTACTAATTGTATCGTCCATGTACGTAATTCGCCGCACTTCGTGAAGTGACGCACCTACTTTTGGCTTAGCATTTCGGAAAACTTACAAAATTATGGCGTATTACTGGTTGCATAAACTTATCTAAGTCGTGGTTGTTACAGAAATAAAATAGAAATTGTATGATTTACTGGAAAGTTAGTGCTTGTGAAAGTGGAAAAAAGTTGTTTAAGGCCAAGAGAGGACATAGATTTGCATCCGGAAAATTTCGAAAACACATGAGGCTTTTTTCATTATTCATTATTCATTATTTCTGATCATTAACAGCGCAATCACAAGATGTTTTTCTAAATTGACGTGTCGCCGTGGCATGGTCGCCTGTGTACGTACGTGCATCCATTATACCATGGAGGATTATACGTGCGGCAGCACAGACAGGCATGCTAGGCATATTAGATACAAAGGCTCAACGAACGTGTTGTGCATGTGAAGGCGGTACAGTTGCAGGTGCGGATCGGACGGAGTTGCTATAGTACCATACAGTTTTAGCGCGATGCGACCTTTTGTGAACGACGTACGCAGGACTAAGATCAAGAGAACATGTGCTAATGATTATAGCGCACATACTGGTTGAAATTTGGTAAAAACTGTTTTACTGATGGGGATGATTTGGGAATTAAGATCTCTCAGATTTGTCAGGTTCGTTTTGCTGAGCCTGGCCGGGCGAGCTCGCCAGGCCTGAGCTGGGCGAGCTCGCCAGGCCTGGCCGGGCGAGCCGAGGGGGAAAAAAGCAAACTCTGGACCAGGTGGTCTTGAACCCATCTGGGGAATTTTTTTTTTTTCTCACAGTGGATTAACCAGTTGAGCCAATTGGTCGCTCACCACCACCCAGAATTTCTAATATAAAACCGCAAAGTCTATACTTGGTAAAAATTTATGCCCTCAATCTGAGCAAAGCAAAACTCTTATTCCAGCTAGTTTATTGTTAGGTTGCTTTGGCTGTGGACTCAGAACCACTGTGGGTCTCGAACCCATCTGGGTATTTTGGGTTTATTCGACAGTGAGTTAACCAGTTGAGCCACTCGGTCCACCCAGGAACTTATTCTCGTTTCTAATATATAAACCTCAAAGTCTATACTTGGGGGAAATTTAGCGCCCTCAATCTGAAAGCAAAAGCAAAACTCTGATTCCATCTAGTTTATTAAATTAGGTTGCCCTTTGCTGTGGACTCAGAACCACTGTGGGTCTCGAACCCATCTGGGGTATTTGGGGTTTCTATCGACAGTGAGTTAACCAGTTGAGCCACTGATCCACCCAGGAACTTATTCTCGTTTCTAATATATAAACCTCAAAGTCTATACTTGGGAAATTTAGCGCCCTCAATCTGAAAGCAAAAGCAAAACTCTGATTCCAGCTAGTTTATTAAATTAGGTTGCCGTGGCTGTGGACTCAGAACCACTGTGGGTCTCGAACCCTTCTGGGGTATTTGGGGGTTTTATTCGACAGTGAGTTAACCAGTTGAGCCACTCGATCCACCCAGGAACTTATTCTCGTTTCTAATATATAAACCTCAAAGTCTATACTTGGGAAATTTAGCGCCCTCAATCTGAAAGCAAAAGCAAAACTGATTCCATCTAGTTTATTAAATTAGCCTTGGCTGTAGACTCAGAACCACTGTGGGTCTCGAACCCATCTGGGGTATTTTGGGGTCCTATTCGACAGTGAGTTAACCAGTTGAGCCACTCGATCCACCCAGGAACTTATTCTCGTTTCTAATATATAAACCTCAAAGTCTATACTTGGGAAATTTAGCGCCCTCAATCTGAAAGCAAAAGCAAAACTCTGATTCCAGCTAGTTTATTAAATTAGGTTGCCTTTGCTGTGGACTCAGAACCACTGTGGGTCTCGAACCCATCTGGGGTATTTTGGGAATTTATTCGACAGTGAGTTAACCAGTTGAGCCACTCGATCCATCCAGGAACTTATTCTCGTTTCTAATATATAAACCTCAAAGTCTATACTTGGGGAAATTTAGCGCCTCAATCTGAAAGCAAAAGCAAAACTCTTATTCCAGCTAGTTTATTAAGCTTAGCTTGCTGTCGTATCCTGGTATAGGTAAAACCCAACTTTATAATGGTATAGGCCGGCATGCACTCATTGGGTATTGATCACAAATGTTCCAGTTCAGTGATTAGTAAAGTTGTATATAAAGTGGAGCACGTAAATATAGTTGTTGATGTCGAATTCCTGAGTCTTCTGCGTGTTAGTTATCTATGCTTTGTACCTGCACTATAACATTTTATAGGACCAAGATATTTGAATTTACGTTCTTGCACCAGAAACAGTTTCAACCTTCAATGTGGTGGCCGAAAGATACCAGTTCCGGGCAACGTTCACAGCAAGTTGATGAGAAGATTGATACGTTAATTTCGGCGTTACGTGAACTGGCAAAAACATGCGTGACTTTGATGATTTTAGACCAAATGATACGAGACCAGGTGGCAGAGAAGACAAACAGCGGCAAAATAAGAGAAAGGTTGCTAATGGAAAAAATCTAAGACTTTCAAAACCATTAGGCCCAACTTCGAATTAAATAACTAGGCATAATGACCAGATGTGTAGGCCTTCGGAAATATAATATAGTCCTCCTGGATGAACGTGAAAATGCCAAATGGCAACCCTGGTACAGTGTGCAGATAGCTGAGTATCATTAACCGCAACAGCAGTCTTGAAGTATTGCAATAGTAGTGTAACACTCGATATTAGGTGCGTATCTGTTAGGTGTTACCCTCAACTGGGGTCAATCAGGAGTTTAAACTACAAGTGTGAGCGCTTCATTTTCTTGACTGACAACAAACGCACTGGACCTGAAAGAAGTTTAAGTGTTTCAAGTTTATTTCTACGTTCATCACAATCATGAAAACTTCAAATACATACAATGTCCCAGAATGCATTACTACGCATGCGCATACTTAATTTAGAAACAGCCTAGCGATAGGGCTTAATAATTGGTGTTATACTGATATGATTAAAGCAGTAGGCTATCACGTACATGAATATATAATTTTGTTACAATATTTGTGGATTCTCCTACCCCACAGTATTTCCATTTTTTCCGTAGGGGCCCCTATTCCCACACTTTACTAAAATACCCTACGGTAGGATTTTCCACGAGTGGCAGCCTTGCCGCGTCGAGTTAATAAGCGAGCGAAAGGGTATGTATCGCCCAACGACGGCACATAAACCGTCTGCCACACGTGACTGAGGGCGTTACAGGTACGAAACGAGAACAGAGTCAGCGAAATTGCTTCAGGGTGCACCCCACTAACAAACTCCTATAGTAAACAGTGTTAAACACAAAATATTCAATTCAAAATCGTAAAAATACTTGAAAGTCGTACAGTTTTTAAAACCAAAAGAAAAACATTGATCGATATATAACCTTTTTTCTTCTCTATTTACTGTCTAAAGTCCAGGTTTCAGGAAGTTATCCTCATCCCAATGAAAACCACCCCTACAGTAGTGAAAACGTCCACACTGAAATACAGCCATGTTGGAAAAAGGCCTTACGCTTGAAATCAAATTAGGACCACTCAGGCCCTAGTGTATCCAAAATACTCACAGTTGGAAGTCAAGGACCCCAGGTTATGTTATTACCATTTTTTTACACAATCCATCAAATATATGGCCTCACCCTTTGTTTTTCCGACATTTGAGGACATACACTTATGATAAACAGCTTGGCGCATGAATTTCACTCATTTAGTGGGTGCACCTTCAGATGCGGTTAACAGAGCAGAATTGGGTTGAAATATCCGCGAATTCGCGGTTGCGAAATCGCGAATGGTTTTCGCCCACCACGGCTAGTTCAGTCTGGTCCACAAGCCCAGCGTCACGACCATGAAAAGACTGTACCTTGTCGAAACGTACTTTATTGTTTCAAATTGTGGATGGGAGCTTGTGGTTTATTTCGTATATTAATGTCAACAGACTTTCGGCTGAAGAGTGACTAATTTCAAGCAAGAAATTGTCCACTTTTAGGGGCCTTGAGGCTCAATAATATCAAACTCATGTTTCAAGGTGATTAGAGTAATTTCCACAAAAGGAGTACCTATAGAATGCAGGGCCAAATTTTTCCTTTTTGAATTTGACCAAGGAACCGCAGTTGTGTATTTTAAGTCAGATTTCGTAAGACGTAACTAACCTTCAGTGTGGCCTGCATTCTGTAGTACTAATTGTATCGTCCATGTACGTAATTCGCCGCACTGTGAAGTGACGCACCACTTTTGGCTTAGCATTTTCGGAAAACTTATACAAAAATTATGGCGTATTACTGGTTGCATAAACTTATCTAAGTCGTAATGTTACAGAAATAAAAATAGTGAAATTGTATGATTTACTGGAAAGTTAAAGTTTGTGAAGTGGAAAAAGTTGTTTAAGGCCAAGAGAGGACATAGATTTGCATCCGGAAAATTTCTGAAAACACATGAGGCTTTTTTTTTCATTATTCATTATTCATTATTTCCATTGATCATTAACAGCGCAATCACAAGATGTTTCTTCTAAATTGACGTGTCGCCGTAAGTATGGTCGCCTGTGTACGTACGTGCAATTATACCATGGAGGATTACATGGCAGCACAGCAGGCATGCTAGGCATATTAGATACAAAGGCTCAACAGCGAACGTTGTGTGCATGTGAAGGCGGTACAGTTGCAGGTGCGGATCGGACGGAGTTTGCTATACCATACAGTTTTAGCGCGATGCGACCTTGTGAACGACGTACGCAGGACTAAGACTGAAGAGAACATGTGCATGATTATAGCGCATACTGGTTGAAATTTGGTAAAAACTTCGTTTTACTGATGGGGATGATTTGACCAGATTTCAGACCAGCTCATTAGGCTCGGTTCAGAGTTGCTCGCCAGGCTGGGCGAGCTCGCCAGGCCTGGCCGGGCGAGCTCGCCGAACAGGCCCGCAGGCCGGGCGAGCCGAGGAAAAGCAAAACTCGGCACCACGGTGGGTCTTGAACCCATCTGGGGAATCTTTTTTTTTTTCACTCACAGTGATTAACCAGTTGAGCCAATTTGTCGCTCACCACCACCCTAGAATTTCTAATATATAAACCGCAAAGTCTATACTTGGTAAATTTAGCGCCTCAATCTGAAAGCAAAAGCAAAACTCTTATTCCAGCTAGTTTATTAAGGTTGCTTTGGCTGTGGACTCAGAACCACTGTGGGTCTCGAACCCATCTGGGGTATTTTGGGTTCTATTCGACAGTGAGTTAACTAACCAGTTTGGGTCCACCAGAACTTATTCTCGTTTCTAATATATAAAACCTCAAAGTCTATACTTGGGAAATTTAGCGCCCTCAATCTGAAAGCAAAAGCAAAAAAAACTCTGATTCCAGCTGGTTTATTAAATTAGGTTGTTTTGCTGTGGACTCAGAACCACTGTAGGTCTCGAACCCATCTGGGGTATTTTGGGTTTTAATCGACAGTGAGTTAACCAGTTGAGCCACTGATCCACCCAGGAACTTATTCTCGTTTCTAATATATAAACCTCAAAGTCTATACTTGGGAAATTTAGCGCCTCAATCTGAAAGCAAAAGCAAAACTCTGATTCCAGCTATTTATTAAATTAGGTTGCTCTCAATGCTGTGGACTCAGAACCACTGTGGGTCTCGGAACCCATCTGGGGTATTTGGGTTTTATTCGACAGTGAGTTAACCAGTTGAGCCACTGATCCACCCAGGAACTTATTCTCGTTTCTAATATATAAACCTCAAAGTCTATACTTGGGGAAATTTAGCGCCCTCAATCTGAAAAGCAAAAGCAAACTCTGATTCCATCTAGTTTATTAAATTAGTTGCCTTGGCTGTAGACTCAGAACCACTGTGGGTCTCGAACCCATCTGGGGTATTTTAGTCCTATTCGACAGTGAGTTAACCAGTTGAGCCACCTGATCCACCCAGGAACTTATTCTCGTTTCTAATATATAAACTCAAAAGTCTATACTTGGAAAATTAGCTAGCCCTCAATCTGAAAGCAAAAGCAAAACTCTGATTCCAGCTAGTTTATTAAATTAGTTGCCTTTGCTGTGGACTCAGAACCACTCAGTGGGTCTCGAACCCATCTGGGGTATTTTGGGGTCCTATTCGGACAGTGAGTTAATCCAGTTGAGCCACTGGATCCACCCAGGAACTTATTCTCGTTTCTAATATATAAACCTCAAAGTCTATACTTGGGAAATTTATGCCCTCAATCTGGTGCCAAAGCAAAGCAAACTCTTATTCCAGCTAGTTTATTGCTTAGCTTGCTGTCGTATCCCTGGTATAGTAAACCTAACTTTATAATGGTATGGCCGGCATGCACTCATTGGGTATTGATCACAAATGTTCCAGTTCAGTGATTAGTAAAGTTGTATATAAAGCGGTAAGCACGTGTAAATATAGTTGTTGATGTCAATTCCGAGTTTCTCTGCGTGCTAGTTATCTATGCTTTGTACCTGCACTATAACATTTTATAGGACCAA
Source organism: Zoroaster sp. YZ-2022 (assembly GCA_029582265.1). Lineage (NCBI taxonomy): Eukaryota > Metazoa > Echinodermata > Asteroidea > Forcipulatida > Zoroasteridae > Zoroaster > Zoroaster sp. YZ-2022. Next base: position 30,452,360 of record CM055836.1, read on the forward strand.
GATATTTGAATTTACGTTACAAATCTTGCAGAAACAGTTTCAACCCTTCCTTAATGTGGTGGCCGAAAGATACCAGTTCCGGCAACGTTCACAGCAAGTTGATGAGAAGATTGATACGTTAATTCTCATGTTACGTGAACTGGCAAAAACATGCGACTTTTGATGTGATTTTAGACCAAATGGATACGAGACCAGGTGGTAGAGAAGACAAACAGCGGCAAAATAAGAGAAAGGTTGCTAATGGAAAAAAATCTAAGATCTTTCAAAGACCATTAGGCCCAACTTCGAATAACAACTAACCAGGCATAATGACCAGATGTGTAGGCCTTCGGAAATAGTATAATATAGTCTTCCTGGATGAACGTGAAAATGCCAAATGGCAACCCTGGTACAGTGTGCAGATAGCTTGGAGTATCATTAACCGCAACAGCAGTCTTGAAGTATTGCACAATAGTACACTCGATATTAGGTGCGCGTATCTGTTAGGTGCTACCCTAATCAGTCAATCAGAGTTTAAACTACAAGTGTGAGCGCTTCATTTTTCTTGACTGACAACAAACGCATGGACCCGAAAGAAGTTTTAAGTTTCAAGTTTATTTCACGTTCATCACAATCATGAAAAACTTCAAATACATAACAATGTCCCAGAATGCACATTACTACGCATGCGCATACTTAATTTAGAAACAAGTGTCAGCGATAGGGCTAATAACTGCGTTATACTGATATGATTAAAGCAGTAGGCCCATATCACGGGCATGAATATATGTGTGTGTAATTTGTTACAATACTTTGTGGATTCTCCTATTGCCCCCACACAGTATTTCCATTTTTTTCCGTAGGGGCCCCTATCCTACACTTTACTAAAACACCCTACGGTAGGGATTTTCACGAGTGGCAGCCTTGCCGCGTCGAGTTAATGCGAGCGGGTATCGCCCAACGACGGCACATAAACTGTCTGCCACACGTGACTGAGGGCGTTACAGGTACGAAACGAGAACAGAGTCATGAAATTGCTTCAGGCACCCCACTAAATAAACTCCTATAGTAAACAGTGTTAAACACAAAATATTCAAAAATCGTAAAAAATACTTAAAAGTCGTACAGTTTTTAAAACCAAAAGAAAAACATTGATCGATATATAACCTTTTTTTCTTCTCTATTTACTGTCTAAAGTCCAGGTTTCCAGGAAGTTATCCTCATCCCAATGAAAAAACCACCTCTACAGTAGTGAAAACGTCCACACTGAAAATACAGCCATGTTGGAAAAGGCTCACGCTTGAAATCAAATTAGGACCACCTTTCAGGGCCTAGTGTATCCAAAATACTCACAGTTGGAAGTCAAGGACCCCAGGTTATGTTATTGGGCCATTTTTTACAATAATCCATCAAATATATGGGCCTCAATTTCTTTCCGACATTTGAGGACATACTTTATGATAAACAGCTTGGCGCATGAATTCTCACTCATTAGTGGCACCCTTCAGATGCGGTTGTTGCTATGGCGACCGTTTGGGCCTGAAAAGCCATCCGCGAATTGCGCGTAGCCATCCGCGAAATCGCGAATGGCTTTTCTGGCCCAATTCACGGCTAGCTTCAGTCTGGTCCACAAGCGTCACGACCATGAAAAGACTGGTACCTTGTCGAAACGTACTTTTATTGTTTCAAATTGTGGATGGGAGCCAGGGTTTATTTCGTATATTAATGTCAACAGACTTTCGGCTGAAGAGTGACTAATTTCAAGCAAGAAATTGTCCACTTTAGGGGCCTTGAGGCCTAATAATATCAAACTCTATGTTTCAAGGTGATTAGAGTAATTTCCACACACAAAAGGAGTACCTATAGAATGCAGGGCCAAATTTTTCCTTTTTTTGAATTTGACCAAGGAACCGCAGTTGTGTATTTTTAAGTCAGATTTCGTAAGTTTTAGACGTAACTAACCTTCGGTGTGGCCTGCATTCTGTAGTAATTGTATCGTCCATGTACGTAATTCGCCGCACTCGTGAAGTGACGCACCTACTTTTGGCTTAGCATTTCTCGGAAAACTTACAAAATTATGGCGTATTACTGGTTGCATAAACTTATCTAAGTCGTGGTTGTTACAGAAATAAAAATAGTGAAATTGTATGATTTACTGGAAAGTTAGTGCTTGTGAAAGTGGAAAAAGTTGTTTAAGGCCAAGAGAGGACATAGATTTGCATCGGAAAATTTCGAAAACACATGAGGCTTTTTTTCATTATTCATTATTCATTATTTCCATTGATCATTAACAGCGCAATCACAAGATGTTTCTTCTAAATTGACGTGTCGCCGTAAGTATGGTCGCCTGTGTACGTACGTGCATCCATTATACCATGGAGGATTATACGTGCGGGCAGCACAGACAGGCATGCTAGGCATATTAGATACAAAGGCTCAACAGCGAACGTGTTGTGCATGTGAAGGCGGTACAGTTGCAGGTGCGGATCGGACGGAGTTTGCTATAGTACCATACAGTTTTAGCGCGATGCGACCTTTTTTGTGAACGACGTACGCAGGACTAAGACTGTAAGAGAACATGTGCTAATGATTATAGCGCACATACTGGTTGAAATTTGGTAAAAACTTCGTTTTACTGATGGGGATGATTTGGAACCAAGATTCCCCAGATGGAGATCATCATTCAGGTGGTCAGGTTTTGCTTTTCCAGGTTCGGCCGGGCGAGCTCGCCAGGCCTGGCCGGGCCAGCTCGCCCGGCCTGGCCGGGCGAGCCGAGGGGAAAAAGCAAAACTCTGGACCACGGTGGGTCTTGAACCCATCTGGGGAATTTTTTTTTTTTTTCTCACAGTGGATTAACCAGTTGAGCCAATTTGTCGCTCACCACCACTAGAATTTCTAATATATAACCCGCAAAGTCTATACTTGGTAAATTTAGCGCCCTCAATCTGAAAGCAAAAGCAAAACTCTTATTCCAGCTAGTTTATTAAGTTAGGTTGCTTTGGCTGTGGACTCAGAACCACTGTGGGTCTCGAACCCATCTGGGGTATTTTGAGGGTTCTATTCGACAGTGAGTTAACCAGTTGAGCCACTCGGTCCACTCCAGGAACTTATTCTCGTTTCTAATATATAAACCTCAAAGTACTTGGGGAAATTTAGCGCCCTCAATCTGAAAGCAAAAGCAAAACTCTGATTCCATCTAGTTTATTAAATTAGGTTCCTTGGCTGTGGACTCAGAACCACTGTGGGTCTCGAACCCATCTGGGGTATTTTGGGGTTTTAATCGACGGTGAGTTAACCAGTTGAGCCACTCGATCCACAAGGAACTTATTCTCGTTTCTAATATATAAACCTCAAAGTCTATACTTGGGAAATTTAGCGCCCTCAATCTGAAAGCAAAGCAAAACTCTGATTCCAGCCAGCTAGTTTATTAAATTAGGTTGCCTTTGCTGGACTCAGAACCACAGGGTCTCTGAACCCATCTGGGGTATTTTTGGGTTTTAATCGACAGTGAGTAATCCAGTTGAGCCACTCGATCCACCCAGGAACTTATTCTCGTTTCTAATATATAAACCTCAAAGTCTATACTTGGGAAATTTAGCGCCCTCAATCTGAAAGCAAAAGCAAAACTCTGATTCCAGCTAGTTTATTAAATTAGGTTGCCTTTGCTGTGGACTCAGAACCACTGTGGGTCTCGAACCCATCTGGGGTATTTTGGGGTTATCTGACAGTGAGTTAACCAGTTGAGCCACTCGATCCACAGAACTTATTCTCGTTTCTAATATATAAACCTCAAAGTTCATACTTGGGGAAATTTAGCGCCCTCAATCTGAAAGCAAAGCAAAACTCTGATTCCATCTAGTTTATTAAATTAGGTTGCCTTGGCTGTAGACTCAGAACCACTGTGGGTCTCGAACCCATCTGGGGTATTTTAAATCCTATTCGACAGTGAGTTAACCAGTTGAGCCACTCGATCCACCCAGGAACTTATTCTCGTTTCTAATATATAAACCTCAAAGTCTATACTTGGGAAATTTAGCGCCCTCAATCTGAAAGCAAAAGCAAAACTCTGATTCCAGCTAGTTTATTAAATTAGGTTGCCTTTGCTGTGGACTCAGAACCACTGTGGGTCTCGAACCCATCTGGGGTATTTTGGGAATTTATTCGACAGTGAGTTAACCAGTTGAGCCACTCGATCCATCCAGGAACTTATTCTCGTTTCTAATATATAAACCTCAAAGTCTACACTTGGGGAAATTTAGCGCCCTCAATCTGAAAGCAAAAGCAAAACTCTTATTCCAGCTAGTTTATTAAGCTTAGCTTGCTGTCGTATCCTGGTATAGTAAACCTAACTTTATAATGGTATGGCCGGCATGCACTCATTGGGTATTGATCACAAATGTTCCAGTTCAGTGATTAGTAAAGTTGTATATAAAGTGGAGCACGTGTAAATATAGTTGTTGATGTCAATTCCGAGTTTCTCTGCGTGCTAGTTATCTATGCTTTGTACCTGCACTATAACATTTTATAGGGACCAAGATATTTGAATTTACGTTACAAATCTTGCAGAAACAGTTTCAACCTTCCCTTAATGTGGTGGCCGAAAGATACCAGTTCCGGCAACGTTCACAGCAAGTTGATGAGAAGATTGATACGTTAATTTCGGCGTTACGTGAACTGGCAAAAACATGCGACTTTGATGATTTTTAGACCAAATGATACGAGACCAGGTGGTAGAGAAGACAAACAGCGGCAAAATAAGAGAAAGGTTGCTAATGGAAAAAAATCTAAGACTTTCAAAGACCATTAGGCCCAACTTCGAATTAAATAACTAGGCATAATGACCAGATGTGTAGGCCTTCGGAAATATAATATAGTCTTCCTGGATGAACGTGAAAAATGCCAAATGGCAACCCTGGTACAGTGTGCAGATAGCTTGAGTATCATTAACCGCAACAGCAGTCTTGAAGTATTGCAATAGTAGTAACACTCGATATTAGGTGCGCGTATCTGTTAGGTGTTACCCTAACTGGGGTCAATCAGAGTTTAAACTACAAGTGTGAGCACTTCATTTTTTCTTGACTGACAACAAACGCACTGGACCCGAAAGAAGTTTTAAGTTTCAAGTTTATTTCTACGTTCATCACAATCATGAAAACTCAAATACACATAACAATGTCCCAGAATGCATTACTACGCATGCGCATACTTAATTTAGAAACAGCCTAGTTGGATAGGGCTAATAACTGCGTTATACTGATATGATTAAAGCAGTAGGCCTATATCACGTACATGAATATATAATTTTGTTACAATATTTGTGGATTCTCCTATTGCCCCCTACAGTATTTCCATTTTTTCCGTAGGGGCCCCCTATTCTCTACACTTTACTAAAATACCCTACGGTAGGGATTTTTCCCCACGAGTGGCAGCCTTGCCGCGTCGAGTTAATAAGCGAGCGGGTATGTATCGCCCAACGACGGCACATAAACTGTCTGCCACACGTGACTGAGGGCGTTACAGGTACGAAACGAGAACAGAGTCAGCGAAATTGCTTCAGGGTGCACCCCACTAAATAAACTCCTATAGTAAACAGTGTTAAACACAAAATATTCAAAAATCGTAAAAAAATACTTAAAAGTCGTACAGTTTTTAAAACCAAAAGAAAAAACATTGATCGATATATAACCTTTTTTTCTTCTCTATTTACTGTCTAAAGTCCAGGTTTCCAGGAAGTTATCCTCATATCCCAATGAAAACCACCCTCTACAGTAGTGAAAACGTCCACACTGAAATACAGCCATGTTGGAAAAAGGCCTTACGCTTGAAATCAAATTAGGACCACCTTTTCAGGGCCTAGTGTATCCAAAATACTCACAGTTGGAAGTCAAGGACCCCAGGTTATGTTATTGGGCCATTTTTTACACAATCCATCAAATATATGGGCCTCAATTCTTTGTTTTTCCGACATTTGAGGACATACACTTTATGATAAACAGCTTGGCGCATGAATTTCTCACTATTTAGTGGGTGCACCTTCAGATGCGGTTGTAACCAGATTGAAGCTAGCCGCGAATTGGGCCTGAAGCCATCCGCGAATTCGCGGTTGCGAAATCGCGAATGGTTTTCGGCCCAATTCACGGCTAGCTTCAGTCTGGTCCAAGCTCAGCGTCACGACCATGAAAAGACTGGTACCTTGTCGAAACGTACTTTTATTTGTTTCAAATTGTGGATGGGAGCCAGGGTTTATTTCGTATATTAATGTCAACAGACTTTTCGGCTGAAGAGTGACTAATTTCAAGCAAGAAATTGTCCACTTTTAGGGGCCTTGAGGCCTAATATCAAACTCATGTTTCAAGGTGATTAGAGTAATTTACACAAAAGGAGTACCTATAGAATGCAGGCCAAATTTTTCCTTTTTTTTGAATTTGACCAAGGAACCGCAGTTGTGTATTTTTAAGTCAGATTTCGTAAGTTTTTAGACGTAACTAACCTCGGTGTGGCCTGCATTCTGTAGTACTAATTGTATCGTCCATGTACGTAATTCGCCGCACTCGTGAAGTGACGCACCTACTTTTGGCTTAGCATTTCTCGGAAAACTTACAAAATTATGGCGTATTACTGGTTGCATAAACTTATCTAAGTCGTGGTTGTTACAGAAATAAAAATAGTGAAATTGTATGATTTACTGGAAAGTTAGTGCTTGTGAAAGTGGAAAAAGTTGTTTAAGGCAAGAGAGGACATAGATTTGCATCCGGAAAATTTCGAAAACACATGAGGCTTTTTTTCATTATTCATTATTCATTATTTCCATTGATCATTAACAGCGCAATCACAAGATGTTTCTTCTAAATTGACGTGTCGCCGTAAGTATGGTCGCCTGTGTACGTACGTGCATCCATTATACCATGGAGGATTATACGTGCGGGCAGCACAGACAGGCATGCTAGGCATATTAGATACAAAGGCTCAACAGCGAACGTGTTGTGCATGTGAAGGCGGTACAGTTGCAGGTGCGGATCGGACGGAGTTTGCTATAGTACCATACAGTTTTAGCGCGATGCGACCTTTTTTGTGAACGACGTACGCAGGACTAAGATCAAGAGAACATAAAAGCAATGATTATAGCGCACATACTGGTTGAAATTTGGTAAAAACTTCATTTTACTGATGGGGATGATTTGGAATCAAGATTCTCAGATGGAAGACCACCGTCAGGTCCAGAGTTTGCTCGGTCGCCAGGTTCGGCCGGGCGAGCTCGCCAGGCCTGGCCGGGCGAGCTCGCCAGGCCTGGCCGGGCGAGCCGAGGGGAAAAAGCAAAACTCTGGACCACGGTGGGTCTTGAACCCATCTGGGGAATTTTTTTTTTTTTTCTCACAGTGGATTAACCAGTTGAGCCAATTGGTCGCTCACCACCACCCTAGAATTTCTAATATATAAACCGCAAAGTCTATACTTGGTAAATTTAGCGCCCTCAATCTGAAAGCAAAAGCAAAACTCTTATTCCAGCTAGTTTATTAAGTTAGGTTGCTTTGGCTGTGGACTCAGAACCACTGTGGGTCTCGAACCCATCTGGGGTATTTTGGGGTTCTATTCGACAGTGAGTTAACCAGTTGAGCCACTCGGGTCCACCCAGGAACTTATTCTCGTTTCTAATATATAAACCTCAAAGTCTATACTTGGGGAAATTTAGATCCCTCAATCTGAAAGCAAAAGCAAAACTCTGATTCCAGCTAGTTTATTAAATTAGTTGCCTTTGCTGTGGACTCAGAACCACTGTGGGTCTCGAACCCATCTGGGGTATTTTGGGTTTTAATCGACAGTGAGTTAACCAGTTGAGCCACTGATCCACCCAGGAACTTATTCTCGTTTCTAATATATAAACCTCAAAGTCTATACTTGGGAAATTTAGCGCCCTCAATCTGAAAGCAAAAGCAAAACTCTGATTCCAGCTAGTTTATTAAATTAGGTTGCCTTTGCTGTGGGACTCAGAACCACTGTGGGTCTCGAACCCATCTGGGTATTTTGGGGTTTTATTCGACAGTGAGTAAACCAGTTGAGCCACTCGATCCACCCAGGAACTTATTCTCGTTTCTAATATATAAACCTCAAAGTCTATACTTGGGGAAATTTAGCGCCCTCAATCTGAAAGCAAAAGCAAAACTCTGATTCCATCTAGTTTATTAAATTAGGTTGCCTTGGCTGTAGACTCAGAACCACTGTGGGTCTCGAACCCATCTGGGGTATTTTGGGGTCCTATTCGACAGTGAGTTAACCAGTTGAGCCACTCGATCCACCCAGGAACTTATTCTCGTTTCTAATATATAAACCTCAAAGTCTATACTTGGGAAATTTAGCGCCCTCAATCTGAAAGCAAAAGCAAAACTCTGATTCCAGCTAGTTTATTAAATTAGGTTGCCTTTGCTGTGGACTCAGAACCACTGTGGGTCTCGAACCCATCTGGGGTATTTTGGGAATTTATTCGACAGTGAGTTAACCAGTTGAGCCACTCGATCCATCCAGGAACTTATTCTCGTTTCTAATATATAAACCTCAAAGTCTATACTTGGGGAAATTTAGCGCCTCAATCTGAAAGCAAAAGCAAAACTCTTTATTCCAGCTAGTTTATTAAGCTTAGCTTGCTGTCGTATCCTGGTATAGTAAACCTAACTTTATAATGGTATGGCCGGCATGCACTCATTGGGTATTGATCACAAATGTTCCAGTTCAGTGATTAGTAAAGTTGTATATAAAGTGGAGCACGTGTAAATATAGTTGTTGATGTCAATTCCGAGTTTCTCTGCGTGCTAGTTATCTATGCTTTGTACCTGCACTATAACATTTTATAGGGACCAAGATATTTGAATTTACGTTACAAATCTTGCAGAAACAGTTTCAACCTTCCCTTAATGTGGTGGCCGAAAGATACCAGTTCCGGCAACGTTCACAGCAAGTTGATGAGAAGATTGATACGTTAATTTCGGCGTTACGTGAACTGGCAAAAACATGCGACTTTGATGATTTTTAGACCAAATGATACGAGACCAGGTGGTAGAGAAGACAAACAGCGGCAAAATAAGAGAAAGGTTGCTAATGGAAAAAAATCTAAGACTTTCAAAGACCATTAGGCCCAACTGAATTAAATAACTAGGCATAATGACCAGATGTAGGCTCGGAAATATAATATAGTCTTCCTGGATGAACGTGAAAAATGCCAAATGGCAACCCTGGTACAGTGTGCAGATAGCTTGAGTATCATTAACCGCAACAGCAGTCTTGAAGTATTGCAATAGTAGTGTAACACTCGATATTAGGTGCGCGTATCTGTTAGGTGTTACCCTAACTGGGGTCAATCAGAGTTTAAACTACAAGTGTGAGCGCTTCATTTTTTCTTGACTGACAACAAACGCACTGGACCCGAAAGAAGTTTTAAGTTTCAAGTTTATTTCTACGTTCATCACAATCATGAAAACTTCAAATACATAACAATGTCCCAGAATGCATTACTACGCATGCGCATACTTAATTTAGAAACAGCCTAGCGATAGGGCTAATAACTGCGTTATACTGATATGATTAAAGCAGTAGGCCTATATCACGTACATGAATATATAATTTTGTTACAATATTTGTGGATTCTCCTATTGCCCCCTACAGTATTTCCATTTTTTCCGTAGGGGCCCCCTATTCCCTACACTTTACTAAAATACCCTACGGTAGGGATTTTTCCCCACGAGTGGCAGCCTTGCCGCGTCGAGTTAATAAGCGAGCGGGTATGTATCGCCCAACGACGGCACATAAACTGTCTGCCACACGTGACTGAGGGCGTTACAGGTACGAAACGAGAACAGAGTCATGAAATTGCTTCAGGGTGCACCCCACTAAATAAACTCCTATAGTAAACAGTGTTAAACACAAAATATTCAAAAGTCGTACAGTTTTTAAAACCAAACGAAAAAACATTGATCGATATATAACCTTTTTTTCTTCTCTATTTACTGTCTAAAGTCCAGGTTTCAGGAAGTTATCCTCATCCCAATGAAAACCACCCTCTACAGTAGTGAAAACGTCCACACTGAAATACAGCCATGTTGGAAAAAGGCCTTACGCTTGAAATCAAATTAGGACCACCTTTTCAGGGCCTAGTGTATCCAAAATACTCACAGTTGGAAGTCAAGGACCCCAGGTTATGTTATTGGGCCATTTTTTACACAATCCATCAAATATATGGGCCTCAATTCTTTGTTTTTCCGACATTTGAGGACATACACTTTATGATAAACAGCTTGGCGCATGAATTCCTCACTATTTAGTGGGTGCACCCTTCAGATGCGGTTGTACCAATCAGATTGAAGTTAGCCGCGAATTGGGCCTGAAAAGCCATCCGCGAATTCGCGGTTGCGAAATCGCGAATGGTTTTCTGGCCCAATTCACGGCTAGCTTCAGTCTGGTCCACAAGCCTAGCGTCACGACCATGAAAAGACTGGTACCTTGTCGAAACGTACTTTTATTTGTTTCAAATTGTGGATGGGAGCCAGGGTTTATTTCGTATATTAATGTCAACAGACTTTCGGCTGAAGAGTGACTAATTTCAAGCAAGAAATTGTCCACTTTTAGGGGGCCTTGAGGCCTAATAATATCAAACTCATGTTTCAAGGTGATTAGAGTAATTTCCACACAAAAGGAGTACCTATAGAATGCAGGGCCAAATTTTTCCTTTTTTTTGAATTTGACCAAGGAACCGCAGTTGTGTATTTTTAAGTCAGATTTCGTAAGTTTTTAGACGTAACTAACCTTCGGTGTGGCCTGCATTCTGTAGTACTAATTGTATCGTCCATGTACGTAATTCGCCGCACTCGTGAAGTGACGCACCTACTTTTGGCTTAGCATTTCTCGGAAAACTTACAAAATTATGGCGTATTACTGGTTGCATAAACTTATCTAAGTCGTGGTTGTTACAGAAATAAAAATAGTGAAATTGTATGATTTACTGGAAAGTTAGTGCTTGTGAAAGTGGAAAAAGTTGTTTAAGGCCAAGAGAGGACATAGATTTGCATCCGGAAAATTTCGAAAACACATGAGGCTTTTTTTCATTATTCATTATTCATTATTTCCATTGATCATTAACAGCGCAATCACAAGATGTTTCTTCTAAATTGACGTGTCGCCGTAAGTATGGTCGCCTGTGTACGTACGTGCATCCATTATACCATGGAGGATTATACGTGCGGGCAGCACAGGCATGCTAGGCATATTAGATTAGATACAAAGGCTCAACAGCGAACGTGTTGTGCATGTGAAGGCGGTACAGCAGCAGGTGCGGATCGGACGGAGTTTGCTATAGTACCATACAGTTTTAGCGCGATGCGACCTTTTTTGTGAACGACGTACGCAGGACTAAGACTGTAAGAGAACATGTGCTAATGATTATAGCGCACATACTGGTTGAAATTTGGTAAAAACTTCGTTTTACTGATGGGGATGATTTGGAATCACCAGATGGTTCCAAGACACCGTGGTCCAGAGTTTTCGGCTCGCCTCGGCTGGGCGAGGCACAGCTGGCCGGGCGAGCTCGCCAGGCCTGGCCGGGCGAGCTCGCCAGGCCTGGCCGGGCGAGCCGAGGAAAAAGCAAAACTCTGACCACGGTGGGTCTTGAACCCATCTGGGGAATCTTTTTTTTTTCTCACAGTGGATTAACCAGTTGAGCCAATTGGTCGCTCACCACCACCCTAGAATTTCTAATATATAAACCGCAAAGTCTATACTTGGTAAATTTAGCGCCCTCAATCTGAAAGCAAAAGCAAAACTCTTATTCCAGCTAGTTTATTAAGTTAGGTTGCTTTGGCTGTGGACTCAGAACCACTGTGGGTCTCGAACCCATCTGGGGTATTTTGGGGTTCTATTCGACAGTGAGTTAACCAGTTGAGCCACTCGGTCCACCCAGGAACTTATTCTCGTTTCTAATATATAAACCTCAAAGTCTATACTTGGGGAAATTTAGCGCCCTCAATCTGAAAGCAAAAGCAAAACTCTGATTCCAGCTAGTTTATTAAATTAGGTTGCCTTTGCTGTGGACTCAGAACCACTGTGGGTCTCGAACCCATCTGGGGTATTTTGGGGTTTTAATCGACAGTGAGTTAACCAGTTGAGCCACTCGATCCACCCAGGAACTTATTCTCGTTTCTAATATATAAACCTCAAAGTCTATACTTGGGAAATTTAGCGCCCTCAATCTGAAAGCAAAAGCAAAACTCTGATTCCAGCTAGTTTATTAAATTAGGTTGCCTTTGCTGTGGACTCAGAACCACTGTGGGTCTCGAACCCATCTGGGGTATTTTGGGGTTTTATTCGACAGTGAGTTAACCAGTTGAGCCACTCGATCCACCCAGGAACTTATTCTCGTTTCTAATATATAAACCTCAAAGTCTATACTTGGGGGAAATTTAGCGCCCTCAATCTGAAAGCAAAAGCAAAACTGATTCCATCTAGTTTATTATATTAGGTTGCCTGGGCTGTAGACTCAGAACCACTGTGGGTCTCGAACCCATCTGGGGTATTTTGGGGTCCTATTCGACAGTGAGTTAACCAGTTGAGCCACTCGATCCACCCAGGAACTTATTCTCGTTTCTAATATATAAACCTCAAAGTCTATACTTGGGAAATTTAGCGCCCTCAATCTGAAAGCAAAAGCAAAACTCTGATTCCAGCTAGTTTATTAAATTATGTTGCCTTTGCTGTGGACTCAGAACCACTGTGGGTCTCGAACCCATCTGGGGTATTTTGGGAATTTATTCGACAGTGAGTTAACCAGTTGAGCCACTCGATCCATCCAGGAACTTATTCTCGTTTCTAATATATAAACCTCAAAGTCTATACTTGGGGAAATTTAGCGCCTCAATCTGAAAGCAAAAGCAAAACTCTTATTCCAGCTAGTTTATTAAGCTTAGCTTGCTGTCGTATCCTGGTATAGTAAACCTAACTTTATAATGGTATGGCCGGCATGCACTCATTGGGTATTGATCACAAATGTTCCAGTTCAGTGATTAGTAAAGTTGTATATAAAGTGGAGCACGTGTAAATATAGTTGTTGATGTCAATTCCGAGTTTCTCTGCGTGCTAGTTATCTATGCTTTGTACCTGCACTATAACATTTTATAGGGACCAAGATATTTGAATTTACGTTACAAATCTTGCAGAAACAGTTTCAACCTTCCCTTAATGTGGTGGCCGAAAGATACCAGTTCCGGCAACGTTCACAGCAAGTTGATGAGAAGATTGATACGTTAATTTCGGCGTTACGTGAACTGGCAAAAACATGCGACTTTGATGATTTTTAGACCAAATGATACGAGACCAGGTGGTAGAGAAGACAAACAGCGGCAAAATAAGAGAAAGGTTGCTAATGGAAAAAAATCTAAGACTTTCAAAGACCATTAGGCCCAACTTCGAATTAAATAACTAGGCATAATGACCAGATGTGTAGGCCTTCGGAAATATAATATAGTCTTCCTGATGAACGTGAAAATGCCAAATGGCAACCCTGGTACAGTGTGCAGATAGTTGAGTATCATTAACCGCAACAGCAGTCTTGAAGTATTGCAATAGTAGTGTAACACTCGATATTAGGTGCGCGTATATGTTAGGTGTTACCCTAACTGGGGTCAATCAGAGTTTAAACTACAAGTGTGAGCGCTTCATTTTTTCTTGACTGACAACAAACGCACTGGACCCGAAAGAAGTTTTAAGTTTCAAGTTTATTTCTACGTTCATCACAATCATGAAAACTTCAAATACATAACAATGTCCCAGAATGCATTACTACGCATGCGCATACTTAATTTAGAAACAGCCTAGCGATAGGGCTAATAACTGCGTTATACTGATATGATTAAAGCAGTAGGCCTATATCACGTACATGAATATATAATTTTGTTACAATATTTGTGGATTCTCCTATTGCCCCCTACAGTATTTCCATTTTTTCCGTAGGGGCCCCCTATTCCCTACACTTTACTAAAATACCCTACGGTAGGGATTTTTCCCCACGAGTGGCAGCCTTGCCGCGTCGAGTTAATAAGCGAGCGGGTATGTATCGCCCAACGACGGCACATAAACTGTCTGCCACACGTGACTGAGGGCGTTACAGGTACGAAACGAGAACAGAGTCAGCGAAATTGCTTCAGGGTGCACCCCACTAAATAAACTCCTATAGTAAACAGTGTTAAACACAAAATATTCAAAAATCGTAAAAAAATACTTAAAAGTCGTACAGTTTTTAAAACCAAAAGAAAAAACATTGATCGATATATAACCTTTTTTTCTTCTCTATTTACTGTCTAAAGTCCAGGTTTCCAGGAAGTTATCCTCATCCCAATGAAAACCACCCTCTACAGTAGTGAAAACGTCCACACTGAAATACAGCCATGTTGGAAAAAGGCCTTACGCTTGAAATCAAATTAGGACCACCTTTTCAGGGCCTAGTGTATCCAAAATACTCACAGTTGGAAGTCAAGGACCCCAGGTTATGTTATTGGGCCATTTTTTACACAATCCATCAAATATATGGGCCTCAACTTTCTTTGTTTTTCCGACATTTGAGGACATACACTTTATGATAAACAGCTTGGCGCATGAATTCCTCACTATTTAGTGGGTGCACCCTTCAGATGCGGCTGTACCCAAGCAGATTGAGTTAGCCGCGAATTGGGCCTGAAAAGCCATCCGCGAATTCGCGGTTGCGAAATCGCGAATGGTTTTCTGGCCCAATTCACGGCTAGCTTCAGTCTGGTCCACAAGCCTAGCGTCACGACCATGAAAAGACTGGTACCTTGTCGAAACGTACTTTTATTTGTTTCAAATTGTGGATGGGAGCCAGGTTTATTTCGTATATTAATGTCAACAGACTTTCGGCTGAAGAGTGACTAATTTCAAGCAAGAAATTGTCCACTTTTAGGGGGCCTTGAGGCCTAATAATATCAAACTCATGTTTCAAGGTGATTAGAGTAATTTCCACACAAAAGGAGTACCTATAGAATGCAGGGCCAAATTTTTCCTTTTTTGAATTTGACCAAGGAACCGCAGTTGTGTATTTTTAAGTCAGATTTCGTAAGTTTTAGACGTAACTAACCTTCGGTGTGGCCTGCATTCTGTAGTACTAATTGTATCGTCCATGTACGTAATTCGCCGCACTCGTGAAGTGACGCACCTACTTTTGGCTTAGCATTTCTCGGAAAACTTACAAAATTATGGCGTATTACTGGTTGCATAAACTTATCTAAGTCGTGGTTGTTACAGAAATAAAAATAGTGAAATTGTATGATTTACTGGAAAGTTAGTGCTTGTGAAAGTGGAAAAAGTTGTTTAAGGCCAAGAGAGGACATAGATTTGCATCCGGAAAATTTCGAAAACACATGAGGCTTTTTTTCATTATTCATTATTCATTATTTCCATTGATCATTAACAGCGCAATCACAAGATGTTTCTTCTAAATTGACGTGTCGCCGTAAGTATGGTCGCCTGTGTACGTACGTGCATCCATTATACCATGGAGGATTATACGTGCGGGCAGCACAGACAGGCATGCTAGGCATATTAGATACAAAGGCTCAACAGCGAACGTGTTGTGCATGTGAAGGCGGTACAGTTGCAGGTGCGGATCGGACGGAGTTTGCTATAGTACCATACAGTTTTAGCGCGATGCGACCTTTTTTGTGAACGACGTACGCAGGACTAAGATCAAGAGAACATGTGCTAATGATTATAGCGCACATACTGGTTGAAATTTGGTAAAAACTTCGTTTTACTGATGGGGATGATTTGGAACCAAGATTCCCCAGATGGGTTCAAGACCCACCGTGGTCCAGAGTTTTGCTTTTCCCCCTCGGCTCGCCAGGCCTGGCCGGGCGAGCTCGCCAGGCCTGGCCGGGCGAGCTCGCCAGGCCTGGCCGGGCGAGCCGAGGGGAAAAAGCAAAACTCTGGACCACGGTGGGTCTTGAACCCATCTGGGGAATCTTTTTTTTTTTTTCTCACAGTGGATTAACCAGTTGAGCCAATTGGTCGCTCACCACCACCCTAGAATTTCTAATATATAAACCGCAAAGTCTATACTTGGTAAATTTAGCGCCCTCAATCTGAAAGCAAAAGCAAAACTCTTATTCCAGCTAGTTTATTAAGTTAGGTTGCTTTGGCTGTGGACTCAGAACCACTGTGGGTCTCGAACCCATCTGGGGTATTTTGGGGTTCTATTCGACAGTGAGTTAACCAGTTGAGCCACTCGGTCCACCCAGGAACTTATTCTCGTTTCTAATATATAAACCTCAAAGTCTATACTTGGGGAAATTTAGCGCCCTCAATCTGAAAGCAAAAGCAAAACTCTGATTCCATCTAGTTTATTAAATTAGGTTGCCTTGGCTGTAGACTCAGAACCACTGTGGGTCTCGAACCCATCTGGGGTATTTTGGGGTTTTAATCGACAGTGAGTTAACCAGTTGAGCCACTCGATCCACCCAGGAACTTATTCTCGTTTCTAATATATAAACCTCAAAGTCTATACTTGGGAAATTTAGCGCCCTCAATCTGAAAGCAAAAGCAAAACTCTGATTCCAGCTAGTTTATTAAATTAGGTTGCCTTTGCTGTGGACTCAGAACCACTGTGGGTCTCGAACCCATCTGGGGTATTTTGGGGTTTTATTCGACAGTGAGTTAACCAGTTGAGCCACTCGATCCACCCAGGAACTTATTCTCGTTTCTAATATATAAACCTCAAAGTCTATACTTGGGGAAATTTAGCGCCCTCAATCTGAAAGCAAAAGCAAAACTCTGATTCCATCTAGTTTATTAAATTAGGTTGCCTTGGCTGTAGACTCAGAACCACTGTGGGTCTCGAACCCATCTGGGGTATTTTGGGGTCCTATTCGACAGTGAGTTAACCAGTTGAGCCACTCGATCCACCCAGGAACTTATTCTCGTTTCTAATATATAAACCTCAAAGTCTATACTTGGGAAATTTAGCGCCCTCAATCTGAAAGCAAAAGCAAAACTCTGATTCCAGCTAGTTTATTAAATTAGGTTGCCTTTGCTGTGGACTCAGAACCACTGTGGGTCTCGAACCCATCTGGGGTATTTTGGGAATTTATTCGACAGTGAGTTAACCAGTTGAGCCACTCGATCCATCCAGGAACTTATTCTCGTTTCTAATATATAAACCTCAAAGTCTATACTTGGGGAAATTTAGCGCCCTCAATCTGAAAGCAAAAGCAAAACTCTTATTCCAGCTAGTTTATTAAGCTTAGCTTGCTGTCGTATCCTGGTATAGTAAACCTAACTTTATAATGGTATGGCCGGCATGCACTCATTGGGTATTGATCACAAATGTTCCAGTTCAGTGATTAGTAAAGTTGTATATAAAGTGGAGCACGTGTAAATATAGTTGTTGATGTCAATTCCGAGTTTCTCTGCGTGCTAGTTATCTATGCTTTGTACCTGCACTATAACATTTTATAGGGACCAAGATATTTGAATTTACGTTACAAATCTTGCAGAAACAGTTTCAACCTTCCCTTAATGTGGTGGCCGAAAGATACCAGTTCCGGCAACGTTCACAGCAAGTTGATGAGAAGATTGATACGTTAATTTCGGCGTTACGTGAACTGGCAAAAACATGCGACTTTGATGATTTTTAGACCAAATGATACGAGACCAGGTGGTAGAGAAGACAAACAGCGGCAAAATAAGAGAAAGGTTGCTAATGGAAAAAAATCTAAGACTTTCAAAGACCATTAGGCCCAACTTCGAATTAAATAACTAGGCATAATGACCAGATGTGTAGGCCTTCGGAAATATAATATAGTCTTCCTGGATGAACGTGAAAAATGCCAAATGGCAACCCTGGTACAGTGTGCAGATAGCTTGAGTATCATTAACCGCAACAGCAGTCTTGAAGTATTGCAATAGTAGTGTAACACTCGATATTAGGTGCGCGTATCTGTTAGGTGTTACCCTAACTGGGGTCAATCAGAGTTTAAACTACAAGTGTGAGCGCTTCATTTTTTCTTGACTGACAACAAACGCACTGGACCCGAAAGAAGTTTTAAGTTTCAAGTTTATTTCTACGTTCATCACAATCATGAAAACTTCAAATACATAACAATGTCCCAGAATGCATTACTACGCATGCGCATACTTAATTTAGAAACAGCCTAGCGATAGGGCTAATAACTGCGTTATACTGATATGATTAAAGCAGTAGGCCTATATCACGTACATGAATATATAATTTTGTTACAATATTTGTGGATTCTCCTATTGCCCCCTACAGTATTTCCATTTTTTCCGTAGGGGCCCCCTATTCCCTACACTTTACTAAAATACCCTACGGTAGGGATTTTTCCCCACGAGTGGCAGCCTTGCCGCGTCGAGTTAATAAGCGAGCGGGTATGTATCGCCCAACGACGGCACATAAACTGTCTGCCACACGTGACTGAGGGCGTTACAGGTACGAAACGAGAACAGAGTCAGCGAAATTGCTTCAGGGTGCACCCCACTAAATAAACTCCTATAGTAAACAGTGTTAAACACAAAATATTCAAAAATCGTAAAAAAATACTTAAAAGTCGTACAGTTTTTAAAACCAAAAGAAAAAACATTGATCGATATATAACCTTTTTTTCTTCTCTATTTACTGTCTAAAGTCCAGGTTTCCAGGAAGTTATCCTCATCCCAATGAAAACCACCCTCTACAGTAGTGAAAACGTCCACACTGAAATACAGCCATGTTGGAAAAAGGCCTTACGCTTGAAATCAAATTAGGACCACCTTTTCAGGGCCTAGTGTATCCAAAATACTCACAGTTGGAAGTCAAGGACCCCAGGTTATGTTATTGGGCCATTTTTTACACAATCCATCAAATATATGGGCCTCAATTCTTTGTTTTTCCGACATTTGAGGACATACACTTTATGATAAACAGCTTGGCGCATGAATTCCTCACTATTTAGTGGGTGCACCCTTCAGATGCGGCTGTACCCAACCAGACTGAAGCTAGCCGCGAATTGGGCCTGAAAAGCCATCCGCGAATTCGCGGTTGCGAAATCGCGAATGGTTTTCTGGCCCAATTCACGGCTAGCTTCAGTCTGGTCCACAAGCCTAGCGTCACGACCATGAAAAGACTGGTACCTTGTCGAAACGTACTTTTATTTGTTTCAAATTGTGGATGGGAGCCAGGGTTTAAACGCACTGGACCCGAAAGAAGTTTTAAGTTTGAAGTTTATTTCTACGTTCATCACAATCATGAAAACTTCAAATAGAAACCCAAGATCCCCCCACAGATGGGTTCAAGACCCACAGTGGTCCTGAGTCCACAGCCAAGGCAAGCTAGCTTAATAAACTAGATGGAATAAGAGTTTTACTTTTATATGTTATTGAATTACCAACTTAATAAAACAAAATGCTCTTGCTGGTGCTTGAACCCAGAATCTTCTGATTCAGAGTCTTGAGTTCTTCCACTAGACCACTTACTGTCCTTAATATCATTGTGTTTGAGTTTAATTATACACCTTAGAATGACATCCCTCAGAGTTTAAAAAAATACATACACTGGATTTGAACCTAGGATCTCCTGCTTACAATTAAGTAAGACCACTTCCTATCCTTAAAATAATTGTGTTTGTTTAATTATAAACCTTAGAATGACATCAGTCAAAGTACAAAAAAAAACATACACTGAGTTTGAGTGGTCTATTGGACCACTTTCTGTCCTTAAGTCAGTCGTGATTGAGTTTAATTATAAACCTTAGAATGACATCAGTCTGAGTAAAAAAAAAAAAAAAGACTTACACTGGATTTGAACCTAGGACCTCCTGCTTATAAGTCAAGAGTCTTATCCATTAGACCACTTCCTATCCTTAAAATAATTGTGTTTGTTTAATTATAAACCTTAGAATGACATCAGTCAAAGTACAAAAAAAAACATACACTGAGTTTGACCCTAGGAGGTTCTGCTCACAAGTCAAGAGTCTTATCCATTGGACCACTTTCTGTCCTTAAATCAGTCGTGATTGAGTTTAATTATAAACCTTAGAATGACATCAGTCTGAGTAAAAAAAAAAAAAAGACTTACACTGGATTTGAACCTAGGACTTCCTGCTTATAAGTCAAGAGTCTTATCCACTAGACGACTTGCGTTTGAGTTTAATTATAAACCTTAAAATGACATCAGTCACAGTAATAAAAATAAAAATAAAGACATACACTGGATTTGAACCTAGGACTTCCTGCTTATAAGTCAAGAGTCTTATCCACTAGACCACTTGCGTTTGAGTTTAATTATAAACCTTAAAATGACATCAGTCACAGTAATAAAAAAAAAAAAGACATACACTGGATTTGAACCTAGGACCTCCTGCTTACAAGTCAAGGGTCTTATCCACCTTAGAGTAAAATCATGTGAGCGTAAAAAAAGACATTGGATGTTCATCTTTCTTGACAGACTTCTCCCAAAATTAACTGATGGCAGGTTCTCAGTATCATTTGTTTCTACATTTATTTTCCATTTGTTTTGGGGGAGTTTATAGTTTAAAAAGAAACATTAGTGATGTGAACTAGCACCAAGTGCATAATTTTTTTTTTTAAATTAAATAATTCCACTCCACTACAACATCACAACACTAACATCAAATGATAGCTTCGCACAATTTAATTTCCGACAATATATTTAAAATAAACATGCATTCAGTTTATTATATACAAAAAGTGAAGAAATAGGCATGCAATAATCTAAGGCCTCTGACTTATATAATAATAGAATAGAATACGTGGTTGTAATTTACCTGCTTTGTTAAAAAGAAATAAAGTATACTACTCAAAACAATTTAGGGAACACCGGATTTTTTAACATCAAATAGGTTTGATATGTTCCATGAACCGGGATTTTCATTTGCAACCCCCTCTCTTTTTCAGTAGTCATGTCATGAAATGTGTAATCACTACATGCATCCTTTATCATATGTTTCATTGTGCAGTTGTTTCTCATCAATTCTGTGAAACATTGTGTTTATCTGAAATAAATGATCTTGCTTTAACTGAGATTATTCCGGTGTTCCCTAAATTGTTTTGAGTAGTATATAATAATACTTTTCTTAGGCACACGTGAAATGTTATGTTTTTTTTAAAATGTTTACGTTGTATGCTTGTGTGCCAATTGGCAACTCAACCATGAGTAGTCAAGTGAATAGTTCATGTAATACTTGCATGTCCCACAGCCAGTGAATAATCACAGTGTTGTTTTTTTGTAGTTTAAATCGCAGAACCCAAAATTTGTAAATACAACATCAAGGTTTGTTAATATATTCCCATGTGTCTTTCTGGCCATTAACCCTCCTACTATAGCTGCACTTTAGTGGCAAGTTGCTACAAAGGTCAAAACCAGTCAACTGCCTGTTTTTGACTGTTGACCCAAATGTGCACACAGGGGGCTTTTTTGACTGGTTTTGACTGTCATTTTGACCACCTTAACAATACCAGACAATGCTTTTAAAAGTCAAAAACTGTCTGCTCATTTTGACCTGTGAATGTGTTTGTGTATGTATGTTTTTCGTCCATTTTGCCTTTGAGTATATGACATAAAACACAATAAAGGGGGCCACTTTGCATCCGTCACGTTAGCAGTTTTTCCAATGGTTGTTATTTATTTTTAAGTACCTGAAACCGACCAAAAAGTGTTTCAACATGTGAATGGACATGCAGGCTTATACTAGAACTAATTGGAGTTGATTTATTTTATTATTTTATTATTTTATTTATTTTGTTACCTTCAAATTTCCATAAAAATTGGACGGAAAAAGTTACCTCACTTTTCCGTCCATTTGTTGATGGAAATTTTAGGGTAATTAAAAAAATAATAGTAATAATCAACTCAAATTATCTTTAGGATAAGCATGCATGTCTATTCAAATGTTTAAAGTCTTTTTGGGTGGTTTCAGATATTTAAAAAAAAATTACAACCATTAGAAAAACTGCTAACGTGACGGTAGGAAAGTGGCCCCCTTTATTGTGTTTTATGTCATATACCATGCTTGATATGCGGCAGAGCACAACCCTCCTAAATGTCCCTATGCACTAACACACTGTTGTTCTATTTCTAATGGACCTCCCCCCAAAAAAACTCTAAAGAATTCGTAAGATTCCTGGAACACAATGAAGACACAATGGGAGGGGGGGGGGTGCACTCTGCCGCATATCAAGCATCATGTGTTTGAGTAAGAACCCGCTAGGTTCAAAACATAATGCCAATAACCATACTTCTACAATTAACCAATAATTCTGTCAAACTAGATTTTCGAGTTTAAAATGTGAAACACTTACATAATATTTACAGTCCAAATGATTCCTATGAAAATATAATGGTTTGCAAATATGTACAAAAGTATACAGCTTCTATAACTGGACTACATGTATGTAGCTTGTAAAAGGTGGATTTGGAGTGATATACTGTTTTGGAACATTGTTGTCTTAAAATACTGCATATAAATAAATACAGTTATAGGAATGATTGTATTAAAAACATTAGTTTAATGAATTAATTAACCATAACTCCCTAGGCATTGTATTAAAACAATAAAAATCCTTCAAAATCCTCCAACTGGCTTTGTTGTCTAGGGAGTTAGGGTTAATGTACATTTTAATTTATAAACAAATTTCTGAACATTTATATAAGTCACAATCTGATAACCAATAATTCCACCAACATTTGTTGCTAGAACAGAAATAAATGTAACACACATTATTTTGCAAATTTTCATTAATCTTAAAATTTTAATGAAATATTTTAAAACTCAAAATCACTGGAATGATTAAAATTGGTAAAAAAAAAATTACCACCAAATCACCATAAAATGAATACAATTTGTCTAAGTTCCAGATTCCAGATTTAAAATGCAGATAAAAATAACCTTTAGAATAAAAAAAACCAAACATCCAATTCCAATGCACTTATGCTCACCTTCAAGATTAAAACAATTTAATCATATTTTAAAAAGTTACAATAATATTTTTACCACTTAACATATTCTAAATTTTTGCTGCAGTATTCTTGCTGTAAATGTTATTATTAAACAATATTGTCATCATAATTATACCTGTCTGCATTAAGTGCACTGCCCTAGACAGAGCTTCTGGGGATTTTTTCCCATTCAGAGGCGATTAAAATATGCTTGAATTTCTGTTTGTCCCACCTGTTTTTCTAACAGAAAGCTATCGTGGGGTTTAAGTGTGATTCCCATAACCCTGTATAAGTATTTGTTTTCTTTGTTTAATTTAGGTCACCAATTGTACATTAATGTCTGCAATTTCCTTAAAAAATTGAGCACTTAATGGGCTGAAAATGTGACAAGCCTGTGTGTATATATTGTGGCATTCTATCAATGCGTAGACAGTTCTTTCAAAGATATATCTGTCATGACCAGCAATTTCAGAGATGACATTTCAAAACATTAATTCTGTTATCCCTAAATCATTTGTAGGATCCAGTAAAATAAATGTCAAAAACATCTTAAGCCTCTTTAGAGAGATCCGAGTAAAAACAAGATATTTAGCGATAATGATTGACTAAATAGCTAGGTACATGCTGTAGTCTTAATTATCTTTCTCAAACTTGTTATTCTTGCCGACTATATTCATCAGTTCCTTAGACATGTAGTAAGGCTTCTCTGGAGAGCCATCGTGTCTCTCAAGATCCTCCACTGATAATGATATAAAATAAATATATTCATTGTTATAAAAAGTTATCAGGGAAATCACAAACCGCGGTCAAATAATCCAAAGAAAAAAAAATCATTTATTCAAAAGTTTGTTTCTTATATGCTAAAATGTTCTTAATTTCTGTTGATAGAAAACTGATGTGGTATGCACCAGTATGCAGGAGTTTTTTTTCCAAACTGCTCGATTCAGTTCAGGTTTTTTTCTGCAAAAACTCAAAAGCACTTTTGTGCTCACTTATTTCCACAATAAAAAAAACACCCACGAACAACGTACAAAATTGTACAGAAATGTCACTAATATATGCTTTTGAACTGCTTGAAGGGAAGGTACAACATATGTAATGTGGGCAAAACCACTTCTAAAAGTATGCTTACTTTCTTTGAATCAAGATATACATTGAAGGGAAGGTACAACATTGGTAATGTTGGCAAAACTGCTTCTATGAGTACGCTTACTCTCTTTGAATCAAGATATACATTGAAGGGAAGGTACAACATTGGTAATGTTGGCAAAACTGCTTCTATGAGTATGCTTACTCTCTTTGAATCAAGATATACATTGAAGGGAAGGTACAGCATTGGTAATGTTGGCCAAACTGCTTCTGTGAGTATGCTTACTCTCTTTGACGCAATAGAAACTTTTTACCACTTGTTTTGGAATAGCATAAAATTGAAACAACACAACAATTTGGATTAGAAATATTGGCATTTTATTGAGGAAATGTCCACGTTTTGTCCACTGTACTCGATCCCATCTGTATCCACTTCACCGCGAAACGTCAGAGGGTCACGTTGCCAAAATAAGTGCACATAATTACATTTGTGCATTGTGATTACTGATAATTTACGGTCGAAAAAGTGGTAAGTTTCTATTGCGTCTCAGTATACATTGCTTACTTTCTTTAAATTAAGATATACAATAAGCTGTAAAAAATATGTTGTGTCATTCACAAGAAAATGGTGAAAATGAGTAACAATTTTTTATTAATTTTAACATGGAATTTAGGAAAGAGTACTCTTAAACTCAAACTGGAAATTATTTCATTTTCTGAAGGAAAAAAACACCCAAGACAAAAATATTTCTTGAGAAGATTAATACCATCATCAGCTTTACACTATAAAGTATGTTTGACGTAAATGTTGTATAATGTTATTTCTTAATTACAATCCTAAACCTTACCCTAATTTATTATTATTTTTTTTCATTTGAAAGATGTATCTTTGGAAATTAAAGTTGGACAAATGAAAATGAAATGGGAGTACTTACAGAAGCATAGGAAGAGAGTATCGACTGCCATATCATACACACTGAAGAAACATTTGGCTATGAAGTATGTCCCTACCGTGATGATCTGGCAAAATAAAACATCAAATTTAAATAAATAAGAAATTGAGATTACGCGCTTTACAAATCTCAGTAAATGTACAAGGATAGGAACAGGCAGAGTTGTTGACTTTGGTCAGTGATTTATTGATCTCAAGCTCAGATATAGTCATTTTTGTTTACTTGTCACTTGTCTTGGACTTGGAAGAAATGACTTATGAGTTGACTTGAGTTGACTTATGAGATGAATATAAAAATGATACAAATTACTCACAAAGGTATTTGGTTACAATAATGGATTTTTTTTAAATGATCATACAAAATGGTTTCTGAAATTGTGGTAATTGTGAAAAATTATTATTATTTAAAAAAAAAAAATCAATTCACAATATGCATTAGCTTTCTAACAACTGTACTGACAAATTTGTTCCCTCGTAAAGCAATAATGTTAGCATGAAATTCTTACAATAATTGGGATCCAATAATAGTTAAGTGTTGGTACAGTGATGTAAGTCGACGCCCATGTTATCTGGTTTGTGAAGTAGAAGAATGACGCCACAGCCACAGCACTGACGACAAACAACTCACCAAGAAGGATCAAGAAATTAGTCACTTGGTTAATGACTGCAACTCTGTACAACAAACACAAATTCATCAAATTTTACATCATTTCACCTTTTATTTTACATTTTAGTATAAATATCAAGTTATATTATTCATATATTTGATAATAAAACTGAATAAGCTTGGATTGAAAGACTTTCGGTCACAATATTTGTATTTACCATTTCAATCTTAGATTGTAGACAGACCATATAATGTATAATTTATCAATTTGAATGTTTAGGTAAAACTTGTAGCTTTGCATGGTGAAGAGGATAAGTAAGACTAATTGCAGTGACACCATGTGAAATTCTCTATTGAGTAGTAATTAGTTCTGAAAAGAACTGGAGGTTACAACTCGACGTTTCGATCAGTATGCTCTGATCGACCTCAGGATGATCAGAGCATACTGATCGAAACGTCGAGTTGTAACCTCCAGTTCTTTTCAGAACTAATTACTACTCAATAGAGAATTTCACATGGTGTCACCACAAATAGTCTTACTTAATTTGAATGTTGTCCTAATGACCGAAGTGTTTCAATGAACCCTCTTAGGCCGAGTAAAAAATAACATGTTTAGCGTCCGGGTTTCTGAAAAAAAGGAAGGAAGAGGGGCTTTTTATTTTTTATTTTTTATTTTCAAGATGGCCGCCATTCTTTTTTAAATTTCGAACAACAATTGGTTTTTCCACTGTTCAAACACAAAATAATGAAAGAAACATGTTGGATAAGACATTGAACATGTTTACAGTGGTTTTATTAAATAGTTTGTTCAGTATTAATACAAACAAAATATTAATAAAAAGCCCCTCCTCCTTCCTTTTTTTCAGAAACCCGGACGCTAAACATGTTTTTTTAAAACTCGGCCTTACATTCCCTCTGTATTTCCCTTTGTTACATACTGCACATATTCCTATACATATATCACGCTATGAATAACTTTACCCTGAAAATGCCCTGAAATCCTTTTTACCGTGAAATAAATATTTCACAATGACACAACACCGTGAAAATGCCTTGAAATACTCTTGGGATTCCTTTGCTGTGAACATGCCATGAACTTCCTGTGGCAGTTTTGGGGCAGCTCATTAATTTTTCGAGAGCGCCGTGAATTTGCTGTGAAATCACCGTGAACATTATTGCCAATATCTGAGAGGAAGAGACACCGTGAAATTGCAGTGAAATTACGGTGAACTTTTATTTCACGGCAAAACAGATTTTCAGGGCATTTTCAGGGTGAAGTTGTTCATAGTGTCAAAGATTGGTATATGATACCATTCATTCATTTCACCCCTCAAATATATGTGACCCCGCACGGCGAAACCCGCAAAAAGTCGCTGAACCCCAATCCAAGATACAGCCAATTTTCGACCAATGGGGTGTTATATGGCCTTTTGGGGTTTTACTGATTATAGTTCCCAGATGTTTATTTCACAATTTCCTGCAAACAAAATTACTGAAATCGATTTATAAGTGTGTGAAAAAGCGAAATTCCGAGCACCATTTTGCGGTTGTTAGTGTTTTTTTTTTTTCAAAACATCCCGTATTTCTCGAAATCGTAATTTCATTGTTTTTAGACTTTCAAAGTCCATAACTTTCCAACAGAATGCATGATGGATATAATTTTTTCACCATTGAAAAGCTAAAGAGTTGCCCTTTCATATGATACGAAATAACTCATTTTTTTATTTCTGGGACGTTTTTGTGGGTTTTGTCATGCTGGGTCACATATCATAATACTAACCTGTGATAGTCTCATCACAACAGGTGCTCATGTTTTTGAGATAGCAATGACAAAATTGTTTCTTATGTTGTGTTAGACAACAAATTCTGGAGGGCAACTTTTGTAAATTTAACAAAACACTTTTTTTTCCTACCCCCCTTGCTGCCATTCTTCACCCTTTGACAAGTTTTTACTTGTCTTGTCAAAGAAAATCCCTAGGTTGGTTTTTGACTTACCTGAGAATATTTCTCATCAATAAGAAGAAGGCATTCTTGGCAGATGTGCAGAAATTCTCTCCATAAACAGCAATCTGGAATTTGAAAAAATAATGAAATCTCCTTTTAAAAATCAGTAGTCGTAAATCAGTAAAGCCCCTTTCACACTAGATGTATTTCCCGGGAAATTCCCGGGAAATTCTGGTCAGTCTGTTCACACTTCAAAAGCTACTCCCGGGAAATTCCCGGGAAGTAGCTTATTCCCGGGAAATAACTACCCCTGCTCGGGAGTAGGGTTAAGTGAGTTTTTCCCGGGAAAAGTGTTTTTCCCAGGAAATAGCAACAAGTGTGAAACGAAAGCGGGTATAACTTACCCCACTTTTGCGTCGCGGATGTTGTGATGGGACGTCAACATGTCTTGAAAGGTCAGCGAGGTCACAAATAGCGCACCAAATAATTCGCGCTGTAATATCTCGTGTTGTATTTCAGTACTTTTGAAACTTTCCTTCTTAAAATATAAATATCTAAATCTGTAAATAACGCGATATATTTAGTTTTATAGAATGTGACCAAATAAATGGTTTTAGAATTGAATAAAAGAATTGTCGCGGACAAGGCTATGTCTCGTTTACGTGTATTTATAATGTCCGCATGGTTAGGTACCAGTCTCCCTTTTCTCAAGCGTATCATATGTCTTGGCTAGCATTCCGTTAACTCATAATTATAATATGTAATATAATATCTTGGTGTAATAATATATAGCACGTGAAAATGATGTGATGACATGTTTGCAGGAGCCATTTTGGTCGCGACGTGTTGCATGGGAAACAGTCACAACAACCCTGCTGTGGTGGGTGCTTGAGCGCATGGCATTGTGGGATTGGACTTCCGCCCACAACATTTTCAACTTCCGCATGAGCCAATTCAGTTAGCGCATTTCCCGGGGTTTGATCATGAGTGTGAAACGACCTTGCATATTCCCAGGAAATAATGTTCCCGGGAGTGACCAGATAGGTATAGTGTGAACGGCCGCTGGGGTGTTGGCGGGGTTAAAAACTCCCGGGAATTTCCCAGGAATATTTTTCCCGGGAATTGGCTTTGTAGTATGAAAAGGGCTTAAATAACACATCATTGGATTACTCCATATTACAATAAACCAACCTTTCCAACTGACCATTTTCCTCTTAAAAATATCAAACAAAATAATCATAATACAAAACAGAACCAGTTTTGTAAGTTTTTAATAATAAGATCTTTTAAGCAATCCGGCAGGGTGACTCGACAGTTATATGTAAAAATCAAAAGTAGTTTTTACAAGGATGTAGGCGTTCTTGTTGATGAATCTCATGAATTTCTCCAGACACCAGAAGCAACACTTCATACACTTGAGGATGTACTTGACTACTTGGTTCTCCTGGCCTGATAGAATCAATAAAGCAAATTATATTATTACTGGCAATTTTTTTTTTTTTTTTTTTAATTTATTTATTATTATTTTTCATCATTAATGCTATCAATTTTTTTTCAGGGCTCCAAATTGTCCTTTTAAAAAGGACTTTTCAAAGGTAAATGTCATTAATTTAAATAAATACAATTAGTCATGTTAAACATTGCAAGTATTACCCTTGAGTTATTACTTAAGATGGCAACATTTCTGAAAATCAGTCGATATCCACTGAGATAAAACACTGACATATCCAACGTGTACTAAATAAAACATGTAGAAACAGACGCATGCCTAGACAGCTTGTGGTATGAACATATTTGTTACGCTGTACGTATGCGGCCGTTCAACTTCATAGGTCAATGATGGATTTTGATTGGCAGCTATCCATTGGCCAGTTGGCATGGACAAGGACAAGGACATGGCCACACCCACAATTGGAAGAACTTTATGACAAGTCTGATTTGTATTTACATAATACATACGTTTCTTAGAAATAATAGCATTGATTATATACTGAGACGCAATAGAAACTTACCACTTGTTTTGGAATAGCATAAAATTGTAATGGTTCAAAATAAGACAACACAACAATTTGGATTAGAAATGTTGGCATTTTATTGAGGAAATGTCCACGTTTTGTCCACTGTACTCGATCCCATCTGTATCCACTTCACCGCGAAACGTCAGAGGGTCACGTTGCCAAAATAAGTGCACATATTACATTTGTGCATTGTGATTACTGATAATTTAAGGTCGAAAAACTGGTAAGTTTCTATTGCGTCTCAGTATATGTGTATCAAGAATGGTGAATGCCTGTTGTGCAAGGAATATCATTTGCATATCAAAGACATAGATTAAAAGGTGTCAAATTAGCCAATTACTGCCTACCATGAATCTCATTCATCATTCACAAACCCAGGAAAAAAACTAAAAGTAAAGCACTACTTTTGGTGAGTACCAGGAGGAATAACCGAGTTGCATTATTCAAGTGTGTGATCTGACAAAAGGAACAAATCCTGAAAATTCGTAGTGTGCCTGCAGTGGGTCTCCCTTTGGTCTAGAGGACAAAGCCCCCTGAACCTCCTGGATATTTAATTTTGGAGGATTTACAGACTCTCCACATCCCCACAAACAAGAAACTAGAGGATTGGACACAATACAGGCTACTTCTTTCTTTCCTCAGTGGCTACTTCTCATCTTTCAAGAACATTTTGAGGCAAAGGAACAAATCCTAAAATCAGAAGAAAAAAAAATCCTGAGAAATGACAGGCCTGGATTATTAGGTTGTACCTTTAAGCTTAGCTTCTACATATTCCAGCATAGCACGGATGATCTGGATAAGAGCTATGAGGAGGGAACCAAAGGCTATGGAACCAAGATGATATCTATAAACACACAAACATTGAAGAAATATTGGTTAATAAATCGATAAGAGCATTTTACAAGTTTGTTGAGTTGTCTTTGAATGTAAAACTAAAGTCAGCTAGTATATCCGATGTATATTACCTTTGGGTGAAGACTGATAGAATGCACTTTCAATGAATTTACATTTATCTTGTTCTTACAACAATATAGCCGTTCAAAACCATGAAACTAGATGAAAAGGCACCAGGCTGCTGAAATTATATTGCATTTGTATTTAGTTTATTTTTTATAAAGGTAAATGTCTTACACAAAAAGGAATGATATTTTTAAAGGCCAACTGTGACGAAAATAAATAATTTCTCAAATTCAAAACATTCTATAGAATGACTTAAACAGAGGGAATTCTGGGATATCTTGTGGTTTAGTGAATGCCGAGTAGTAAGATAAGGGTTTTTACAAGTTTGTTGAGTTGTCTTAGAATGCAAGAATAAGTCAGCTAGCCAGGTAAGCTTGTCCAATGTGAAATGCCTTTGGTTGAAGACAGATAGATTACATTTTTTCAAAGAATTTACCTTTATCTTGTTCTCATATAGCCATTCAAAACCATTAAACTACAACAAAAAACACCAAGCTGCTGATTTTGTATGGCATTTTTATTTAGTTATTTATTTTGTAAAAAGGAAAATGTCTTACGCAAATTCAAAACGTACCTGATAGCTCTATAGAATGACTTAAACAGAGGGAATGCTGGGATATCTTGTGGTTTAGTGAATGCCCAGTAGTAAGATGCAAAGGCTCCAGCTAGCGTGATCTGGCCCAGAGCAATGGCAAAGTTAACCAACCAGAACAAGCCAAAGAGATTATAGATTTGGAGATACAAGACATAATCCGGTAAAGCATAGGACTGAAAGGTACAGACTGCTGTCGTGTTGGGATACAATGTTGAAAACGTCTGCAAAAGGAAATAAAATAGAAATGCAAAATTGATGTATATGTTGTATAAATATTAATAAATATATATTTTAATTACAAATTATTTGCCTTGTAATAAAGGAATTGCCAAGGTTTTATTATTAAAAAAAATATACACATTGTGAATAATCTCTTCTTGGAATAAAGGGATAGCTCTGATGAAGAGAGCCAGGGCCAGGGCATTATCTGTAGAGGGTATGGAAGCCAATTTGCTGCCTGACTTCAGTGACAAATAGGAGGGGGCTGAAAAAAAAATTCTAAAAATTGAACACTTCCAAAAATCATTGGACAAGGAGAAAGGGGTTAGGTAGGCGTGAATTTTTGAGGGGGAGGGAGGCCTGAAAACATTTTTAAAACAAACTTGGGTCTTTTAATAAATTAATCTTTTTGGTTGTTAATATTTGCAAAGTCTTATTTGTTTTTATATATTTTGAGGTTTATTTTTGTGTACTCCATCCACTCTGTCATTAGCCTTTGTACTGTTGGTTGATGTATGAAATATAACTGTTAAAAATGAAAATTTAAATAATTCACTTTGTATGACAATAATTGGCATGCTGACTAAACAGCAGCTATGCAACTTACCGCTGTGTCACACGACTTATTTTCAACTGGTGCCACCATGTCATTGTCATCCATGGACACTGTGTATAACGCTTGATGAGATGTGGCCAAAAAACTGTGTAAATAATGTCAAGGAACGTAATCTTCTCTTCTATGAATGATTTATTTTGTTTTACTGTCTGTTTCTCTCTTTGTCTATTTCTGTCTGAAGATAAGACAGAAGTCTTCATTTTCTTTGATGGACATTGATAAGTAAGGTCACTAATTAGGAAACTCTGCTTTAGGTAGAATACAGGTTTCTCATGAGAAGTTATTTATATTGATTTTGGGTTCCCCTAAAGGCTTCAATCAAGTATCATTGCTGGCTAGTATGAATAAATGATGTTGTTTTAAACATTTCTTGATTCTTTTATAGAATTTCCTATTTTTCCCTGGAATACAAACATATCAAAGCACACAATCAATTAGAATCAGTCACACTAATAGAAGTTCATTCTTTCATTTTCAAAATGAAACAAAATTAAATATGAAAGGATACACTGCAATGGTAATCCAGACAGTAAAGAAGCAAGCTTGCAGAATATATGGAAATATCGGCCACAGTAGAGTAGACATGATCTTCCCAACAGCCCTGGTGAAAAAAGAAGACCAAACCATGATATAAAAATAGTTCAGAATTTCAGGATTAAGAAATGTATTTGAACAACAGTGTTATTCTCCGTTCCCACTTTCTTGTTTGTTAACTTGCTAACTTATTTTATTTTATTTTATTTTATTTTATTTTATTTTTTATTTATTTATTTTAAATTTTTTTAAATTTTATTTTTTATTTAAAAAATTTTTTTTTTTAATTTTAATTTTTTTAATTTTTAATTTTTATTTTATTTTTTTATATATTTTTTTTATTTTATTTTATTTTATTTTGATTAAACAAAGAAAAGTTAACTGAAAAAAGATTTGAACCTGCGACCTTCAAATTGCAGTATGGGTGTTTACCAACTGAGCTATCCAGCCATATAGATCAATGTCTTATAAATTGATAATATCTTTGTTGGGGGGGGGGGGGTGTCACACGGAAGCCATAAAATACAAATAATACATGCATGCCAGTTTGCCATGGATCACACCCAATATTACAATGCTAAACCTGGGCAGCAGCAGTCAGGTGACGAGTCATGTGACGAGTCATGTGACGAGTCATGTGACGAGTCATGTGACGAGTCATGTGATCAGTCAGGTGAGCACTCAAACATTTCTTAGCAAAACTACAAACACTCTAGACGTGGCAAAACTAATCAGTTATAAATAAATTCGACATTAGTCCAATTGGTCTGATAGGGGGAGGCTTGAATTACCTGCTGGCTTCCTTGATGAGTGAAATAGCAACGCGGATGCGATTGCAGAGACACAGTGTGGTTAGCAGCAAGATGGCGAGCAATACTGCCAGTATTATTCCTGTAAAAGCAATAAGAATCAGATTATATATTGGTAAGTTCAACTTGATGTTGCAACTAGAGTCAGGAGACTGTCAGACACTGGAGTAATAAATTATTATAACGAAGGATGACCAACTACATAATTAAAAGAATAGTTGGAGTTGGAGACAGAAAGAGTAATGGTTGATAAAGATGGAGAAAAAACATAGGGGAAAACAAAATAAAAGGATGGGATATATATGATGGAAAGCATGAAAAGGGTTTTATCTAACTGTTATGTCATTTGTTGAAGACAAAAAATGTTACAATAAAAGGGTTTCAGTCGTTGAATTATGGCAAAGTGATTTTCTTTGCAGACCGACCATATTATTTTCTCCAGAGGATTCCTGTCTTCAATCATGTCTAAAATGAGAGGCCAACAGAGGAACAGCATCAGAAACAGAGAAACCAGATGAGACGAGAAGATTATGAGTGTTAGAGAGTGCTTACCAAATACCAGCCATGTTGTCTGTAGCCGGAGATAACTTGACAGATTGGTGGTGAATGTCAGGGCAGCGTCTGCCCCAGCTACTCCTTCTAAGATTGTATACTGCTGCCAACAACAGTACAGCCCTGTAGGGGAACAAATCAATTAATCCAATAATGTGCTTTGTCAAATATAACTACGCAAACACAAGTCTTTCAAACCAACGAAGAAGAACCGTTACATGTTTGTTATCTTTAACGGCTGGACAGCAACATTTTTTTAATTTAACATTTTTTTTAAACACTGCCTCCGACAACAAGAAGCACGAGGAATGCCCAAGCTAAAGTTTTTGGCGACCACTACTACAGACCGAAGAATCTTCTACATCCAAAGTCTACAACCCACCCCAGACTGAGGGATCTCCTATATCCTAAGTCAACCACCCTCCTTCCCCCTGTGCTTGTTATTAACTGATTCAGTTCAGTGAGCACACACTCCTCTCCCCCACCCTCTAGGATCCCAGTCCCAACAGTTCCCGCCTGCACGCCTCAACGCACTAATCCACCAGCATCCAACCATCGCGTGATCCTCCAGCAGCCTACTTAAGCAGCAGCATTTCCCAGAGTCCGGCATTCTCCTGAAGACGATCAGAGCATACTGATCGAAACGTTGTAATCTCCAGTTCTTTTCAGAACTAATTACGACTTAATAGAAAATTTCACATGCTGTCCCCGCAATTAGTCTTACTTAAGCTAATGTTCATTTATTCTGAGCAGGTGGCAGATTAATCAGACGATGATGAACATTAGATTTAACCCTAACCACCCTGAAATCCATCAAAATCCATCCCCCTGTTTTGGAGGATTTCGGCGGATTCAGGATACCTCCATATTGAACAAATTGGGGGATTTTGATGGATTCAGGATTGGAAGCCTAGCAGTACTGCAGGATTTTGATGGATTCAGGATACCTCCACATTGAGCACATTGAGCACATGGCGGACTTTGATGGATTCAGGATTTCAATAGTTTTTTAACTGCTTGGTCATGTTGGTTGATGTATTTTGATGGATTATAGTTACATGAACTGTACCATAGAGGTACATGTACTGTACATGTAGGAACCTCCATGCATGTGCATGTATGTATGTACATGCACTGCTGGGCCTGCCTATCCCATTGTTGGGACATTGCCAAGTCTTATCTTTTGCAAGTGCTGACATGGTTCAGGGAGAAGTAAAGCAAAAACATGGCCTTTTGACTGGGCCTTATCAGATGTCTACAAGTACATTGTAAACAATGGCTCAATGAAATGACCCTAACAGACAATGCGCTGGTGGGGTCGCCACCTCCATTCATTGGTAGGTGTATTCCTTAGATAATGTATGAATTATTTTTTGCTTATACTGAATTTGTCATGTTTCAGCAAACATGAAATACAAGTGAAGTATAAAAGGAAGGTATTATATTATGTAACATGTTTCCATGACAATACCATGGTTGGCTAAAAATATGACAGCAAAATGCACCTCCCTACCAGTGTGTCATGCACTTGCTTAGATGAACATGAGTGCCAGAGAAGTACTCAATTTGCACCAAAACTTGACCAGTTCTGAGAGGGCTGTATTTATGCAAGCAGTCATGGGAAAAGAGACCATCAAGGAGATAAGGAAATGAAGGGGAAGAAGCGTGGGCATTCTCGAGATGAAGAAAATTGTGAGTTGGAGGTGGTGAAGCACAAGAAGAAAAGGGAGAGAGACAAGAATGATCGTGCTACTGAGGAGACGAGCAAAATCTCCAAGACAAGTAATGGAGGAAAAAAGGGAAGGGAGGAAAGGGAAAAGGAAAGGCACCACTTCCCAGTAGCCAAGACCAGAAGCGGCAGCAGAGGCTCCGAGATGAAGAAATGGCCACCTTGCGTGAGAGTATCAGACAGAGTGCCAAGGAAGCTGGCATGAAGATGGGAAGAACATACCGAGCACTAGTCGAAAGTGACGAAGAAAGTGAAGAGGAGTTTGTTGAGCAGGCTGTGGCTCAAGCGATGTCTCCGCCGTCACCATGCTTTGTGACAGAGGAAGAAGATGAGGAAGAAATGGAGGAAGGGCAGATGGGTGGAACCGAGGTAGATGATGACTCCACAGAAGATGAGACCGAGGAAGAGGAGTCCGAGTCATCAGAAGAGAAAGAGGAGACAGAAGATAGTGAAACAACACCATCACCACCATCACCACCTCCAAAGACAAGGTCAAGAAAAAAATCCTTGTTGATGAAGAAGGAAAAGAAGACCAAAAAGAAAAAGAAGCAACGACAGGTTACAGAAGATGAGACCCAGGAAGAGCAGTCCGAGTCTTTAGAAGAGGAAACAGAAGATAGTGACACACCACCATCACCACCTCCAAAGGCAAGGTCAAGAAAAAGATCCTCAAAGAAGAGCAAAAAGAAAAAGAAGCAACGACAAGTTACAGAAGATGAGACCGAGGAAGATGAGACCGAGGAAGAGGAGTCCGAGTCTTTAGAAGAGGAAGAAGAGACGGGAGATAGTCAAACACCACCATCACCACCTCCAAAGGCAAGGTCAAGAAAAACAGCCAGAAAAAAGCCAAAGAAGGTGGAGAAGAAGAGGAAGGCCAAAGTGCTGTCACCAGACTCCGACAACGATCCGGATCCTCCCTCCGTCTACCAGCCGGACTATGCTCCCGATGTTGATGGTTGGAGTAGAAGTCTGGAAGATGTCAATATCAGAGCTTTTAAGGGTGAGACCAGCAGGTCCGAAGTTTGGTCAACAGAGTTTACCCCTGAAGTATTTTCTGAAATTCTTCCCTCTTTCACTGTTCCTTCTTATTGTTCAGTGGACCAACAAGAATCTGTCCAAGTATCGACAACGCCTGACAACACTGCCAGAAATTCGAGCTTGGTTTGGCCTCCATCTGATCATGGGCATTGCCAAAGTCCGTAACTACAAGGATTACTGGACCAGACATCCTGGGCTGAGAAACCACATGATATCAACAACAATGACCAAGAACAGGTTTGATGTCATGAACCAACATATAGCTTGTAACGACCCTGCCAAAAATCCTGACCCGATAGAGGACAATGCCCACCGATACAGGGCTAAGCTGAAGCGGCCGCTCTTTCATCTTGGTACCTTGTGGGACAAGGTGAGGAAGTGTTGCAGGTCCCAGTATCGACCCCGCCAACAGCTGACAATAGACGAAGCCATGATCAGATATCGTGGCTTCAAGGCCAGTGTCAAGAAGGTCTTTATGCCCTTAAAACCCATAAGGGCAGGGTTCAAGGTATATGCCCTTGCAGAGTCAGCCACAGGTTTCATGCTGAACTTCACCATACACCGACACGGTACTGAACCAGAAACGATGGTCGACATCGCCACGAAAGTAGCACACCATCATTTTGGTCTCCACCACCATATTTTCACTGATAAATTGTATACGTCAGTGAAGCTTGCTCGCTCACTCCTGTCAAAGCGAACATATTTGACAGGAGCTGTCAAATCCAACAGCAGAGGATTACCACTTGACTTGGTAAACAAGCAGAAGAACCCCAACAGAGCCAACATGCAAAGGATGGCGAAAACACCACGGGGGACCTTCTACGTGAGGCAAAATGGGCCACTGACAGTGACTGCATGGAAAGACTCACGGGTGATGATGTTACTGTCCTCGGGTCACCAGGGGTGGAGAGACCCTCAAGTGCACATCCTGACAAGGAAGCTGCAGGATGGTACAACCGGTCGGCTACAGGTGACAAAGATCCCTGCACCTCCACTTGCAGTAGACTACACCAAACACATGGGAGGTGTTGACAGGGGGGATCAACTGAGATCCTACCTTTCTTGCTCCAGAAAATCGCAGATGTGGTGGCGCAAGATTCTCTATTTTTGGATAGATGTGGCTCGTGTGAATGCTTGGATTTGTTACAAGCATCACCATCCAACAGCCAAGGATCCAGTACCGAGTGACAGCGAAGAGGAAAGTGATGATGACAATGGGAGCAGCATCAGCAGTCTCAGCCACTCTAGGTTTGTTCTGGCAATTGCCACAGACCTCACCAATGGTTATTCCAGAGGTAATGCCCCAGCACAGTTTTTCTCATCGAAAGCAGTGCCACAACACAACAGCACCGGCCACATCTGTCAGAGGATGCCTGGGGCTCATGCCCGCTGGTGCCGTTTCCACGGTGGTGTCACTAAATCAGGGAAAACAAAAACAACAAGACAAGGTTGCCTAGTCTGTGGAGTAAACCTGTGCCCGGGTAGATGCTTTATCCAGTTTCACAATGCGTGCACCCAACAGGATTCTACCACCACTAGCACAGAGTAGAGCGTGGAAAGCCTACATTTACCAGCAACACCACTACTGAACTCTAAGTTAACTCTTTTCATTATCTTTTCACTATTTGTTAGTACGAGAAGTACTGACTTTTTCCCTTCCATTTTACACCTTTTTTCTGTACCTCTTCAGTTTTTCTTTGAACCAGTGTCTGCTGATGGAAAGACATACCAGCAACACCAATTTGGTTCTCTTTTTTCTTTTCCTTTTTTTCACTATTCTTTTAAATTTCCAAACACTGTTTTTATACCTTTTACAAGACATACTTCATTACTTCATTTCTTATACTCTAAAAAAAATAGTTACAAAGATGGCAGTGATGTCCGATTCCAGTGGCAGTGCCTGTGTAAAAAAAAACACACAAAAACACACAAAAAAACACAAAAAACAATGGCAATGATGATAACATGATATTAGACCTGTAGTGGCTGTGCCATACCGGTAATATCAATGTGACTGAGCCCCCAAAAACACCAAACAAACGAATAAAACAACCCCAAACCAGCCAACACTTGTATGTGTTAGATTTTGATGGATTCTATGCAGCAACATACTATACAAATTTTCATGTGAGCATGGTATCCTGAATCCGCCAAAATCCACCAAAATCCACCAAAATCCGCCAGAAATTTAGGTGATGAATTTGATGGATTCTATGCAGCAACATACTATAATTTTTTTTTATGTGAGCATGGTATCCTGAATCCGCCAAAATCCGCCAGAAATTTAGTGGTGGATTTTGGCGGATTCAGGATATGTCCAATATCTACACTGGCGGATTCTGATGGATTCAGGACACCAGCATTTTGTGTGTGACAAAACTGGTGGATTTTGGTGGATTCAGGATACTTTCTAGTAAAAATACCCAAGGGGTTAGGGTTAAAGGACTGACTTAAGATGAAATAATTTCTCATGATGCTTAATACTTTACACCAAGTAAGATTTTAGATGATAATTTGCTAATTTGATGATCCAGAATCAACCTTCTCTTTAAAGTTCCCAAGAAAAATAACCCCAGACTGTCTTGGAGTAAGGACTTACCAAAGCCAAGGAGGACATGAAGACCTATGAGAGTCAGCCATACAATGATGCCAGCAATCCATCTCATCAAGACGATGAAAAATAGAGACAGCAACATCCCAATGCCTAAACCACTGAGGTAAGATCCAAGGGGGAGAAATACATGAATAAATGTTGGTATCACATACTGATCAAGATTATGTTTAAAGATATGCTAAGGTAATTTAAAAATACCAAATGGTCAAATTTTATATGTAAAACTTACTTAGCGGTAGGTAGATTTTGAAGGTTTGCGATAGCACCATGTAACAATCTCTTAAGAGTTTGTTTACAACTCTTAAGAGATTATTACATGGTGCGACCGCAAACCTTACTCTTGTTTACTTAGTGTTAGGCTGATGATGGCATTCATCTTCCCATGAATTAAATTTTTACGGAGTCACTTTAAAGAATGGGAAATAATTCGGGAAATAATTCAGTTCAAATTTAGGAATGAGTACTCTTTCTGAAAAATCAATATGAGAAACAATACAACAAATATGAATGCATTTTCAAAAATGGCTTGTGAATGACAACAATGTAATAAGCTGAAACTTTTACTGATTGGTTGTTTAATGTATATATCATGAATCAAAGAGATTATAAGCATACTCTTAGAAGCAGTTTTGCCAACAACCACCAATGATATACCTCCCCTTAAGAG
Organism: Zoroaster sp. YZ-2022; assembly: GCA_029582265.1. Lineage (NCBI taxonomy): Eukaryota > Metazoa > Echinodermata > Asteroidea > Forcipulatida > Zoroasteridae > Zoroaster > Zoroaster sp. YZ-2022. The sequence goes on from CM055836.1 coordinate 30,492,278, forward strand.
ATAACATTCCCAGTCATTCTTTCATGAATAAATCCATGTTTGAGGTATTCAGCTTGAAGATCACACATACCTGTACATAATGCTTACTTGTCATGCAAAAATAAGGCCAGGTCCTTTGCTACAGTGATTTATGCCTTATGAGCTTGGATCATGATCATCATCGCTTTGTTTTACCACTAGAGGGCTATGATGTCATTGGGGATGTGTACATCTTGCTGGCCCCCCCCCCCCCCCCGCCACATTGGATACGCCCCTGAATGATGTGAATGAAGGAGATTGGAAACATTGTTCTTACCCAAGAATGAGATACCAAGAGCTAACTACATCTTCAAACAAGATCTCAACCAGTGAGGTGAAAGTCAGTATAAGGCTGGCGGCACTATGGAGGAAAACAAAAATAACAAATCAAAAATATTAATTAACTTATTTTGATAAAATGTCTGATGAAAAATTACAAAAAAGTTACAAAACAAATAATTATGCTGAAGGGGTTGTTGTCACCCAGGATACTCCCGAATGGTACCCAGGCAATCATAAAAGTCCTCTAACATACATGTACATTGGGTTGAGATTGCCTGGGTACCATTGGGAAGTACCCAAGGTAACAATGACCTATTCAGCAATAATTACTGATGCCATGGTGATCAACCTTTCATTGAAATATACTGGCTTGACTCCAATTATTTTCATATATATATTTATTTCAGTGTTAGGACTTAATACTTTATAAAACAAAACTGTTTTTGTAACTCTAATTTTGCAACCCTCTTTTTTAAACAAATAAATATACATGTACTATACTTCTGCACAGTTCCTTTGACATAAAAGTCTGTCTTTACAGTAATCCATTATTCGTGACACATACATGTACCCTACATTTGTTTTTTAATAAGTGGCAACAAAATGAGCCTTTTATTCAGCTTTATGCTTTTCTCCTAAGTTTTTTTGCGGTATTGTTTTGTTTTTGTGAGTTTGTTTTGTTTCAGTTTGTTTTGTTTGTTAATGTTTTTTTTTTTTTTTGGGGGGGGGGGGTTGGATTCAATCTTTTACATAATCCATCTGGCCTTTCCAATCATTCTTGTAGATTACACATGTACATAATGATAACAGCATCTGCCCAGATACTGCAGGATTTCAGAAGCATAACCTAGGCATATTTTACATAAAAATACTGCTTTGAAACTACACTCAATGTTTGTGGAAATATATACATAACAGCAAAAGAAACGTCACCCCTAAAAATATTTATTATTTTCATTTTATAATTAATATAATTTGTTTTATGAAGAATATTATGAGTATGGAGTGTAACACGAACACAATGTGGCAAATTTGGTTGACCTCAAAATTCGTCATGCATGACGTCTGAGGACACATAAGCTAAACATGTTCTCAGACTTATCAAAATTTAGGGGGTGACGTTTCTTTTGCTGTTATGTATATATGCAGGAATTATGAGGGGACTGTAGACAGTTATTCCCCAGCTCATCATTGAAACATACTGTTGTTATAATTAAACCTGTCATGTATGACAAAAATAGTCCACTGAAAGGTTAATTGATACATCCTGTGATGCCTTGTGAAAGAGTGGAACAGGCCTATATGAATCTCTCTTATAATAAACAACTGATCAGTGCTACAGTCAGTTTATTCAGAGAAATAGTTCAATGACTAATTCAAGTATCCATGTTGTGAAATAATAATAATAATACGAAATATAATAATAAAAGCGCTTAAATCCATGTCAACATACTCATAATAAAAACAAATAAATATAATGAAGATGATCAGAGCATGCTGATCAAAACATCGAGTTGTAACCTACAGTTCTTTTCAGAACTAATTACTACTCAATTTGAGAATTTCACATGGTGTCATTGCATTCTTTACTTATCCTTTTCACCATGCAAAGCTACAAATATTACTTAATAAATATAATAATAAAAAACATTTACAAAGTGTAGACTCCATGTGACATTGCTCCTAGTCACTTAACAAACAGACAAGCTTAAAAGTAACAATTTTCAGACAAATACGAAAATTACTTACAAGTTCTGATAATTCATTGTAAATTGCAAGATAAGGTATAGAATTTTTGATTCACAAATAACCAAATGGTCAATTTTAACCTAAAAGTTACTTATTTTTAAGAAAAGTGAAATTTTTGCCAGTTTAAATTTAGGGAAGAGTACTCTTTCCAAAATTCTACATTTGAATGAGTACAAAAAAATCGAAATGTGACTGGCTCTGGCAAAACCCTAAACTTGGACCCAACTTTTCGGAGTGACCTCCCAAATTTATCATGAAAATTAACAATGTTCCCAACAACGTTTCAGGATTTTTCTCTTTCCATCAAAATCTAGAAAAAATGCTCTATATGGTGACATGAAAATCTGAAACTGGTCCCTGGCCCTGGGGTCAGTTTTTGACCTTTTCATGGCTGTTACGCATTATGGTAAATGCCGAAAAGTTTCGGGTTTTGCCAGAGCGGGTCACAAATGTATTTTTCACTTTTTTTCTCATAAAAGATGCACATTTTATCATCCGTGTTTTACTGGCAGTTTCCAAAGATTTTTGTTTTCATTGGAAAAGTGATAATTTCTTATTATAAAGGGAAACAAATAATTCGAAATTAGATAGTTGTCCGAAGCTTTGTTCAACTTATTCAAGTTATTTTACAAAATTAATTGACCAGCACATGTATAAAGAGTAGTCAAGTGAATAAAGGTATTACGATGCAGAGTGATAAATTCATTTCTGGTAAAATAATGGCACACATGGCCATCATCAGTCTCATGATGATGGCTAGAGCACACTAGGCGAAACGTTGAGAACAAACCAACCGGCTCTTCTCTTCTCAGAGCCTTCCAAGATGAGATTATTACATGGTGTACCCGAAAGAACACACATGGATGGGTAAAACTTGTAGCTTTGCATGGTGAAGAGGATAAAGAAAGACTAATTGCGGTGACACCATGTGAAATTCTCTATTGAGTAATAATAATAATAATAATAATGTATAGATTTATATAGTGCACGTATCCACCAACTAAGTGGCGCTCAAGGCGCATTATATTATTATCCCTGCTCATAAGGCTCATAAGGCTCATAAATCATTCCTGAAACCATCTCAGCTCCCTGGGGAGTATACAGCTCAATTGCTGCCATTTCTAGCGCATAGAGAGCAAACCATCTCTGCCTTCACAGGTACCCATTTAACCCCTGGGTGGAGAGAAGCAATTATGGTTAAGTGTCTTGCTCAAGGACACAGGTGTCACGGCCGGGGCTCGAACCCACACTCTGCTGCTGGCAACACCAGAACTTGAGTTCAGTGCGCTAGACCACTCGGCCACGACAATCCACTTTTCGTGCATTATACAACACACGGGACCTACGGCTTTACGTCCCATCCGAAGGACGAAGCAATTATGGTTAAGTACCTTGCTCAAGGATACAAGTGTCACGACCGGGGCTCGAACCCACACCCTGCTGCTGGCAACACCAGAACTTGAGTAATTAGTTCTGAAAAGAACTGGAGGTTACAACTCGACGTTTCAACACATGGATGGTGTAACTATGCTTTCGTAAAATAATGTGATATAAGGAAAATACAAATGTCACTTACTTTGAGAAGAGATCGTAGGCAGTCGAGCTGTTGAACGAGCCAGACGCTGATGATTGGATTGTTTCATTGTTTGAGAAGGCCAAGGCCACGGTACTGGTTGCATCAACCAGGAATGAGGGAATACATCGATCAGCATCTGATGTAATCAGTAACAAACATTATGTTAATCAATTCAAAAATAGGAAGACAACATCAAACAGTGGACCAATCCGAGTTTATATGAGTGCACCCGATTGGCACAGAATAGGGTTTGTTGGCGGTCCATTACAGTCAACCTCCGTTATGTAGACAGCACCAATGAATGAATTCAAACACTTATCTGCATATAGATGTTATCACAAGTACCACAGTGTACAAAGCTGATATGCGCAATGCATGCTGGTCTAGTTAATGATCAAAATATCGCAAACTGACCTTACCTCCCTCGATATTGTCTATCAACCACACTAGCCAAGCCTCGAAATTATTTTTTTTTGTCACTTACCCAGCACTTACCCACCCTTGTATTTTCACTTACCCATTTCCAAAAGTCACTTACCCGATTTCAGTGTCTGGCCATGTTGTTATGGGACATGACATAAAAACATGGGTAGATCCACTTACCTAGCAACTTTTTAAAATCACTTACACAGCCTGAAAAATCCGGTAAGTGGGTAAGTGGGAATTTCGAGGCTTGCACACTGACAACAGTTAGCCATGTTATTCTTCCATTTGTTGTGTTCAGTATAATAAGACAACTGTGTAGATTGTTGGATTACAAACTACACAGTAATGATGGAGAAATGTTACTCTGATCACTAGCTAGACCAAGATCAGCAACACGCATGTATAATTATTTGAGAAGAGAGGGAAAGGGGGAAAAAAAAATAAAATAAAAAAATAAATAATATAATAATAATAATAATAATAATATTAAAACTCTTTCTGGACGGCGAGCCTCTTTAGAAGCCCATGTGCGCGTCGTACGCGGACGGCGAGCCACTTTAGAAGCCCAACGCGCATGCGACATAGGCCCGACGTCATCACCTGACTACATCATTGTGTTTTGACTTGTTTTGACAACTGAATACGCAACTAACCAATAAGAATTCGAGGTCATGTACCTTCAATGCAAATTAGCTAATAAATATTGATTATTGATGATGTTTATGACTACGAGAACTGACGAAACATTCCGATCCGAGAGCTCAGATTGTGTCAAGTTTTTGTTTACGTTAATTACACATGACCCTATGCGGTTTACCACACACGTTGAATTAAAAAATGGCGGCCTCCATGGAACTCACAACAAGATGCGAAACACACGAAATTTTCATGGAATTATGAAGTGGGAAGTGCTGATGAAGGTGATTATGCTGACGATGTTGACTTTGAACACCCTGACAGAGATGGAAGTTTTGATTTTTAGGGAAAAAAACAACCGTAAAAGCTGTTAATCTGAGGTCATATGTACCAAGTACAATAGCGATAAAGCGATACGGTGTGTTGTATCAATGTTGTAAATTATGATTTTTGTTACATAAACAGTGGGTTTCAAACCATTATGGGTAATTTTATTATGCCCTGACATATTCTAACATAAACAAACCACCTTTGTTTATTATACAATGCATATTTCCAATACCTTGTAGATTTATTGACATTTATTCTACGGAACGATAAACATAAGTTTATATTTGGATGGCTGCAATGCATTATGGGTATCCCCAACATGACCCCCCATCTCAATATTCACACTCAATAAGTCATAACCTTTATTTTGATACCTTACTCTCTTCAATTGGCAAAAGATGAAAAAAATTATTAATAATTTCCACACTTAGAGTATCAAATTACAGTATCAAATTACACTAATTACATTAATTCCGTCTGTAAAATAACTCCAGGTAGAAAGAGTTAAAACAAATGAATTAAAAATCAAAACACAAATATGAATATGATATTGAAAAGACAGTCTTACAGGGACAGTATCATCACAATCAACAGGGCATGGAATTGGAGTGCTAGTTTTAGATTAACTCAGTGACTGAAAATAATAGCCCACATGTTACTGTTGCTGCTGCATAAATGAGCCAGTAATTTTCAGTCACTGTGTTCATCTTAAACTAGGTCACCAATATTCCATGCCCTGTTGACGAGATTGTCCTTATGTTTCTATCAGTTGTTACTAATAATTACAATAAGCAGATGATTTTACCAAAGATTGTTTGTTTATCTTCATAAAAATTACATAATAGACGCTGATGAGAAAAAGCATCACAATAACAGCAACTGGCTATCATAATCAAAACATTTGTTTCCATGGTAACCATGAACATTGTAAATAGCATGACAACTTACATGGTGTACTCTGAAGGTAATATGAGGCACATTTCTGATCGTTGAACATGGCAGCAAGACCATCAGCGCCTTGCTGTAAACAAAAATAACAACAATTAAAACTCATAAATAGTAGTTAGTGGGCTCACGTCTTGACCCAAACAGAGTCTCAACAATTCAAATACTGTTGACCCTTGCAGTGTCTTAATTTAATTCTAATTGATTGTAATTAATTTAATTTGATTTTACTGTCTTCCCTGGGCACCTTTGAAGAACAATGTTCCACTGAAAGGTCTCCCCAGGTTAGGTTAAATAAGAACTAAATAAATAAATTCAAAAATAGTACTGGCTTTATTTTTCAACCCTAACAAAGTCTTTAAAATTCAAAAAATAGTAGTTATTGTCCCTAGCAAAGTCAATAAAGTTAAAAAATTGTAGTTAGTGAGTGGCCTTATGTTTTCCAAAGAAACCTTTCATAAAATTTAAACCATGAAGTTGGAAACTTTACATTTGTCACAACATCGCTGCTATGGATTTGTAAATCAATAATACCCATGACAACAGAACTATTTATTCCAGTAAATCAATTGAATCAAGGTCATTGTTAATTACAAGGCTTGGTTATTATAATCAAATCAAATATTCATCAGACAGCAAATAATATTTTCACGTTGATTAAGACGTTCATTAAGACATACCATGTGTCTTAAAACCCTAGGCATTGTTGCTAGGAACCTTCCTGAATCCTCCAAAATCCATCAGTGCACTTTTGGAAACATGCCCTAATCTTTAAAATGCACCATGCATTTTCGTTGATGTTTCATATTCAGCACTTATGGCCTGTACTTCTTGCCAGGTACATGTAGTCATTTTGCCCCATTTGAAGAGGTGAAAGTACCAATTTCCAACAGTGGCCAAGTGGCCCTTGGAGGATTTTGGAGGATATGGGGTGGTGAGGGTTTTAATTTAAAAGCGAAGGTACAACACTGTTTCTCACCTGAAAATACAATTAATTACCAAATTCTGAAAGCTAATTTGATGTGGTCAAAGTACCAATCATACTGAACAAGTATGATCCCATTTCAAAGAGGAAATATCATGAGCAAATATGTTTGCAGATGATGAAAATAATATACTACTCAAAACAATTTAGGGAACACCGGAATAATCTCAGTTAAAGCAAGATCATTCATTTCAGATAAACACAATGTTTCACAGAATTGATGAGAAACAATTGCACAATGAAACAGATGATAAAGGATGCATGTAGTGATTACACATTTCATGACATGACTACTGAAAGAGAGAGGGGGTTGCAAATGAAAATCCCATGGAACATTTCAAACCTATTTGATGTTAAAAATCCGGTGTTCCCTAAATTGTTTTGAGTAGTATAAATGTTTTTTTCACACTTTTCTCATGGCTTACAGACCACATTGAGCTGACACTCTCACAGTTTGGTTGTAATACATGTACACTCTTTGATTCAAAGAAAGTAAGCATACTCAGAGATGCCAACATTCCAAATTGAAAAAGAGTAATTCACCACGGTGCATCCGCCTCAGACACGAAAATACCCAAATTACCCCCTTTTCAAACCTCACACTCGAGGCTTTACATTTTTATAAATCGTAAAAATTGAAACAAGGATTGAACAATCGTAATTGGACTCAATAAATTGTAAAAATTACGCCCAAATCATAAATGTTGGCATCTCTGCATACTTATGGAAGCATTGCTAACGTTATCAATGTTGTACCTTCCCTTGAAAAGTGGAATTCTCTTAGAGTTAAGGGGCCAAGTTCATAGAGCTACTTAGCAGAAAATATTTCTATTTAGCAAATATTTTTGCTAAGCGGTATAAAACAGACTACCAGCCAAGGTCTGTACATTTTGCATGACAAATTGACTGTTGATTTAATTTTGCCCTACACCGACGTGTGTATAGCACTGTATACTCAGTGCTTTCCGAGTGTCTGTGAAAAAAACTACACAGGCGACTCGGGCGGGATTCAAACCCACGACCTCCTGCTTACTAGTGCAGACGTCTTAACCCCTCAACAACCGAGCTTGGCTAGAATCCCATATAGCAGTGGGATCCGCGATATATATGTCGGTGTAGGGCAAAATTAAATCAATTGTTTATCTCCCGACGCAAGAATTTCAACAACCTATAAACTGACTGTTAACCAACTAAACCTGCTTAGTAAATTTGACTGATAAGCAATTTGATCAACTTAGTAGCTCTGTTATCATGAGTGTAGAAAGCATACAATGTACTCTTTATCAAAGACTCTCCCCACAAAATGTATGGAAATACTATGGTATCTAATGCAAATTGTATGCTCTAGAAAAATAATAAAACCATTTTGTGACTGCAAGGGTCAAAATCAGTCAAAATGTTGATATACTTGCCAAGGTATATCTAGTGCACTTAAAAAGTCAACCACTGTCAAACCTTACGTGCAGTAAGTACATTTACAGGTCAAAATGAGTCAACCGTTTTTAACTGGCAAAAGCATTGACTGGTCAAATTATGACAGTAAATACCAGTCAAAAATGCCCCCGTGTGAACTTTTGGGTCAACAGTCTAAAGAGTACGTCAGTTGACTGATTTTGACCACTACAGCTACCTGCCACTAAAGTTCATCTATAGTAGGAGGGTTAAAATTGGGAAAAAAAGGTTAATTTTGGGAGTTTTCCACTTACATACGATCCTGTAGTGTACTCTGTCTGAGGATTAAAGTCATAATCACAGATGAATTTATCCCATTCAATGAAAGCTGGTAATACTGCACCAACGACGACTTGTGAGTACGGTGCGTAGGTCACATTGGGACATGAAGATACACAAATCTGTTGATGGATAAGTCATCAAATCAACAAGTAAATATACTAATTGTTTACACTTTATTCTCAAAGAACCTGTTCACCAGAGGTTTGGTAGCATATTGTTCTCTGCGTGTTTTGTTTTTACAGCAAGGAATGGCATTGGTAAGTACATAGATTTTAAAATGATTATAATTTATTTGAACACAGGGGTGTGATTAGGCAGTTTTGAAAAATCCACATAAATTTTACTTGGGGTATTGGCCTTGGGGCTGCTGGTTGTGAACAGCGCTGGGGTGAAATCTATAATTCTGAGCATTTGCTTTGCTTTCCTTTATTGCTTAAATCTTTAAAATCCTGAGGATCACAACATTACGATTTGTAAAAATCCGGAAATCCAGACAAATTACACCCCTGTATATGATTTGTTTTGAAATGTTTTGATTATTATTCTATTCTATTGCAAACAATGAGAATGGCATTGGTAAGTACATGAAAATCTATTTTGACTCGAGAAAGGATTTTGACATAATTATTTATTTGAATCATGCAGTTTTCAATAAAACTATCAATTTAAGTTCTCTTTCTTTCTGCTGTTTCAATCAATAAACTTGAAATTTAATTTACTTCATAATCTTCAGAAAAACAACTTTTCCAAGATTGCATTTTTCAATAATCATTTATTATTTATTTTAAATAATGGCCAGTTGACAGTATTTAATAGTATTGGTTGAATTCATACGTGTCTGTATATTCCACTGTTTTTCCTTTTCGGAACTTTCAGTATTTAATTAACCCCAGCTCTTGTAAAATATATTTTCCAATTTAAAAAAATATAAGCAAAAATCTTGAATGTGACAATAAAAAAGACCATAAAGTACCTGGGTCGTAGGACACTTGAACTCTAGGAGGGTTGTGTAGGGAGATGATACGCAGGACAAAAGGTCAAAGAACATCAGATATGGCTTATCTCTGCAAAGGGAAATAACAAATGTTGCATGTTGGTGATCCAGTTTATTCATATGGAGTGTTGAACAGGTGGAATTACGCATTATTTATTGGACTGTTGTGTCTACATAGTTCACAAAAAGACACAAGATTAAGAAGTGACTCTGCATTTGTGAATTACTCATAGTGAAGGAATAGGAAGCAATGATGACACAGAGAGATCTATGTGAGTGTGGAGGGATGGAGGGATGAAGGAAAGAAATGGAAGGAAAGGAATGGAGAGAGATGAAATATGACAGGATAAATAATTGAGATAAATAGCTAAGTGGGAAGCTTGGTAAGATGTTCAGGTAAAAGGGAGAATATTGAGAATTTAAGATGGGGAGGAGGAATAACATTGATTTTAATAATGAGGGTGTTACTGATTCCATCGTTTTTAAACAAAATGTACATATTAAGAGAAGGTACAAATTTGGTAATTATTGATTCCAAAATCACAAATTATTATCCAAAATCTTACTTGATGTGAAGTTGATAAAGATACCAGTCATCTTAATAAATGATTATCATTTCAGAGAAAACCCAAACAAACAAAAACAAATCTTTTTCAAAAAGGTGCCATTCACTCAACTGTTATCTGTAAAAAAAAAAATTGTGAATATTTTTTTACACTTTTCTCATGACTTAGACTCCATTTTGAGCTCAAACTTTCACAGGTTGGTTGTTTAACCCTCCTATGCCCAGGCTGAAATTTGGCCCAGTAAGCACCGCACCCACAGACAGTCACTTGAGTATTTTTGGTTGCATTGCCAATTGTTCACACATGTGTATAAGAGTGCTGGAGATAGTGGCAAAGTCAAACACACTTGTGTATGTCTTACAAGTTATATGCAGAGTCACACAGAGCTGTGTATGTACTGCATAAGTTAGTCGAGTGGTTTTGGTTTGACCTCCTACCATAGCCACATGTCCTTGCATTTATTTGAGTGCACTGCACAAAGTCAATGGGTTGGGAGTTACATAAACATTTTGAGTGTCTTTGATTGTTAAACCTATAGGAGGGTTTTAATGTATAATCTTGATTCAAAGACAGTAAGCATACTTACTTATCAATGTCGAACCTTACCTTTAAGAGATACCTTACTTTAACAGACTAACCTCTAAATAAAAGGTGTAGGTCACAATGATGAGGCATGGCCATAATTAAATATACCATTGTGCGTTCGATTAAAAACAGGTGTTCATAATATTTAATTGATCTGTGGTTGAATATTATTCAATTTGTGGTAGAATGCATGCAAAGCGGTGTTACTTTGTTTTATAGGTATGGGAAGATTAAAAATGTCTTGTGTATATAGTGCCTTCAAGGAGTATGTTTCAATTCATGGGTTTACCAGGCTTAAATAAAGTAAAGGTATTATATATCCCCAAGCTCCCCTCCCACTTCACACTGAGATGAAGAAGGTCCATATAACCAACTAAAGGAATTATAATTGTTGGAAGACACTTATTTAAAATGGACAAAATGTTAAAGAGGGGCTCTAAGGTCAAATTTAGTTTTGTGATTTTCCAATAACTAGAGTCCTTATTAAAGTGTGAAAATATTTCAAAAAAAAATTAGTCTCTAACCTCACGTAAAGTGATGTAAAATGTCATTTTATTTGATAACCTTCCTGTGTGAAATTTGTTAACACCCAAAGGCAACAGTGACGTCACATTTCAAATAAATGGATCTCTACATTTTTGTACGGTGAATTTGCAGTTCATTCCTGAATCTCCACAATATTTGATCAAATCGGCGTTGAAATTGACTTTTTGACAAACAAACAATTCCTGTATGGAATGTTACAGACTCATTTACCGTAAGAAAATAGTGACGTCATGTTTCAAATATCGCTCTGAAAGGGTATCAAATAAAATGATATGTTACACCACTTTAAAGTGAAGTTAGAGACTTGTAATTTTTTTTCACACTTTAATAAGGACTCTATCTATTGGAAAATGAGTGCATCACAAAACTGAATTTGACCTTAGAGTGCCTCTTTAACCCTAACTCCCTAAGCATTGTTATTGAACAATAAAAATCCTTCAAAATCCTCCACCTGCCTTTGTTGTCTAGGGAGTTAGGGTTAACATAAAAAAACAATTGTACATTTTGAATTGAAATATTTCATCACTTACAATAGTTTTGTTCATATTTTTTCTTAAGGATAAGAGTTTATTTGATTGTTATAGATTTTAATTTTTTTTCTTTTTTTTAAATTTTAAATTTTTATTTAAGTTTTTATTTATATCCTCTAAATTTCAGCATATTTTACTGCATTTCATGGACATTCCATTTCAGAAAAGAGTGTGACATTTCATTGATGAAATCAAAAAATGAATTCTCTTCTCCACTTTGCAGTCAAGATAATACTTACTTGACAGCTGGAGTGACACCACATATCTGTCCTCTTGAATCGGTGGGATAAATTAACGACAATGGATCACCATCTCTGTAGCCTGTAAACCAAGAAACAAAAACATTTATTGCAATGGCCACAGATTGGTACATTTTCATATAGAAGTTTGGAAAGCTAGATTTATTATTTCAGCATATGAGATAAATACATCAAAATTAAATTTTAAAAATTATTTGTTTGGTGTTGTTTATTTATGTATTTTTTAATACCATTATAATAATAATAATAATAATAATGTATAGATTTATATAGCGCACGTATCCACCAACTAAGTGGCGCTCAAGGCGCATTATATTATTATCCCTGCTCATAAGGCTCATAAGGCTCATAAATCATTCCTGAAACCATCTCAGCTCCCTGGGGAGTATACAGCTCAATTGCTGCCATTTCTAGCGCACATAGAGCAAACCATCTCTGCCTTCACAGGTACCCATTTAACCCCTGGGTGGAGAGAAGCAATTATGGTTAAGTGTCTTGCTCAAGGACACAGGTGTCACGGCCGGGCTCGAACCCACACTCTGCTGCTGGCAACACCAGAACTTGAGTTCAGTGCGCTAGACCGCACGACAATCCACTTTTACGTGCATTATACAACACACGGGACCTACGGCTTTACGTCCCATCCGAAGGACGAAGCAATTATGGTTAAGTACCTTGCTCAAGGACACAAGTGTCACGACCGGGGCTCGAACCCACACCCTGCTGCTGGCAACACCAGAACTTGAGTTCGGTGCGCTAGACCGCTCGGCCACGACACTCCATGAATACGTTTATTATGAAAACTTACCAAAATATCCCACAACTCCCATCCCTCCCAAAAAAGCCAGGAACAATATGCAGCAGATAACATCTGTACATCCTCTGTGAGTATCCAAAGAAACAAGAATGAACAAAATTAAGTCAATTCAATTCAATTCAATTTTTATTCGTCCATAGAAAAAGGAAATTTGCACTGTCGACAAAGCACACAAAGTAAAAAAATATTAATACAGTTAAATTATTATGTTTTTCAAAAAATTCAAATATTAAATAAATATAATAACTAAAACACTAGGCACATAAAACAAACAAATTACTAACTAACATTCAAAATACGGATGGAGTATGGTACAAATCAACTGGTTCTGCACATTAAACATCTAAACCTCCTACCTGACCTCATCTGTTCATAAAATTCATGTAGTGGGTGGGTGTTATTTAGTGTAATTGTGGGTATTATTTAGTGTAATTGAAGTCACCTTAGTTAAAACTCGATCATGACAAATTGCACTTACATCCTGTTCTTTTCCAAAAATCTTACCAGCCCTTTTTGCTACCCTCTGCAGTTTTGCCAAATCATCTTTAAAAATCAAGAGAGCATTTTCAAGTAGGCGTAAAATAGATTCTTTAAAATTTCCATAAATACATGTATTCAGTGTCTAATGACAGACAGACAGACAGACAGACAGAGAACATGAACAAACATGCTGACTAACTGAGAGACAAGAATATCTTTAGACAATTCTCCTGATGACGGCTAGAGCAGACTAGTCAAAGCGTTGAGAACAAACCAACCGGCTCTTATCAGAACCATCACTTCTTCCAAGAAGAGATTATTACATCTTTAGACAAGACTAAAATACAATATTCGAACCAATGTAATTTTTTTTCTTTAAGAATTTAAAGAAAAAAATTATGTTTCTCACCTGTTTGCGATGGGTCCCTTAAATGTTGGATCATATTTCTTGGGTGTTCCTGTAAAAAGACAAAATAATTTGTATCAACCCTCCTACTATAGCTGCACTTTAGTGGCAAGTACATGTAGCTCTAGTGGTCAAAATCAGTCAACTGTCTGTTTTGACTGTTGACCCAAATGTGCACACAGGGACATTTTTGACTGGTTTTTACTGTCATTTTGACCACCCTGAACAATACCAAACAATGCTTTTACCAGTCAAAAACAGTCAACTCATTTTGACCTGTAAATGTACTTACTACACGTAAGGTTTGACAGTGTTTGACTTTTAAGTGCACTAGATATACCTTGGCAAGTATATCGACATTTTGACTGATTTTGACTCTTGCAGTCACAGGGTTAATTTAAACTGAAAAGCCAACCTATATGTACACACATACGCATGTATACATGTACATTGTTTTTTCTAACACCCCCATTCCAGAATGCAAACTACCCTGTATTACCATTTGATAAATTATTGCATTGTTAACATGAAAAATAATTTTTTTAAAGATTGATTGATTGCATTTCATAGCTAACTATAGCAGACCAAAATCGGCCAGACTTATATCACAGATTATTAAGAAGAAACATACGAACATTTTGTTGAGGGGATATGCACTGTAAATTACAAAACAAAATTGAAATGTTTCATTATGATTTTATTGTAAAACAGGTTTATAATGTACACAAACAATAAGAATGGAATATGTACACATATGTACATGTTATGATGTATACGTACATGTACATGTACATTGTATGCCCCATGTTCATGCCTAAAGCCATGTTGTTTATCATTCTTTGTGTGATTCAATGTTTGTTTACTTCCTAAGTGGTAGCATCAGGAAATCAACTCAACAGTAATTTAGTTTACTTTTTTGTAATCCTACAGGGGTGCTACCTTTGTTTCTGTTAATTTAATGTAAATTTGTGTTTATTTGTTTTTCTACCTGTGAAATCAATAAATGAAATGAAATAATCAGAAACCATTTTTGTATTTGCATGCATGCCTTTTTATATACTTTTTTTTTACTCTAAAAGAGATAATTTATATCTACCATAAAATTTCCTTATGAGATAAGAAATATAACCTTAGCTACATTATATTAAGGAAAATCTGGTATTTATGAAGGCTTTTTGTTCAAACAATCAATGTTTAGGTAGAAAACAGCAACCAAAAATATAAATTTCCTCCAAATTTCAAAGGAATTGGTTTCAACACACAATCTATTAATCTTACTCAATACAAATTCTATTTCAGTAAACCTTAAAGACATGCACTTAACCAGACATTATATACAGTTAAAAATAACACTTCCATATTTTTCCCTTTCAAAGTATGTGCTCTGTGGGCCTTCTAGTTTTTGGAATCTAATCAAAATGCACCAGGATCTTTGGATAAGGATCAACAACCTGTTACAGCTTTATACAGCAATACAACACCACTACAACATGCCGTGTTCGAGCATCGACACACAAACACAATGGCTAATATTGACGTACTATCATCTTTACACAGGAACAGTTGACATCGGTTTCTCTGTTGCTAGGTTACCGCACTGACCGACAATGGCCGGTGTGCGAACCTTTCATTTGTGTAGTCAGTCACTGAATCAATGGTAACCCACAACACTAATAAATATAACCCTGAATCTTGTACATATACATGTAGGTCACAATTACAAGCATCATTTGGCTTATAATGAATAATATGACACCTGTCCTGCTGTTTTATTTAACAGCACTAACAAAGACATTTGTTGAGAGTAAAGAGAATAGCCTGGGTGTTAAAATGAAATTCTCAAGGTTGGGGGGGGGGGGGGGGGAAATATATACCTTGTGTAAAACAATCTGGAACTACAATTCGTCTAATGAATTTTGTTTCTGAAAATAAGCATCTCCAAAACTAAACTGATGGTGTTACAAAGGTAGAACTGGCTTGATTGGACTGGAAATGTCCCTAAATTATTTAAATTTTGTTAGGAAACCAAAAAAATGAATTTCTGGTTTATTTGTATTTTATTATCAATCTAGTACACCCCTATAAATTATTGGGATGGGGAAATGACATGTCTATATACAATCTACTGGATGAAGCATGTCAGGTCTATGGACACAAACACTATAGCTGAATTATGTATCAAATCCAAACCATCTGTTGTATAATGACAACATTTTTTCAGTTCAGGAATAACCAATTCTTCAGCATTCAAGTAAGTAAATACACACAGTAAGGAGCTATTAAACATGGTATTCTTTGTGCATACATACACTGTAATTGACTATTTATGCCCTAGTCTACAACCATGGAGGAAGAAAACAACCACGGTCTGCAGGACTATACAGTGTAATCAAGATGCTAATGATAACAGCATGCTCATGGAGTCTGTGTACAAAGGGTTCATCATAGCTCCAATACTGGTTACATGCTGATGCACGATTTCAAGTATTTATATGTTTACAAGGAATCTATCATAGAGGAAAACTATATCTTTTTTGGACAAGTACGTGGCCAGAATTTCTGGAAGGGTTCTGATTTTGCCATAAAGGACACATTGCGTTAATGATTTACAATATGCATAATGTCATTTAATTCTTTTGCTTGTCACAATGTATCCAAACCTATTTATGGCAAGTACCAACATGCACTAATCATCCAGAATAATTATTTCGTCTTACATGTGTTTTTTATAATGTATTTAAAAGAGGGAAATAGTTATATGTATGTCAAACAGTTGCTGACAACTTTATGTAAAAGATTGATAAAATTTGATTTATAAAACTTGTTTTAACTTGTACAATTGTACATAGTTTTTTTTCAAAACATGTGAGCAACAATTGTGATGAAACTTTGCAAAGTAAGCTTTACGGTATTAAAAATATAGGGATGAAATTAAAATATGTTACCAAAAAACCAATGTCGTATCTTCCCTTCTTTTAGAAGGGCCCGGGAATTTTGCTTCCAGGAAGGTCTATGTGAGCATTTCTGAGCTATGTCAGCTAAAATACAATTACATTTTCACCTTTATTTTAAAATTTATACTTTGTGAACAAAAAAATTGATTTTTAGGTGTTCGGGTATGTACCCGAAACACTATTGTTTTTGTTCGTTTTTTTCCCTTTTTTTTCTTCTCCTTTTCCGGATAGATTGTCTACAAAAAATACATACTTGCAAACTTCACATGAACTTCAAACTTGGCATATACTTAACACGTAGATGAAACACAATTTGTGACGTCATGATTAGGTCATCAGATATCGAATTACGATAAATCAAAGTTTAATATTTAAAAAAAATCATATCTCAACAACCGCAAGAAGTAAATTCAAAATTGTTGTACCATTGTACAGATCGTTAATTGTCAAAAAATATTTACAAAAAGGTGACCCCAATTTGACCTTACTTCCTGTCCAAACCGGAAGTCAAAGTTTAATATTTAAAAAAAAATCATATCTCAACAACCAGAAGAGGTAAATTCAAAATTTGTGTACCATTGTACAGATCGTTAATTGTCCAAAAATATTTATAAAAAGGTGACCCCAATTTGACCTTACTTCCTGTCCAAACCGGAAGTGAAAGTTTAATATTTAAAAAAAATCATATCTCAACAAGTAAATTCACAATTTTTGCACCATTGTACAGATCGTTAATTGTCAAAAAATATTTACAAAAAGGTGACCCCAATTTGACCTTACTTCCTGTCCAAACCGGAAGTCAAAATTTAATATTTAAAAAAAATCATATCTCAACAACCACAAGAGGTAAATTGACATTTTTTGCACCATTGTACAGATTGTTAATTGTCGAAAAATATTTACACAAAGGTGACCCTAATTTGACCTTACTTCCTGTTCAAACCGGAAGTCAAAATTTAATATTTAAAAAAAATCATATCTCAACAACCACAAGAGGTAAATTCACAATTTGTGTACCATTGTACAGATCGTTAATTGTCAAAAAATATTAACAAAAGGATGACCCCAATTTGACCTTACTTCCTGTCCAAACCGGAAGTCAAAGTTTAATATTTAAAAAAATCCTTTCTCAACAACCACAAGAGGTAAATTGACATTTTTTGCGCCATTGTATAGATTGTTAATTATCGAAACATGTTTACACAAAGATGACCCCAATTTGACCTTACTTCCTGTCCAAACCGGAAGTCAAAGTTTAATATTTAAAAAAATCATATCTCAACAACCACAACAGGTAAATTCACAGTTTTTGCACCATTGTACAGATTGTTAATTGTCGAAAATATTTACAAAAACATTCTGACGTCATCATCACTACCCTGACAAAATCCGAACACCTATACGTTTGTCATATGACAAACACTTAAGTCTAGTTTTTTATTGATTTTTTAAAGCACCAAATTCATGTTGTTGAAAATAAAAACAAATAACCAAGTCTTAAAAAAATAAATACTGGATTGACAGTGAGTATACAGACATTGCTGTGTGCATTTTCATTCACCAATGTGCAAATTGAAAATGCACATGTATGTTGAAGATTACAAATACAATATATAGCTAAAAGTACATACTGTACATGATGGCACAAACATATGGTCCATGTTTTTTTATTACAAACATGTCACCATCAATTTCTCTTATAAAGCAGTATAGTATACTGCTTTATAAGAGAAATTGATGGTGACATGTTGAGTATACTACATGTTCTTTTAGAAATAAGTTTACATAACATGAGCCAGAACTATACATGGTTTATGCCAAAATCACCAAAGCAGAATTTATAGCAAGCCCATAAAATAAATGTTATTACCTGAAATTAAACCCACCTATTACATTTCTGTTTTGTAAAATTGTTAGGGTTTGAAATATTAATTATGTTGATGTTAACAAAATATTAATTTGTTTATATTTTTGAAAAACAAAGTGCATTTTTCATACATTATTCAATTATTACTCCTTTTTAATTAATTAATTGATTGCACATTGACATTTTCATTGTCAGGGTTTGAAATATAAATTATTTTGATATTAACACATTATTAATTTGTTTACATTTTTGAAAAACTAAGTACATTTTTCAATTATTTCCCTGTTAAAATATTCCCTCTTAATTAATAGATTGCACATTGATATTTTGATGCACTGCGTACTTTGTTAAAAGGACACACAGTGAAAAAGGGATGTTTGTTCGAATGCAACAGACTTGTTTTCTTAAATTTACAGACTGATAATAATAATCCCTGCTTTTTCTCTTCTTGTTATTTTTAAACAGAAAAGTTTTGTAAAATTAAAAGCAAATTATTGACATTATCATTAGCGCCCAAGCACCTGTGTACATTAGGAAGTCCTTGAATATATTGATATTCCTGATATAAATAATAACTATGACATTTGGCTCAGCCTAATACAACAGTAATTGTCAACTTGATGGTTTGTTAATCGAATTTCATCAAGTGGTTTTGAGCTTTCAGTAAATTTAAGCCAGTATTTATGCTGATTGGTAAAATGTCTGCATATTGCATCCATACTTTATGAGAAGATAAAAACCAAACAATAAACAATTATTTCTTTATGCAGTGAACTTGCATAGTGTTTGTTACAGGTTGTATTATTTACAATATGGACTTCATGTCTTCAGGTGACAGTGTTTTAGAAATTATTTCTTTAAAACCCTCCTTCTGATAGACCATTTGAAACCATTCAAAATTTCCACTTTCAAAAATGCCCATTGGTTTTGTACACACATGGTGATACCATTTGAACAGTGTTGGTATCAAGCTTTACTACCATTCAAATGGTTTTGAATGGTCCACTGATTCACCACTTGGAAGTATCCAAACAAGGTTTTGTATTAGCTGTACTACCATTTGGAAAGATCCAAACAAGGTTTTGTATTAGCTGACCTACCATTCAAAACCATTTGGGGGGAATCAATACTGTACAGTTATTTCACCATTCAAAACCACAAAAACGAATGGTTTCAAATGGTGCATCAACTTGTATGAAAAAGGTACCAGAAGTAGGAGGGTTAATTTTACTCATTGAAAGCACCTAAGACAAATATTTTATGGGAAAACCAGTGGCTTTACCCTTATTCGACTCAGTCTACATGTATGTGCATACCTATATCAACTTGGTCTCAGAAAATGACTGGACTGAATTTTTTTTTATCTTTTAATCAAAATTCTTCTTTTTTCTTTCAAAATTTGATCAACACCTCTATACACACACTCATCAAAACAGTACCCAATTAGCTAATTGCAAATGTTTTTACTTTTTCAGTTCACACAGATTTCAGGAAAAGGATTTGGCAAATATTACCTTTGTCTGCAAAGTGATGATCATTTTAGATTTCATGTATTCAAGATTTTTTGTTTTAAATTTGCTACATTGACTAATTCCAGAGTTGCTAAGGTAACGACTGCATCATAGGAATGATTACAGACCACAGGGGAATGGATGGTCAGTAAGATAATTGTGGACTTAGGGAATCCTTGCATAATGTCACAATTGAAAACATGTTCAATTGTACATTGATGTTATATACAGGCTATACCAATCCTATTAAGATGTACACGGCAAAACTGAATTTTTGCCACATTGACCAACAACTTCCAGAGTTGCTAAGGTAACCACTGCATCATAGGAATGATTACAGACCATAGGGGAATGGATGGTCAGTAAGATAACTGTGGACTTGAGGGAATCCTTGCATAATGTCACAATTGAAAACATGTTCAATTGTACATTGATGTTATATACTAATCCTATTAAAATGTCCACAGCAAAGCTGAATATTTCTTCTTTTTCTGTTTTCTTTGTGAATTTTCTCTCAGCTTTTCAAGTAAATTTTCATCTTATTCTTAGCTAATTCAATGTGTTTGAAAGATTCAGTGTGTTTGAAAGTTAACTATAATTTTGCAAGTAAAGGTTGTCGTTATTCAAAAATCTCTTGTAGTTGTTAATTTTCCCCAGCTTTGCAATTAAATTCTAATCTTACATTGTAGCTTAAGTTTTTGAAAGTTATTCATTTTGAAAGTAGTTATTATAAAATGTTTAAAAAATTGTGCCTTTTTAATTAACCCTTGTATAGTTTGATCCCTCAAAACCCTATAAAAAAACCGAATAGTTTTGAGAATAGGAGGGTTAAAGCAAGCCCTATTCGTACCTGATAATAAATTACATTTGTTTCCTCATAACTTGACATTTTCAATCATATTTTTAGTAGGTTTATTGGTTCATCACTCAGGTTTTTAATTATACATTTACCATTGAAGTCATTTTGTTTCCCATCCAAATTGTTATTTTCTCGCAGGTATTTCTGCCTGTAATGTTTGCTTTATTTTGTTTAACTCATTTCCTGTTTGGCCATATTCCTGTTCATTATCCTTTTGTACTTTATATAAAACTCATTTCATTTCTAATTTGTATGTTTTATAATATCAGATGTTTTTGATTACTTACTTTAAATTGATTTATTTATGATTGTATACTATCTGTATGTCACTTTACCTGGAAGGGGAATCCTTATTTCCACAAATAATGTCTGGAGGCTTAATAATTATTGTTATGATATTATTATTTTTTTCTTCTAATTCTGTAGTCGTTTTTGGAAAGAAAACCACTTACATAGGCCAAGTAAAAAAAATATCAGTTGATCGTCCTGGTTTTTTCAAAAAAAGGATGAGGGCCTTTCTATTTTTTATTTTTTATTTTTTTCCAAGATGGCCGCCAAGCATTTAAATTCAAAATGGCCACCAATTTATCAGTTTGAAATCACCGCCAACTTTTTTTTATAGCTATCGAACAAGTAGTTGAGTAAAAATATTCATGTTAAAAAAAATGTTTGATGTATTTTGTTAAACCCAAGTAAAAATACATGAAAAATTTACTCTTTTTGTGGACAAGTATAAAAAAATAAATAATAATAATAATAATTTAAAAAAGGATGCGGCCTCAAAAAAGGATGCGGGCGGGGACGATCAACTGGTATTTTTTTTTACTTGGCCTTATTTACAAGTAATATTTAACATAATCATTAACAAATATCTTTTTATATTTAGCTTGTTCATACAATTGTCTTTTTATTTTACTTGTACTTTTACCATGTTGGTTTTATTTATAACTGAATAGGTATTTGTTTCTTTAATATATTTTTCAGACGTATTTATCATTTTGTGTTATATTTCTTTCACAATATAATGTTATCTTTTTAATTCTTGTTATTCTGAGGGCCCCGTGGAAGACCACATTTTATGTGAACGGGTTAATAAATAAATAAATAAAAATATTAAATAGTTTTAACAAAGAAAATAAAATAAAAATAAAAATAAAAATAGTTAAGGCTGGATTGAACCAAAAGAAAACAGTTTTTCTCAAAAGGTTTTCAACACTACAGGAGGTTTAAAAAATAATTTCAAAATTGTAATAACAATGTATGTATTTTTTCAATTAAAAGGTAAGGTAATAAACATATAATTCTAAATTAAAAAGGGTATTTGGTGTAAATTTGATGATGGCATCTGTATACAAGAAACTAGATATACATGTATGAACTCTATAACTTGACCACCTATTTACAAATTTTGATAACAAAATATCCAGTGGATGTATAAATGTTGGCCCTATTAGATTAAATGTAACAATAGATTAAAAATTAGATGCCACCAGCTTAGTGCAATTTAGCCTTTCTTGAAGGGTCATTATTTTGTCTTTCTGAATCTTTGAAGCGGAAGTTGATTTTTGCATTATCAAAATCTGACCACAAGGACTTAATATTGCATTAGCAATGCTAATAAATAATTTCAGACATCTGAATAAATTACACACAAAAACATTACATTGCTTTTTCCAACATAAAAACTCATACCACTACAGTAGGCATAAACAGTTTAACTATCTCATCTGATCCATTGCCTACTTACAATGTAACAATTGTTACTGTAAAATAGGGCAAAATTAGGATTCAACATAACACACATAATTATATGCAAATATTCTAAGAAATAAAGCATAGGAATTTGGAAACGGAAAAAGAAGTACATTTATATGCAGACCCCTCTCCTCATCCAACACCCCCCCCCCCAACTCCCCAACCACCAATCCCCCATCCTTCCTCCATGAACAGTAACGTTAACAGGTTAATTCGGACTTCCTCAGAACACACAAAAAGCCCCTTCGTTGAAAAGCTACAAAAAAACAATTCTGGGAATCATAATGCAATAACTTTGAAGTACACTGAAAACAAAATGTGCTGACTCAAAGTTTCAAGTTACGTGTGGCCATGATGCCGTGTGGGCCTGACAGCGCGCGCTGTGCCCAGCTTCCATCCCCAGCTTCCGTCCCCAGTAGGCTACCTGTAGTACAGTCTGCTATCGTTTAGAGTTTTAATCGTGAACACTTTTTGACAACAAGAGACAGTTATTAAGCTCTAACCACTCACCGTATTTCGACTTCTCTCCATCGTCACCACCGGTCAAAGACTCCCCATCTCCAACCTTCCCTTTCTTCCCCATATTTCACAAGATTTAAGTCCAAATTCCACACTAAAAACGCGATTTTTCGTGATTGTCAATAATCAAGTCCCTGGCGCACATTGCAATGACTTCGTACTCTTATGCGCCATGCGGACGTTCATCGATTTTCTGGGTATTTGCATGACAATAAATGACGTCATTTCATATACAAGTCTTGCGTTGCTTAGTGCACGTACTGTGCGTAGTGATTAATGGCTATTACAGTTCCACAGTAGCTGAGCCGGCTAGTGACTATCATTTTTATGAGATATTATTTTTTGATCTCAGACTAGTAAGCTATAAATGCATGAATTCACCTGTGAAACAGTGTGGATGGAATGTAACTAAGAAAAAATAATTAATAATACAAATATGTTTTTATCCATTTTAGAAGTACTGTTGGGGGCTTTTTTGTAGATTGGTTTAGACCTAGTTGAGAAGTGGCTTTCTTGTCATAAAATGATTATGCCGATAGGGGGCCTAGCATTGAGCCTTAAAGGCCTATAAAGACCTTGGCTATTAATTTCTAATAACAAGTATCTTACTCATTATTATTTAGTCCAATAATGTGTATTGGTTGTAGTTTTTGGTTGTAGTTTTTTAATGAGCACTTTTGTGTGTGGACTCTCTTCCCGCCGATGACAATCCAACAACACTTTAGTCACATATAGACCTATTCCTACATACTTCAGAGAGATGTAGAATACAACCGCCACTTTTCTCTCTAATTATGACAAATATGAAATATTTTCCTTTAAAAGATGATAGAGGGCACACTTAAGGAGAGGAAAGTGTAGCCAAGTGAGGATTGCAAACGGATACTTTGAGATACTTTGAGAGATTTTGAGAGATTTTGAATGAATGTAAGCACATCCAATGAGATATTGGCCATTTTGTTGTCAACTAAAAACATAGACATGGGCCTAAGTACAGTAGACATTGTGCACAAGTGCCGGTTGGGTTTGACATTCTTTCCCCAATTTCAACTTTTTTGATTATTTATTTTATTCATTTATTATTTTAAGCACAAACTGGGGTGTTTAACTTAGGATTTCATTTTAGTGAAGCTGGAAGGTTTCAAAGCTATGAACAGACAGTGGCGCGCAAGCAGCGGCGTAGCCACGGGGGAACGTTCCCCCACAAATTTCCAGTGCCCCCCTCAGGTGCACCCCACGAAAAAATCCTGATAGTGCCCCCCCCCCAAAAAAAAGGGAAAAAACATACCCACTGCCCACCCCCCCGCACTGAAAAGCAATGTCCCTGTTCCCCTCCCCTACTGAAAAACTACGCCGCTGCACGCCAGCCCACTGCAGTTTCTTGTCTTTGTTAACCGACTATTTTCAAGGCTACTTTTACCATATTTTGATGCGTGTTCATTCCTATCATTCTCTGGTGTTTCTTGCTCAGCCATAGTCTTCTTTCTAGAATAAAGTTGTTACTCAGCAAATCAAAATCTCGATGTAGCTTGATCAATTCCGGCAATTGAAGTGATTTATGCAACCTGCTGTCAGCGAGGCTCAGTCGGACTGCTGACCGTGGCGACCTAAAATGAAGTTCCGGGTTGAGAAGGATTACGATGAGACACAATAATTCAATAGGACAATAGTGGATGTAACAAAGGCGACAATACATTGGAAGGTGAGCCCATGGGACAATCCAAGCTAGAGTGTTTTTTCTTTTGAATAAAGTGAGACTATGGGGCCACAGTCATAATGGAACAGTAATTAGGCCAAACAAAAAATTGTTGAGTTGCCCTCCAGTGAAAATATTTGAAGGGGTCGGTCGGTCGGGATTTTTGTTTGTTTGTTTCTCCTTGACTGTCATTTTAAGATTGAAATGCATTGGAACTGAAACCACATACCATGTTTTTCAAAGACAATGATCTAGCAGTATGCACAAGTACCTAAAGAATAAAAAGACATCACACATTCAACTTTATAATAATCTTTCAACAACTTTATTTCAACATTTCATACACTTGTTTCTAGCACTTTTGTTCTTAACAACTTTATGCATCCCATTGGTTGACATATGATATTAAGACATTTGTATACCTATCAGCAAGGAATTTTGCTTCAGAATAAAAGTATCCCAAGCATTTTTGTTGTACTTTTCGCTGTAATTGACACAGCAAATTCATCCATATTGCGTGCAATGCTCAACATGCAACATGTGAGTGGCCATTCGATTTGAAAACGTGTAGATCGAGTCGCAATCGTTGACACACGTACAGTGCGGGGAGCCAGTGCACAACGTGTGAGGGCCATTTGATTTGAAAACGTGTAGATTGAGTCGCAATCGTTGACATACAAAACAGTGCGCGAAGCCAGTGGAAAACATGTGAGGGGCCATTCGGTAGGAAAACGTGTAGATTTGAGTCGCAATCGTTGTGCGAAGGCAGTGCACCCGATGTGAGGGCCGGGGCCATTCAATTTGAAAACATGTAGATTGAGTCTTGGGTACCGGTAAATTTACCGGTAAAAAAAGTGGAAAATTTCACAAATCAAACGTATTATGTTTTATAAACAGAAAATTGGTAAGTTTCATTAATAAATAGGCCTATGAATGACGGAAAAAAAAGAAAAAAAACCGAACCGAGATTTCAGCACTTTTGGGTCGGTCGGTGGAGGGCAACTCAACATCTTTTTTTGGGGCCTTATATTAACATAAGAAGTAAGACTAATTGCGGTGACACCATGTGGAATCTCAATTGAGTAGTAATTAGTTCTGAAAAGAACTGGAGGTACAACTCGACGTTTCGATCAGTATGCGCCACAGGACATCGGCTTCTACATCAGCGACATTTGGCGACATTTGGCGACCACTACTACGGACTGAAGGATCTTCTATATCCGAAGTCCATAACCCACCCCAGACTGAGGGATCTCCTATATCCTAAGTCAACCACCCTCCATCCCCCTGTGCTTGTCAACAACTGATTCAGTTCAGTGAGCACACACTCCTCTCCCGCAACCCCTAGGATCCTAGTCTCAACAGTTCCCGCCTGCGCGCCTCAACGAACTAATCCTCCAGCATCCATTCAGGGGATGATCCTCCAGCAGTCTACTTAAGCAGCAGCATTTTCCAGAGTCCGGCATTCTCCTGAGGATGATCAGAGCATACTGATCGAAACGTCGAGTTGTACCTCCAGTTCTTTTCAGAACTAATTACTACTCAATTGAGATTCCACATGGTGTCACCGCAATTAGTCTTACTTATCATCCTCACCATGCAAAGCTACAAGTTTTACCTAACATAAGAAGTGATTCTACATAAGGGAACCCATTGGAAGCAGGTACTTGAATACCTGCTTAACAAGATAGATTGATAGCTATGTTTACAAATAAATAATTTCTTGGAACTTTGGAATGAAGCACTGAATGAATTCCATAACTTGGGTAATAATTCGGTAATTATGTATCAGGTAATAACGATCTGTTGTTACCTTCCCTATAAGTTTATTTTTAGTATTTGTTAATAGATGTTTGTTAATAATGAAATATATTTGCTGAAATGTATCATTGATATTTATTTGTGATTCTGTGGAGAAATAAACTAAACTAAAACTAAACTATCCAAAAGCTAACTAAATGTGAAGTCAATAGCCTAGCTGTTGCAAACTGCTTACCAACCTAAAGGACCTGTAGTATAAATGCAAAATAATGGTTATTGGTCTTATGTTTCGAACCGAGCACGATGTAGGTTCTTTCTCAATGTCCATTTCACACTGTTTGTATTCTGTCTCATTTTGTCTTTGAGAAAGAACCATACTAGGTTCGAAACGTAAGGCCAATAACCATTATTTTAAATGTGAAGTCGGTAAAGAAACTAATCATTCTGAGAAACTATCCTGTCGGAAGTACTCTCATGAAAACACAATAAAAATATGCAATTTCTTTGCCCATCAGACGGCAATGTCTAGCTCGAAGTGTTTTCTGTAAACATGTAGCAGCATAGGCCGAGTCATACATGTAGAATCAACTTTGTTAACATTCACAGTGACGTACATTTCCTAACTCGACTGGCTAAAATAATAAACAAATGTAATTATCGGAAAATACATGCTCAGAAAGATGATTTTTTTTGTTCGCCTTTCATCCCAATGCATCTGATGTGACCACACTGCATAAAACATGAATTTTCATAACAAAACAATAAACAAAACAAAAAAATGGGATTTACCTAACTCGACTTGCAGGCCGGACAATGAAATTAAATGTTGCATAGAGACAGTGTAACCAAGAGAAGCTTCCAGAGTGGACGAAGTTAATGAAAGGTGTGACTTTGATATTAAGGCTACGATATCACAGCCTGTTAACTGCAATTCCATTGGATCAGTTGATGTAAAATAACACCAGGATGAACAGTAAGTTCTCAGGTTTCTAAACTTTGATATTTGGTTTGATATTTGACTCCTAATGTGCCAACGCCTCTTATTAAGTGTCACAATGTTTACCTTCCAAGTCCTCGTTAAATTCTCTTGGAAAATGCCAGTCACAAGATGAAACCAGCAGGGGTGCAGTTGCTCAACGGGAGCTAAATATTTGTTAATCGAGCCGAAAAAAGCACTATTTAATTTCTGGCTGACGGAACACGTCGATTAACTCACACGTTCGGCTCAGACGTGACAAGGAGCTCATCAAAGACATGCCTTCTTTCCTCCATGCTATAAGTAAAATCTTGTTATTTTCATGAAATGATGGCATCAAATGAGACCCAAGCAACTTCCTAAATGTCGGTCATGAACGCGGATTTTTAGTGTTGTTTTTTATTTTTTTTAAAGGAAGTTTTGCATGGTGGAAGTACAGTTTGCGGTACAGAACCATGTAAACAGGAGATGGAACAGGAGATGTAATAGCTAATGGTTCTGAGAAGAACTGTTGGTGAGAAACTCGACGTTTCGATCAGTATATACTCTGATCGTTTTCAGTAGAATGCCCGGCTCTGAGTGAAGGGACTGGTTGTTTGTTGTTTATTATTTTGACATGTGTATTTTGATTCTTCTTATCCATCACGAAGTTTACGTAATTAATAAAGTTTCCATCTAAATTTTTGAAGGGTCACCATTTCTAACAAGAACCACTGGCCCGGCTCCCATTTGCTCCCAATCTGCCAGTGGATTTAATGTTTTTACTGTCTCTTTAAGTACTACAAATAAACCATCAAAATGACTATTTGGTGCCATTTACATAAAGCTATAAATCAGTGTTGAATGTAACATTTTATGAAGTTTGATTTAAAATGTCGAATGTTAAAACAACATCAAAATAAAAACCTCGAGTCAACCCTTGACTTAATAAATAACACTTATTTTTTTCTTTAGTACCATCACTAAACAATAGAAGAGACAAATAAGAATGAACGTAAAATTAATTGCCCGTGATTTATTGGAATAATATGCCCTGTGAAGATATATAAAGTATGATACATTAAGTACTTTTAAACTGATACAGATTGGAAGTAAAAGTGCTATATATACATAGATATGATAGGTTAATATATGAAACGTGAACAATATAAAACATTTGTATATAAACTTATACCCGATTATCACCAGCCTTAAAACTAGACTTGTTTAGTCTGTTCATATAATTCACCCTCCAAGCATAGATATGCTCCATGTATGTAAGGCAATATGGACACACAAGTTTGGTTAAACAATTACAGGAAATATTATGATAAGATTATGTTGCACTGAACTTTATGATCTTAATATTTGATAGTACAATTGGTATAAGAAAACAAATATTTAAATCATAATCACAACAAATCAGCTCTTAAAATCAAAGCGGCTCTTACTTGCTGACGTACTGTTTGTGTTTTTAACCAAGTATTGAAAATGATGTTTAAAGTGCTACTTTTATTTACCGATCCTGCCTGTCAATCAAACAGCATAGATTGACCAATGGGGTTATGCCTCAACATGACAACTGTTGCTATCCGCCATTACCTCAGTCAAACTCTGCGATGTTCATTAGGCTTATATAGTAAGCTTAACCTGGTGGCATGGGTGGCGTGACCGAGCTCACAGCATATCTAAGGATGGGCGGAGTTTGGAGTCAAATGGAAATGCTATCCCTGGTGGCAATACATAACGCATAGATGAGAAAGGGGGGGGGGGGTCACCAAGGCAGAAAAAATGCATAACCATTACTAAGATAGATTTGTAGCTTTACATGGTGAAAGGGATAAGTAAAGACCGTTTGCGGTGACACCGTGTAGTAAGATTTGTAGCTTTGCATGGTGAAAAGGATAAGTAAAGACTGTTTGCGGTGACACCATGTAGTAAGATTTGTAGCTTTGCATGGTGAAAAGGATAAGTAAAGACCGTTTGCGGTGACACCATGTAGTAAGATTTGTAGCTTTGCGTGGTGAAAAGGATAAGTAAAGACTGTTTGCGGTGACACCATGTAGTAAGATTTGTCGCTTTGCAGGTGAAAAGGATAAGTAAAGACCGTTTGCGGTGACACCATGTAGTAAGATTTGTAGCTTTGCATGGTGAAAAGGATAAGTAAAGACTGTTTGCGGTGACACCATGTAGTAAGATTTGTAGCTTTGCATGGTGAAAAGGATAAGTAAAGACTGTTTGCGGTGACACCATGTAGTAAGATTTGTAGCTTTGCATGGTGAAAAGGATAAGTAAAGACTGCGGTGACACCATGTAGTAAGATTGGTAGCTTTGCATGGTGAAAAGGATAAGTAAAGACTGCGGTGACACCACATGCAGTAACATTTGTAGCTTTGCAGGTGAAAAGGATTAGTAAAGACCGTTTGCGGGGACACCATGTAGTAAGATTTGTCGCTTTGCATGGTGAAAAGGATAAGTAAAAACCGTTTGCGGTGACACCATGTAGTAAGATTTGTCGCTTTGCATGGTGAAAAGGATAAGTAAAGACTGTTTGCGGTGACACCGTGTAGTAAGATTTGTCGCTTTGCATGGTGAAAAGGATAAGTAAAGACCGTTTGCGGTGACACCATGTAGTAAGATTTGTCGCTTTGCATGGTGAAAAGGATAAGTAAAGAGTGTTTGCGGTGACACCATGTAGTAAGATTTGTAGTTTTGCATGATGAAAGGGAAAAATTCTCTTGAGTAGTAAATAGTTCTGAAGACTATCAGAGCATATACTAATCAAAATGTCGAGTTGTAACCACAAGTCTTCAGAACTAATTATTACTCATAATATAACCCCAGGATTAATTTACCTGCTTCCCCCTCCTCTCCAACATTTCCCCCTCCTCTCCAACATTTCCCCCTCCTCTTCAACATTTCCCCCTCCTCAACATTTCTTGGTACTTGTGGCTATGCCTGTGAGACAATATCTCATATTGCTACCCTCCCCTGACATGGGGGAGGTATGTTCATATATATTGGAATAAAACATTTCAATTTAATTCAATATTGCCTACATCTACAGCTAATGCATTACACAAATATACAATGTGATATTATACTGTTATTCCTATCAATCTAATTGAAATAAATTCATTGCATTTTATCATGTTGTATTAGTACTGTGGAGTCATTAACATTAAAGAGAAGGTACAGCACTGGCAATGTTGCCAAAAACTAAGTATGCGGGCCTGGGTCTCCCTTTGGTCTAGAGAACAAAGCTCCCTGAACCTCCTGTGGGTAGCAGGCCTGGGTCTCCCTTTGGTCTAGAGAACAAAGCTCCCTGAACCTCCTGTGGGTTGTGGGCCTGGGTCTCCCTTTGGTCTAGAGGACAAAGCCCAATGAACCTCCTGGATGTTTAATTTTGGAGGATTTACAGACTCTCCATATCCCCCACAAGTGGAAAATGGGCCTGGGTCTCACTTTGGTCTAGAGGACAAAGTCCCCTGAACATTCTGGATGTTTAATTTCAGAGGATTTACAGACTCTCCACATCCCATAAACCAGAATCTAGAGGACTGGACAATAAAGGCTACTTCTATTTTTCTTGGTGGCTACATCTCTTCTTTCAAGAATATTTTGAGGCGAAAGGAGATTTGTAAAATCATGAGAAACCACAGGCCTGATATATACTACTCAAAACAATTTAGGGAAAAAAACAATTTAGGAAACACCGGATTTACTTGCAATAGTGGTCACACCCGTTATTGAAATGTTCCATGAACTGGGATTTTCATTTGCAACCCCCTCTCTCTTTCAGTAGTCATGTCATGAAATGTGTAATCACTACATGCATCCTTTAACATCTGTTTCATTGTGCAGTTGTTTCTCATCAATTCTGTGAAACATTGTGTTTATCTGAAATAAATGATCTTGCTTTAACTGAGATTATTCCGGTGTTCCCTAAATTGTTTTATTCCCTAAATTGTTTTGAGTAGTATATATACATTAATAAATCATTAATCATATCAATGTGAAGTCCAAGTTATAAGAAAAGTGTGAACAACCATTTTTCTGAAAAAAATAAATTGGAGCCCAAAATAGGCCTCTGGCAACAAAATGTTGCAGACTGGGATTGTTTGCTAATGTGGATTGTTTGGTTTGTGTTTTCTGGCATTTCAGATAAAAACAAATTGTCTGGATAATTGTACTTTTAAAGAGGCACCCTAAGGTCAAATTCAGTTTTGTGGTGCACTCATTTTCCAATAGATAGAGTCCTTATTAAAGTGTGAAAAAAATTACAAGTCTCTAACTTCACTTTAAAGTGGTGTAACATATCATTTTATTTGATACCCTTTCAGAGCGATATTTGAAACATGACGTCACTATTTTCTTACGGTAAATGAGTCTGTAACATTCCATACAGGAATTTTTTGTTTGTCAAAAAGTCAATTTCAACGCCGATTTGATCAAATATTGTGGAGATTCAGGAATGAACTGCAAATTCACCGTACAAAAATGTAGAGATCCATTTATTTGAAATGTGACGTCACTGTTGTCTTTGGATGTTAACAAATTTCACACAGGAAGGTTATCAAATAAAATGACATTTTACATTACTTTAACGCGAGGTTAGAGACTATTTTTTAAATATTTTTTTCACATTTTAATAAGGGCTCTAGTTATTGGAAAATCACAAAACTAAATTTGACCTTAGAGCCCCTCTTTAACAGAATTAATTTGGTAATTTTGTAATCAGAAAGAAACCAATGTTGTGCCTTCTCATACAATAGTAAAAAACTACAATAATAACTTAGATAAACAGTATTAAAACAAAGTGCTAAAAAATTCTCTCTTACCTTATTATATATGCTAAGAAGGCAGTTTGTGATTGGCTTAAAGAGTCCTTTATTCATTGAACCTTTATATTTCAGCCAATCAAATGTCTTTACAATTGACAGAGTTTCTTATGAGGCATTGATTATTTTCTTCAAATTTGTGAATAAAGTGTTAAACTTCGGGAGAAAACAATTCTGTAATCCAAGTTATATAAAATTAAAAAAAGAGAGGGTATTTAATTACAATTTAAGTACTGAGTGATAGATAACACACCAGACAATTACACATCCATATGGTAATCATCGCTTGATATCTGACCACATAGTATAATGTAAACTTTGTTGGCTCAACTTGCTTTTAAAGCCCTTCTCTTCTCTTTGTGGTTAAGATGATAGATATGACATAAAACACAATAAAGGGGGCCACTTTGCATCCGTCACGTTAGCAGTTTTTCCAATGGTTGTTATTTATTTTTAAGTACCTGAAACCGACAAAAAGTGTTTCAACATGTGAATGGACATGCAGGCTATACTAGAACTAATTTGAGTTGATTTATTTTATTTTTTTATTTATTTTTTTACCTTCAAATTTCCATAAAAATTGAACGGAAATAGTTACCTCACTTTTCGGTCCATTTGTTGATGGAAATTTTAGGGTAATTAAAAAAATAATAGTAACAATCAACTCAAATTATCTTTAGGATAAGCATGCATGTCTATTCAAATGTTGAAATTCTTTTTGGGTGGTTTCAGATATTTAAAAAATAATTACAACCACTAGAAAAACTGCTATCGTGACGGTAGGACAGTGGCCCCCTTTATTGTGTTTTATGTCATATATAATTTGCTAAGGAACAAACAATTCAATATATACTGAGACGCAATAGAAACTTACCACTTTTTCGACCTTAAATTATCAGTAATCACAATGCACAAATGTAATATGTGCACTTATTTTGGCAAGTCAGTGTACCCCTTACAGACAAATCGGTCACACATGGTCACGTGACCTTTGAGTCGTTCTCTTCATGGCCCAGGTGCGTAACACCTGGTTTGACCATCAGCGATTGCTCAAGGGGTATGTGATGATTTTAATTAGCAGCACGTGATGTCTTATTTTGAACCATTACAATTTTATGCTATTCCAAAACAAGTGGTAAGTTTCTATTGCGTCTCAGTATATGTACACTCTCACAGAATATGTTTACTTGACTTTTCATTGGTAACCAGTTGTTGTTATTTTAAGTGCGAACCCTTCCATTCACAGGTTTGTAATATGTCGACTAACAAGTACTGATCAACTGAAATATCATTCTTTTCACTTAAAATAAAAAATACAAAAATATACAAATACAATTCTAAATGACTGTTTTCTACACTTCATAAATCAACTAACTTTACCCATTGGCTAATATATATACTGAACAGCAAAAGAAACGCAAGTCCGAGGACAGCAAAAGAAACGCAAGTCCGAGGTCTTGTCAAGTTTTCAAACAGAAGACAAACCATTTTGATTCTAATCACTCATTTAATGAAAAATGCTTTCAATTTGTGAGCTGAAAGTGACTGTTGAAATTGCATTTGCAAGATTTTCACATTCAACAGTCACTTTCAGCTCACAAATTGAAAGCATTTTTCATTAAATGAGTGATTAGAATCAAAATGGTTTGTCTTCTGTTTGAAGACCTCGGACTTGCGTTTCTTTTGCTGTCCTCGGACTTGCGTTTCTTTTGCTGTTCAGTATATATATATATATATATATCCCTTGTCATTGTCTATGGATTCCTGTCACCATCCCAATCCCTCTTACATAAGTTAACATACAAACGATAAAAAGATTCCAGAATATTCTCTTCCTACTTTACACTAAAAAGGTTCCTTTTGCTCAATAAAAAAATTGGCATCCCTGTCATTCATCGTCTCTTATTCTGCCAACTTTCCCTTGGAAACACATAATAGGTCTCCAAACATAGGTCTCCAAACATAGGTCTCCAAACATAGGTCTCCAAAAATATGAATTAAATTATGAAAAGAGTTCACACACAGAAAGAGACACATTAACCCTGCGGCTCACGCGCTCGCCGAGTATACGCGGTTGCACCACCTGCTGCCTTTGGGGCAGCAGGTGGTTGTAGCGTATGAACATTTGCCTCATGTACACAATCCTTTCTCAAAGGGTCTAAATAGTTGAATGGAGGTCCCCTGGACTCTTTCCAACCCACCCCACCCCCACCATCCCCCCCCCCCCCCCCCCCCAAAAAAAAAAAAAAAAAAAAAAAACGGTCTGCAATCTTGTGGCGGGATGTGGGGGGGAGACGGATGGTGGGGGGGTGGGGGTGGGGTGGGGATTTTGTAAACAAGCTATTGCGTACCACCCCCAATATAATGGGGAAGCATGTGGTTGTAGTGTACATGTACATGTACATGTAGGTTTGTGCACAAGGAGGTTTGTGCACAACCCTATGGGACTTTCTCAGAGGCATCATTTCAAGGGTTTGACCTTGCTTGACCTCAAACCCAGGACACAAAGTGACTATACAGTCCTTTTCGGAAAATACCTGGGTAGGCATTTCTGGAGTAAAAATTTATTGGGGCGCTTATTTGTTTTATTATCGTTAAAACAAACGAACCTGCTGCCCCAAAGGCAGCAGGCGGCTGCACGCAGGGTTAAGAAATATTAAAATACAAACGTATAGTAAAATGGAAACAGATAATCGTGAATTTCAATTTCACAAGCCCAGTGATCGTTACAAATTTAATACGTAACTTTTGTTTACTTCAATGATTTTGTTCTTCGGCAGCTGATATCGTTTATACTCCCAACATTAAAAAAATCCACCAAAAAATGCAGTCTATCATATAAAAATATACTGTTAAAGTCTACATCTTCCAATCGAGTTGTATTTATTTCTTCCAAAGATTCAAATTTAATACATCATTCTCATTTGAATGAACCTGAATTTGTTTAGTTCTTACTCAATCGTTCATGATTTTCAGAGATTGAGTATCCATTACCATTGCCAACGTTACCATGATATATTCATCAGCGATTGCCAAGGTTACCATTCACACTCATCATCATCTTCATTCTCTGTCATAGGTTTCTTGTTCTTCTTGCCACAGATCTTCATCATTGACATGGACATGTAGTAAGGCTTCTCTGCTGAGCCGTCATGTCTCTCCAAATCCTCCACTGTGAAATGTCAAAGGTTATACCAGTCATGTCAAGGGTTAAAAGCTCAAATTGATCGTGCTACGAAGCATTTAAAAATACAAAAAATACAAAAAACAAAAATACAAAATAAAATTTAAAGCCTGAGCATTTCTTACACAATATAAAATCTTGTATTTATGTACTTTAACTGCTTTGACAATTTAAAATATGGAAAAAACGAGACAGAAATTCGTCTGAAAAGTGAGAGGTGGATGAAAAATTTAGAGATGTCTGCTAATGATTTCGCTAACCAGAAATCACCCAAAGGGACACACTCTCCTTGCTAAAACAAACATCTGACACCATGAGCTAAATAAAGTTTATCCACTCTGTGCATGAACTATTGAGGGCGCCCTTCATGTAAGCAGAAGCTTGTCGGCAGGCACTGGTATATATTATTGTTACCATACATTATTCACTTCATTTACATTGTGTTAAGGGTTACCAGAGCTTTTCGCTGAATATGATATACTTCTAGCATTGGCATTGGCGGATCCGGGGGAAGGGGGGGGGGCTGTAGGGGGGGGCTAAGGGGGCTGTAGCCCCCCCCCTAAAATCGTTTAAAAAAAAGGGAAAGAGAGAGGGGGGAGGGGAGAACGCACTCTCAATTCCCCCTCACTGTGCTTTGTTTTATCTCTCCCTTTGATTATTTCATTGTAATTTTTGTAGTATTGAATAATAATTGTTTTTGATTCTCAGCCCCCCCTAAAAAAATGTTCTGGATCCGCCCATGTAAGGGCTATGCAGTATTGTACACATACAAATCCATAGCTTCAGAGTTGATGCATTGTCACCACAAGAGGGTTACAATGTGCATAGAGTAGATACCTATTCCATGAACTGACTGTAGCCCCCCCCCTAAAATCATTTAAAAAAAAGGAAAAGAGAGAGAGGGGGGAAGGGGAGGGGAGAACGCACTCTCATTTCCCCCTCACTGTTCTTTGTTTTATCTCTCCCTTTGATTATTTCATTGTAATTTTTGTAGTACTGAAAAATAATTGTTTTTGATTCTCAGCCCCCCCTAAAAAAATGTTCTGGATCCGCCCATGTAAGGGCTATGCAGTATTGTACACATACAAATCCATAGCTTCAGAGTTGATGCATTGTCACCACAAGAGGGTTACAATGTGCATAGAGTAGATACCTATTTCATGAACTGACTTAGCGTTTAGTTGAAACTTACGGAAACACAGGAACATGGTGTCCACAGCCATATCAAAGACATTGAAGAAACACTTAGCAATGAAGTAAACTCCTAGACCAATCACCTTAAAAAAACAAAATAATAATAATAATAATGTGTGGATTTATATAGCGCACGTATCCACCAACTAAGTGGTGCTCAAGGCGCATTATATTATTATCCCTGCTCATAAGGCTCATAAATCATTCCTGAAACCATCTCAGCTCCCTGGGGAGTATACAGCTCAATTGCTGCCATTTCTGGCGCATATAGAGCAAACCAACTCTGCCTTCACAGGTACCCATTTAACCCCTGGGTGGAGAGAAGCAATTATGATTAAGTGTCTTGCTCAAGGACACAAGTGTCACGGCCGTGATTCGAACCCACATTTTGTTGCTAACACCAGAACTTGAATCCGGTAAGCTAGACCGCTCGGCCACGACACCTGGTATGAAGAAACTTCAGTAAGTCATTAAATTGTTTACAAAGATGCAAGAAAAGGACATAAGGATTATAACAAGTTTTATTTGAATGAAAGAAATGGCAGTATCAAGGATAGAGGAATTCAATTATTTATTCCTTTTCTGGTAGGGTGCTACAATCAGGGGCTGACCCAGGATCTCTAAAAAGGGGGGATCACAACAACAAAAAAGAGTAGGGCACACAAGTTTGTACAGCAAATTTAGGCCCACAGTCTAAAAAAGTTTTTATGGGCCCCTGTGCAGGTTTCTTTTTCCCACACAAACACATTAATGGAAGCTTCCACAGTGCGTGGCCAGGTCTTCCGAGCATGTCACTGTACACGCGTGGCTCAACCGAGCATCCATACAAATATTCCGGAGTTTCCTATGGCGTGTTTAGACGCTCTCCGATCCGCGGTGCAAAAAAGAAAATTGCGTGTATACACGGCCTCCGACGCGAACTGGTTAAGGCCCCTTGAGCAATCGTTAAACTATTGGCCCAAATGATTCATGCGGCTTGCTTCATTCATTTACCAGATTTGAAAGCTATGGTTCTGCATGGGACAGCTTCTGGAAGCAGACAAATGAAGTGATAGTCCTAATACCTACAAAATAGTGACCATAGTCTGGAAACATCCATGGCACTGCCGCTGCTTATCCTTCACTAATCCTCCCTACACAATACGCAGTAATCCCTTAATATAGATTGGTGAAATTCTTGCGTCGGGAGATAAACAATTGATTTAATTTTGCCCTACACCGACGTGTGTATAGCACTGTATGCTCAGTGCTTTCCGAGTGTCTGTGAAAAAACTACACAGGCGACTCGGGCGGGATTCGAACCCACGACCTCTTGCTTACTAGTGCAGAAGTCTAAACCTCTCGACCACTGTCGACCACTAGTGGTCGAGAGGTTTAGACGTCTGCACTAGTAAGCAGGAGGTCGTGGGTTCGAATCCCGCATGAGTCGCCTGTGTAGTTTTTTCACAGACACTCAGAAAGCACTGAGCATACAGTGCTATACACACGTCAGTGTAGGGCAAAATTAAATCAATTAATCCCTTAATAGTCCTTTTGTCTGAACAAGGAGGACCAGTTTAGCCTTGACAAAATAATCCTCTCAATTGTTCACCATTGAATCCTCTTTCAATAATTCCTCAATGGGCCCTGTAAGGACTATTGGCCTTAAAAACAGGCGAAAAACAGGAGGCATGTCCATG
Source organism: Zoroaster sp. YZ-2022 (assembly GCA_029582265.1). NCBI lineage: Eukaryota > Metazoa > Echinodermata > Asteroidea > Forcipulatida > Zoroasteridae > Zoroaster > Zoroaster sp. YZ-2022. The sequence continues at coordinate 30,530,918 of CM055836.1, forward strand.
TCCATCCCCAAACCCCCCCCCCCCCCCCCACCCTAGATCCGCCAATGGCTACAATCCTAAACAGAACCTGTTGGCACATACCCACACCTCATACAGTCAAAAATAAATATCCTTGCAAACAAGGAGGAGGGTGTTTCTTTGGCTAGAATTTAACTCCTTAACCAAAACGGCATGTTTCTGCCTGGTGGTATGCACACGCATCCCACTTTGGTTTAGGCATTATGTCACAGGTCACATCGTGTATAGACGATGCATTGGATCTCTACTACAGTGATGATGGAGATAAATGAGACGTTTATGTGACCTGAGACGTCATGTCTAAACCAATGTCTAAACCGCTGGGCAGAAGACGTGATCACACCACAGTTTTGTACACAAAGGTCACATTGTCTATACACTACCATTCAGAACAATAGTAAAATTCATTTTATTTATTAATAAATCTGGAAAAAACAGCCCCTGAAACACAATTTTTTTGAAATCACAGTTTACTTACAGTGATAACGACCCAGTAGTAATTGACTTCAGGTACAGACAGGATAACAGACACCCATGTGATCTGATTAGTAAAGAAGAAGAAAGAAGCGACGAACACGGCACTAGTAATACACAGGATACCAAGCAAGATCAGGAAGTCTGTGATCTTGTTGATAACAGCGACTCTGTACAGGACAAAAGAGAGAACGGGTGTGTGAAGACTCAGGACAAGAATATAGGCAGAAAAGAGATTTGTTGAGGGAGGGGGTCAGTAATAGGAGATTTGTTGAGGGAGGGGGTCAGTAATAGGAGATTTGTTGAGGGAGGGGGTCAGTAATAGATTTGTTGAGGGAGGGGGTCAGTAATAGGAGATTTGTTGAGGAGGGTCAGTAATAGGAGATTTGTTGAGGGAGGGGATCAGTAATAGAAGATTTGTTGAGGGAGAGGGTCAGTAATAGGAGATTTGTTGAGGGAGGGGGTCAGTAATAGGAGATTTGTTGAGGGAGGGGATCAGTAATAGAAGATTTGTTGAGGGAGGGGGTCAGTAATAGGAGATTTGTTGAGGGAGGGGGTCAGTAATAGGAGATTTGTTGAGGGAGGGGGTCAGTAATAGGAGATTTGTTGAGGGAGGGGGTCAGTAATAGGAGATTTGTTGAGGGAGGGGGTCAGTAATAGGAGATTTGTTGAGGGAGGGGGTCAGTAATAGGAGATTTGTTGAGGGAGGGGGTCAGTAATAGATTTGTTGAGGGAGGGGGTCAGTAATAGATTTGTTGAGGGAGGGGGTCAGTAATAGGAGATTTGTTGAGGGAGGGGGTCAGTAATAGGAGATTTGTTGAGGGAGGGGGTCAGTAATAGGAGATTTGTTGAGGGAGGGGGTCAGTAATAGGAGATTTGTTGAGGGAGGGGGTCAGTAATAGGAGATTTGTTGAGGGAGGGGGTCAGTAATAGGAGATTTGTTGAGGGAGGGGGTCAGTAATAGGAGATTTGTTGAGGGAGGGAGTCAGTAATAGGAGATTTGTTGGGGGAGGGAGTCAGTAATAGGAGATTTGTTGAGGGAGGGGGTCAGTAATAGAAGATTTGTTGAGGGAGGGGGTCAGTAATAGGAGATTTGTTGAGGGAGGGGGTCAGTAATAGGAGATTTGTTGAGGGAGGGGGTCAGTAATAGATTTGTTGATGGAGGGGGTCAGTAATAATTTGTTGAGGAGGGTCAGTAATAGGAGATTTGTTGAGGGAGGGGGTCAGTAATAGGAGATTTGTTGAGGGAGGGGGTCAGTAATAGGAGATTTGTTGAGGGAGGGGGTCAGTAATATATTTGTTGAGGGAGGGGGTCAGTAATAGATTTGTTGAGGGAGGGGGTCAGTAATAGATTTGTTGAGGGAGGGGGTCAGTAATAGGAGATTTGTTGAGGGAGGGGGTCAGTAATAGGAGATTTGTTGGGGGAGGGGGTCAGTAATAGGAGATTTGTTGAGGGAGGGGGTCAGTAATAGGAGATTTGTTGGGGGAGGGAGTCAGTAATAGGAGATTTGTTGAGGGAGGGGGTCAGTAATAGGAGATTTGTTGGGGGAGGGAGTCAGTAATAGGAGATTTGTTGGGGGAGGGAGTCAGTAATAGGAGATTTGTTGAGGGAGGGGGTCAGTAATAGGAGATTTGTTGGGGGAGGTGGTCAGTAATAGGAGATTTGTTGGGGGAGGGGGTCAGTAATAGGAGATTTGTTGGGGGAGGGAGTCAGTAATAGGAGATTTGTTGAGGGAGGGGGTCAGTAATAGGAGATTTGTTGGGGGAGGGAGTCAGTAATAGGAGATTTGTTGAGGGAGGGGGTCAGTAATAGATTTGTTGGGGGAGGGGGTCAGTAATAGGAGATTTGTTGGGGGAGGGGGTCAGTAATAGATTTGTTGGGGGAGGGAGTCAGTAATAGGAGATTTGTTGAGGGAGGGAGTCAGTAATAGGAGATTTGTTGAGGGAGGGGGTCAGTAATAGATTTGTTGAGGGAGGGGGTCAGTAATAGGAGATTTGTTGGGGGAGGGGGGCAGTAATAGGAGATTTGTTGGGGGAGGGAGTCAGTAATAGGAGATTTGTTGAGGGAGGGGGTCAGTAATAGATTTGTTGAGGGAGGGGGTCAGTAATAGGTGAACAACAACACAGAGAGCGAGCTAAAAAACAAATTGTCGCATGTATATTCCTCATTTCATTATTTCTTGATCCTCACTGACCTGACAATATTCCTCATAAGCAGGAAGAAAGCATTCTTAGCCGAACTGCAGAAATTCTTGCCGTAAATAGCAATCTGCAAAAAAGAAAACACAAACGCATATGATATATACTGCATATGTAACCCCTGACACTCTAGTGGCTATTGGTGGATGACACATCGCATATATAACCCATACTCTAGTGGCTATTGGTGGATGACATATCGCATATATAACCCCTTACACTCTAGTGGCTATTGGTGGATGACACATCGCATATGTAACCCCTTACACTCTAGTGGCTATTGGCCTTATTTGGGGTGACTGTCAGTAAATTAAAAAAAATGTAAAAAGTCAATTTCTCCACTATATATGCATTAACAATTTTTTTGATTTTTTTTTTTTTTTTTTGTAGGGAAAATGGTTACTATTGACAAGAAACCATGTGAGTTATCTAAATCCTATTTGGTTTTTAGATGGTAATTCTACCACACATCCCAAGAAGTTATTCCGTCTGACTCGTTCTCATTTTCAAGAAAACATGAATAAAAAATTCTAATAAGAAATCAGGCACAATCTGTTATTGGAAATGTTTTTTGAACGCACAGAAGGAAGTACTGACCATGATGTAGGCATTCTTGTTGAGGAACTTCATGAATTTCTCCAGACACCAGAAGCAACACTTGAGACATTTCAGTATAAACAACACCACCTTGTTCTCTTTTCCTGTCAAAACCAGCAATTTTTTGGTTAAAACTTTATTAATGTACTTTATGTAAAGAAAATTATGCTATGTTGTCAGAATGTGGGTTCGAATCCTGGCCGTGGTACTTGTGTCCTTGAGTAAGGCTCCAATGTAATTGCTTCTCTCCACCAAGGAGTAGTACATGTGTGATGGGGTTGAGATGTTTTTGTGCTCGATTATCCAGAGTGCTGCATCAGCCAGTGCTGTATACTCCTCAGGGAATTGAACAAGGAATGATATTGGCCCAATGACTATAAGGCTGATAATTGTGAAGCACCTTCAGTATCACATCGTAATAGAATCCATGCTAATAATAAACAATTCTTAGATAGTGTATATCACTGTGAGGTCCATGTGCGCTTTATTACCCCTGCTCATCAGGCTCATAAATCATTCCTGAAACCATCTCAGCTCCCTGGGGAGTATAGGCCTACAGCTCAATTGCTGCCATTTCGGCGCATATAGGGCTAATCAAACACAACAACCAAATCTGCCCTCACAGGTACCCATTTACTCATCAGGCGCATAAATCATTCCTGAAACCATCTCAGCTCCCTGGGGAGTATACAGCTCGATTGCTGCCATTTCGGCGCACATGGGGCGAATCAAACAACCAAATCTGCCCTCACAGGTACCCATTAACTCCTGGGTGGAGAGACGTAATTATGGTAAAGTGTCTTTCCAAGGATATATTAAGCACCACGGTCGCAGTCAGGATTCGGACCCACATTCTAAAGACTCGGCCATCAAAACACAAATCTGATGCACTAAACCACTCGACCATGGCACTCCCCCTCCACAAATACACAATCCTCCCACTATTATTATTTTTATCATTAACCCTCCTGCTACTTACAAGGGTCAAAATCAGTCAAAATGTCGATATACTTGCCAAGGTATATCTAGTGCACTTAAAAGTCAAACACTGCCAAACCTTCCGTGTAGTAAGTACATTTTACTGGTCAAAATGAGTCAACTGTTTTTGACTGGAAAAAGCATTGTCTGGTATTGTTCAGGGTGGTCAAAATGACAGTAAAAACTAGTCCAAAATGCCCCTGTGTGCACATTTGGGTCAACAGTCAAAACAGATTGACTGGTTTTGACCTCTATAGTAACTTCCCACTAGAGTGCAGCTAGAGTAGGATGGTTAGTAACTACTGTTGATGTTGTAGCACTAAAATGCACATTTTCAACTGAAAACAATATTAAAAAACATTAAATAAACATGACAATTTTCTGAAGGAACTGACCTTTTTTAAGTTGTACTTCAGCATACTCAAGTAAGACTCGGATGATCTTGATGATGGCAATGATGAGAGCACCGAAGGCAATAGAGCCAAGATGATACCTAGAATCAATTCAACAATTAATCAATAAAATAAATAATCAATAATTCTATCAATCAATCAATTTTACGTTATTTTTATATGTATTTTATAATTTTTTGTGTAGCCTTGCAAGATAGTGATTCAGAACTGTCTTCTGTAATCTACTCATATGAGCAAATAATCAAGGTTACAAAAAAGTAAAAAATTATTATTTTATAACAATGCCAAGAGAATAAGTTTGATTCTGATCTGAACAAAGTGTAACAAAACCAATGAAATTTCAGCACAATTTTGAAAAATACTGACAGGAAGTGAAGCATCTTAGGACCAGAAACCAGAGACTTTATTTTTGTTTTAAAAGATAAGGTATAGAATCAGTCAGGTCAATTTTTATTGAGAATTAATACAAAAATCTAAAAACACTTTCACTAGGTAAAACTTGTAGCTTTGCATGGTGAAGAGGATAAGTAAAGACTATTTGCGGTGACACCATGTAGTAAGATTTGTAGCTTTGCATGGTGAAAAGGATAAGTAAAGACTGTTTGTGGTGACACCATGTGAAATTCTCAATTGAGTAGTAATTAGTTCTGAAAAGAACTGGAGGTTACAACTCCAGTTGATAATTTCACATGGTGTCACCGCAAATAGTCTTTACTTAACAATTTCACTATTTAAATCATTATGGACACGATAGGCCGTATTCATAAAAATAAGTAATTGCTTTTACTAAAGTAACAACCCCCTTTTACTAACCTTTTACTTAAATGTGTATTCATAGAAATAAGCAATGACTTTCAAGTAAAAGCTACAAATTTTAAGCATTAGTAATTGCTTTTTACTTATAAGTAAATGCTAGAGAAATTAGCACCTACTTCAATTTGTATTCATAAAAATTACCTTCGACTAGCATTTACTAGTGATTGTACAAGCACCTAATTTTTGGCTTGCTGTTTAGCCAATACAGACATATCACATTTTCTGCCATGTTTTTACGTCCAAGACCACAACCTAAGGTGTATAACATCAGGCTTAACCGTGATGAAGTCAACCCTACCACTTACAGAACTTTATTTAGGTTTGACAAAGAAAATGTGGAATGGCTTGCAAACACCTTCATACCACCAAATACCGAGACTCGTGGATGGTACTGTAGTACATGTACAATAGCAACTACTTGAGAACTTACTAGCCGAGGCAAGTAACAACTGTAATCATTTAGCAAATGGTTATGAATAAGAATTTTAGCAATTGCTTAGACTAGACCTTTTACTTACCTAGCTGTTGCTTTTACTTATAGCATTTACTAGTAAGTAATTACTTATTTTTATGAATACGGCCTAATGTTGTAAGCTGAATTGTTGACAGGTTTTTTTTTTTAAACATCAATTCAAAGAGAGTCTCATAGAAGCTTTGATTGGCATCAATACCAATGCTGTACATTTCCTTTGATCAGTACAGTGCCATGGAGTGCCATGGAGTGCCATGGTCGAACGGTTTAGTGCATCGGATTTGTGTTCTGATGGCCGAGTCATCAGAATGTGGGTTCGAATCCCAACCGCGACCGGGGTACTTGTGTCCTTGAGCAAGACACTTTACCATAATTGCTTCTCTCCACCCAGGGGTAAATGGGTACCTGTGAGGGCAGAGTTGGTTGTTGTGTTTGATTAGCCCTATATGTGCTGTAATGGCAGCAATTGAGCTGAGATGGTTTCAGGAATGATTTATGAGCCTGATGAGCAGGGGTAATAATGTAATGCGCCTTGAGCACCAGTTTGGTGGATACGTGCGCTATATAAGTCTACATTATTATTATTATTACAGCTAAGCTATAGAATCTGATAACATAATAGTTCATACCTGAGTGCTCTGTACAGACCTCCCCACAGTGGAAGACTTGGAATGTCCTGTGGCTTGTGGTAGGCCCAGTAGTAGGAAGCGAATGCCCCAGCCAGTGCGACCTGACCTAGTGCCACGACAAACTCCATCATCCAGAACAGACCAAAGAGGTTGTAGAACTGAAGGTAGGTGATGTAGTCAGGGAGTTTGTAGGACAGGAACATACAAGATGCTCCAGAATCACTTGGGAATGTCTGTGGCAGACGTATATACAAAACAAAAATCAATACAAATGAAAATACTTGCTGTTCATTACAGGTTGCATATCTTTTTTGGAACATTTATAATTTTCACCTGGCGGGGGAGGTGGAAAAATCAGTGTTAGATCAGTAAAAGAATTTTTTTTTAAACCAGTGGAATTAGAAATTAGTTATGTAAAAGGTAAATATTTTGAACCATCTCAGGTAAAACAACGTGCATGGAAATAACAGTGCAAGGAATACAAGTCAAGTTGTTTAGTCACCGTACTTTCACCCATGGCAAGGTTAGGCCCATAGTGTGGTTTGGGAAAAAAGGTGGGTGGGGCCTTTTTTTTGGAGAAAGTGGGGATTTTTTATTTTTTAGAATAAGTGAAGCTCAAATTTGGCAGAAAGAAATGATTGTAAGGAAATGATTGTCACATTGTCAGCAGGGGAACAACCCCCCCCCAAAAAAAAAAAAATTAATAATAATAATAATAAATAAATAAATTTAAAAAAAATTTAAAAATTTAAAAAAGTAAAAAATATAAAAAAACTAGACATGTTATGTGTTTGTCACGTGGCTGTTTCGGAAAACTTCCGAAACAGCCAATAAAAGCTTTATTGGTTTGAGTCAGAGTAATCAAACCTGCCAGAAGGAGCTGATACAAAGAGATGATTAATAAGGTCACAGATCACTGCGTAAAATATGTGAATAATCTCTCACCTCTGGATCACAAACAGAACCATTTGTCAAATTCATTGAGTTCATCGGTGCATTGTACACGACGTAGGTGGATTCGTGGGACGTTGCTAGGAAACTAGTTGAATACTGTCAAGGAAATCTCATTATAATTCAGCAGACACTATTGTTGTTGTTGAAACATTTATTCACCAAATCCATCTCAGTAACATACAAATTGTGTAAATAAAAGCAGGGGAAATAAGGGTTCATTTGTGATTGTCTTTTTAAGTTCAATTCTATTTTATTAAAAGGGAGGTACATTAACCCCAACCCCTTGGCATTTTGACTAGAAACCATCCCAAATCTGCCAAAATCCAACAACATACAGTAAAAAGGTACCCCAATTGTTGGACTTTGTTGGAATTGGTACAGTAGCAAATACAAAGCATCCATGGCTTGGCTATACACAGTCCTGAATCCAACAAAAGCAGCCGGTGGAGTTTGATGGATATGGTACACATTGGTACAGTAGCAAATGCAAAGCATCCATGGCTTGGCTATACACAGTCCTGAATCCAACAAAAGCAGCCGGTGGAGTTTGATACACATTGGTACAGTAGCAAATGCAAAGCATCCATGGCTTGGCTATACACAGTCCTGAATCCAACAAAAGCAGCCGGTGGAGTTTGATGGATTTGGTACAGTAGCAAATGCAAAGCATCCATGGCTTGGCTATACACAGTCCTGAATCCAACAAAAGCAGCCGGTGGAGTTTGATGGATATGGTACACATTGGTACAGTAGCAAATGCAAAGCATCCATGGCTTAGCTATATGCAGTCCTGAATCCAACCAAAGCAGCCGGTGGAGTTTGATGGATTTGGTACACATTGGTACAGTAGCAAATGCAAAGCATCCATGGCTTGGCTATACACAGTCCTGAATCCAACAAAAGCACTGGGCTATACTGTGGAGTATTGAATCCATCAAAATCAGGCAAAATCAGAGTATGGCTTTTAGAGGTTTTGGAGCAGGGATATTTATTGACAACGTTGGCTTCTATGAGTATGCTTTCTCTCTTTGAATAAAGATCAAGATGTGAAAGTTTCAGCTTATTACTTTGTGTCGTTCACAAGAAAAGTGAAAATATATTCAGATTCTTTGTTTTCATTGTAGTGAAAATTCATTCTAGTGAGTCTGAAAATGTATTCAGATTCTCTGTTTTCATTGTAGTGTGGAGATTATTTCACTCTTCTTCAAAACGGCAGGACTTCAGACAAAATAATTAATACCATCATCAGCTTTACACTAGAGTAAATTGTACATTACAATCCAGCCATTTGGTTACTTTTGAATTACCAATCCTATACCAATCCTATACCAATCCAAAATCAGTCAAAATGTTGATATACTTGCCAAGGTATATCTAGTGCACTTAAAAAGTCAAACACTGTCAAACCTTACGTGTAGTAAGTACATTTACAGGTCAAAATGAGTCGACAGTTTTTGACTGGTAAAAGCATTGTCTTGTATCGTTGAGGGTGGTCAAAATGACAGTAAAAACCAGTCAGAAACGCCTCCGTGTGCACATTTGGGTCAAAAGTGAAAACAGTCAGTTGACTGATTTTGACCACGATTGCTACTTGCCGCTAAAGTTCAGCTATACATGTAGTAGGAGGGTTAAACATGAATTGGACAATAAATTGACTTCAATTGAAAGGATACACAGCAATAGTTGCCCATAGGGTGATGATAATAACTTGGAGTAAGAATGGGATGATTGGCCACAGTAGCGTTGACAACATAGAGCCCACCGCTCTATCAAACAAACAAATAATTGCAAATATTAATTATGATATTGATTTTGATTGGGTTGAAACATATCGACACTAACTATTTTTCTTCATTTATCTATTCAGGATAGTTTTCCTCCAATTCATCATGTTATATTTCTTCTGGTTTGTTCTTGTTATATTTATTTTGTTGGTTTCATGTTTCTTGTTCTGTTTTAATACTCTGATAAATTGTTAAATTTAACCAGTTCACGTCGGAAATAAAAAAGTTTTTCTGGGCCCCTGTGCGGGTTTCTTTTCCCCACACAAACACGTTAACCCTAACTCCCTAGGCATTGTACTAAAACAATAAAAATCCTTCAAAATCCTCCAACTGGCTTTGTTGTCTAGGGATTTAGGGTTAATGGAAGCTTCCACAGCGCGTGGCCACGTCTACCAAGCATGTCACTGTACGCTCGGCTCGTTGCCACGTCAACCGAGCATGCATACAAATATTCCGGAGTTTCCTATGGCATGTTTAGACGCTCTCCGATCCGTGGTGCATAAAAAAATTGCGTGTACACACGGCCTCCGACGCGAACTGGTTAATATTGTAATTGAAATTTGTACATACATCTGTGAATTTTCATTTTATCTTCGTTCGTGACACTTTCCAGAAGTATCTTGCAGAGTGCTATTTAAGATGCAATATAAGCAGTTTTTTGACAAGGGGCAATTTAAGGGTTGTCTATGTTTTGGAAGATATTAAAAGTATTCAAAGCGATGTTGCAAGAATCAGGTCAGTCAGTACACTTTTTAGACAGCCAAAATTATGACATTTTAAGGGAAAGGGTACAACATTGGTAATTACATGATAACGAATTGTGTGAACTATTATCCAAAAGTTTGGTAAAGATACCAATCATCTTGAAATATACTACTCAAAACAATTTAGGGAACACCGGAATAATCTCAGTTAAAGTAAGATCATTTATTTCAGATAAACACTATGTTTCACAGAATTGATGAGAAACAACTGCACAATGAAACAGATGATAAAGGATGCATGTAGTGATTACACATTTCATGACATGACTACTGAAAGAGAGAGGGGGTTGCAAATGAAAATCCTGGTTCATGGAACAGTTCAAACCTATTTGATGTTAAAAATCCAGTGTCCCCTAAATTGTTTTGAGTAGTATATTATTCTGTTTGGCAGTGCTCCGATTTAAGGAAAAAATGCTTGTTTCCAATGGCAATTTTTGCCAACATTACCGATGTACAGTGTAGTACCTTCCCTTAAACTCATACTAACTATATAATTTTTTACGGGGGTTGGGGGGGGGGGGGGTGAGATTGGTGGAGTTAACTCACTTACCTGCTCGACTCTTTGATCAGCTGTACAGCAATACGGATACGTGAACACAAACAAAGTGTCACAAGAATGATAAGGAGAAGTAAAACAGACAGAGCTATACCTGTACGTAAGACAAAGAAAATAAGAGTGAAATTTTATCTCAATCGGTTGTTTCAGGGATTATATATTTTAGATGCAGAGCCTGCAGAAAACAAAGTTGGGAAATATCTAAAACTGACTCAAAAATATCAAAAACTTTGTTCAAAAACTGATTCACACTTTATACTCGGACGAAAATAATGCGTTTAATTTCCGACTTAAAATTAATATCGAGGCAAAATTTAGCAGCTAACAGTTTTAAAAAAAAATGCTTAAATGTATATACATTTTATTTTTCAAGGAGAAATTCAAAGAGAATGAGTTGGTTCAGCAGCTAACAATGAGGACGACCAGAGCATACTGATCGAAACGTCGAGTTGTACCTCCAGTTCTTTTCAGAACTAATTACTACTCAATTGAGATTCCACATGGTGTCACCGCAATTACTCTTACTTATCTTCCTCACCATGCAAAGCTACATTTTCTACCTAGCTAACAATGATTGCTTCACCAATAAATACAAATACCATCAGAGAAGAAAATACACACATTTCATCCAGTTGGAATTTTTCCTGATCAATATCAATGGTAGAATGATGGAGAAGAACAAATAATTGAAAGATAAGACAACTTACCAAAAGCAAACCATGTTTTCTGTAGGCGTAAGAAGCCAGACAGACCACTAACGAATGCCGTAACGCCGCTGTTTAATTCCAGTGCAGCACCACTATTATTACTTGTATTCTCAAGATCAGCATACTGCTGCCAGCAACAATAAATACCTAAAAACCAAGAAAAATACAAAATTAAAATACATTCCTGTCATTCCACTGTCCTATCCCCACATGGAGTGTCACGGCCGAGCGGTCTAGCTTACCGGACTCAAGTTCTGGTGTTAGCAGCAGAATGTGGGTTCGAATCCCGGCCGTGACACTTGTGTCCTTGAGCAAGACACTTAACCATAATTGCTTCTCTCCACCCAGAGGTTAAATGGGTACCTGTGAGGGCAGAGTTGGTTGATTAGCCCTATATGCGCTGTAATGGCAGCAATTGAGCTGTATACTCCCCAGGGAGCTGAGATGGTTTCAGGAATGATTTATGAGCCTTATGAGCAGGGGTAATAATATAATGCGCCTTGAGCACCATTCAGTTGGTGGATACGTGCGCTATATAAGTCCACACACACACACACACACACACTACCACTACCACTACCACTACCACTACCATTATTATTATTATTATTATTATTATTATTATTACACTGTCCCATCCCCATCCCCATTTTTGAATGAAATAGAATAAGATTTCCCGCTCAGTGCAAACACAATCGTGTAACTAGTTTTGTTCTGATGTAGGATTTGAGGCTATGCATGGTGGAGATAGATGTTATTGAGTTCTTTAGATTTCCCACTCAGTGTAAACACAATCGTGTAACTACTTTTGCTCTGATGTAGGATTTGCGGCTATGCATGGTGGAGATTGATGTCATTGAGTTCTTTAGATTTCCCACTCAGTGCAAACACAATCGTGTAACTACTTTTGTTCTGATGTAGGATTTGAGGCTATGCATGGTGGAGATAGATGTCATTGAGTTCTTTAGATTTCCCACTCAGTGTAAACACAATCGTGTAACTACTTTTGCTCTGATGTAGGATTTGCGGCTATGCATGGTGGAGATTGATGTCATTGAGTTCTTTAGATTTCCCACTCAGTGCAAACACAATCGTGTAACTACTTTTGTTCTGATGTAGGATTTGAGGCTATGCATGGTGGAGATAGATGTTATTGAGTTCTTTAGATTTCCCACTCAGTGTAAACACAATCGTGTAACTACTTTTGCTCTGATGTAGGATTTGCGGCTATGCATGGTGGAGATTGATGTCATTGAGTTCTTTAGATTTCCCACTCAGTGCAAACACAATCGTGTAAACTACTTTTGTTCTGATGTAGGATTTGAGGCTATGCATGGTGGAGATAGATGTCATTGAGTTCTTTAGATTTCCCACTCAGTGTAAACACAATCGTAACTACTTTTGCTCTGATGTAGGATTTGCGGCTATGCATGGTGGAGATTGATGTCATTGAGTTCTTTAGATTTCCCACTCAGTGCAAACACAATCGATGTAACTACTTTTGTTCTGATGTAGGATTTGAGGCTATGCATGGTGGAGATAGATGTCATTGTGTTCTTTAGATTTCCCACTCAGTGTAAACACAATCGTGTAACTACTTTTGCTCTGATGTAGGATTTGCGGCTATGCATGGTGGAGATTGATGTCATTGAGTTCTTTAGATTTCCCACTCAGTGCAAACACAATCGTGTAACTACTTTTGTTCTGATGTAGGATTTGAGGTTATGCATGGTGGAGATTGATGTCATTGAGTTCTTTAGATTTCCCACTCAGTGCAAACACAATCGTGTAACTACTTTTGTTCTGATGTAGGATTTGAGGCTATGCATGGTGGAGATAGATGTTATTGAGTTCTTTAGATTTCCCACTCAGTGTAAACACAATCGTGTAACTACTTTTGCTCTGATGTAGGATTTGCGGCTATGCATGGTGGAGATTGATGTCATTGAGTTCTTTAGATTTCCCACTCAGTGCAAACACAATCGTGTAACTACTTTTGTTCTGATGTAGGATTTGAGGCTATGCATGGTGGAGATAGATGTCATTGAGTTCTTTAGATTTCCCACTCAGTGTAAACACAATCGTGTAACTACTTTTGCTCTGATGTAGGATTTGCGGCTATGCATGGTGGAGATTGATGTCATTGAGTTCTTTAGATTTCCCACTCAGTGCAAACACAATCGTGTAACTACTTTTGTTCTGATGTAGGATTTGAGGCTATGCATGGTGGAGATAGATGTCATTGTGTTCTTTAGATTTCCCACTCAGTGTAAACACAATCGTAACTACTTTTGCTCTGATGTAGGATTTGCGGCTATGCATGGTGGAGATTGATGTCATTGAGTTCTTTAGATTTCCCACTCAGTGCAAACACAATCGTGTAACTACTTTTGTTCTGATGTAGGATTTGAGGTTATGCATGGTGGAGATTGATGTCATTGAGTTCTTTAGATTTCCCACTCAGTGCAAACACAATCGTGTAACTACTTTTGTTCTGATGTAGGATTTGAGGCTATGCATGGTGGAGATAGATGTTATTGAGTTCTTTAGATTTCCCACTCAGTGTAAACACAATCGTGTAACTACTTTTGCTCTGATGTAGGATTTATGCTATGCATGGTGGAGATTGATGTCATTGAGTTCTTTAGATTTCACTCAGTGCAAACACAATCGTGTAACTACTTTTGTTCTGATGTAGGATTTGAGGCTATGCATGGTGGAGATAGATATCATTGAGTTCTTTAGATTTCCACTCAGTGTAAACACAATCGTGTAACTACTTTTGCTCTGATGTAGGATTTGCGGCTATGCATGGTGGAGATTGATGTCATTGAGTTCTTTAGATTTCCCACTCAGTGCAAACACAATCGTGTAACTACTTTTGTTCTGATGTAGGATTTGAGGCTATGCATGGTGGAGATAGATATCATTGTGTTCTTTAGATTTCCCACTCAGTGTAAACACAATCGTAACTACTTTTGCTCTGATGTAGGATTTGCGGCTATGCATGGTGGAGATTGATGTCATTGAGTTCTTTAGATTTCCCTCAGTGCAAACACAATCGTGTAACTACTTTTGTTCTGATGTAGGATTTGAGGTTATGCATGGTGGAGATTGATGTCATTGAGTTCTTTAGATTTCCCACTCAGTGCAAACACAATCGTAACTACTTTTGTTCTGATGTAGGATTTGAGGCTATGCATGGTGGAGATAGATGTTATTGAGTTCTTTAGATTTCCCACTCAGTGTAAACACAATCGTAACTACTTTTGCTCTGATGTAGGATTTGGCGCTATGCATGGTGGAGATTGATGTCATTGAGTTCTTTAGATTTCCCACTCAGTGCAAACACAATCGTGTAACTACTTTTGTTCTGATGTAGGATTTGAGGCTATGCATGGTGGAGATAGATGTCATTGAGTTCTTTAGATTTCCCACTCAGTGTAAACACAATCGTGTAACTACTTTAGATCTGATGAAGGATTTGGCTATGCATGGTGGAGATTGATGTCATTGAGTTCTTTAGATTTCCCACTCAGTGCAAACACAATCGTGTAACTACTTTTGTTCTGATGTAGGATTTGAGGCTATGCATGGTGGAGATAGATGTCATTGTGTTCTTTAGATTTCCCACTCAGTGTAAACACAATCGTGTAACTACTTTTGCTCTGATGTAGGATTTGAGGCTATGCATGGTGGAGATAGATGTTATTGAGTTCTTTAGATTTCCCACTCAGTGTAAACACAATCGTGTAACTACTTTTGCTCTGATGTAGGATTTGCGGCTATGCATGGTGGAGATTGATGTCATTGAGTTCTTTAGATTTCCCACTCAGTGCAAACACAATCGTGTAACTACTTTTGTTCTGATGTAGGATTTGAGGTTATGCATGGTGGAGATTGATGTCATTGAGTTCTTTAGATTTCCCACTCAGTGCAAACACAATCGTGTAACTACTTTTGTTCTGATGTAGGATTTGAGGCTATGCATGGTGGAGATAGATGTGATTGAGTTCTTTAGATTTCCCACTCAGTGTAAACACAATCGTGTAACTACTTTTGCTCTGATGTAGGATTTGCGGCTATGCATGGTGGAGATTGATGTCATTGAGTTCTTTAGATTTCCCACTCAGTGCAAACACAATCGTGTAACTACTTTTGTTCTGATGTAGGATTTGAGGCTATGCATGGTGGAGATAGATGTCATTGAGTTCTTTAGATTTCCCACTCAGTGTAAACACAATCGTGTAACTACTTTTGCTCTGATGTAGGATTTGCGGCTATGCATGGTGGAGATTGATGTCATTGAGTTCTTTAGATTTCCCACTCAGTGCAAACACAATCGTGTAACTACTTTTGTTCTGATGTAGGATTTGAGGCTATGCATGGTGGAGATAGATGTCATTGTGTTCTTTAGATTTCCCACTCAGTGTAAACACAATCGTGTAACTACTTTTGCTCTGATGTAGGATTTGCGGCTATGCATGGTGGAGATTGATGTCATTGAGTTCTTTAGATTTCCCACTCAGTGCAAACACAATCGTGTAACTACTTTTGTTCTGATGTAGGATTTGAGGCTATGCATGGTGGAGATAGATGTCATTGTGTTCTTTAGATTTCCCACTCAGTGTAAACACAATCGTGTAACTACTTTTGCTCTGATGTAGGATTTGAGGCTATGCATGGTGGAGATAGATGTGATTGAGTTCTTTAGATTTCCCACTCAGTGTAAACACAATCGTGTAACTACTTTTGCTCTGATGTAGGATTTGCGGCTATGCATGGTGGAGATTGATGTCATTGAGTTCTTTAGATTTCCCACTCAGTGCAAACACAATCGTGTAACTACTTTTGTTCTGATGTAGGATTTGAGGCTATGCATGGTGGAGATAGATGTCATTGAGTTCTTAGATTTCCCACTCAGTGTAAACACAATCGTGTAACTACTTTTGCTCTGATGTAGGATTTGCGGCTATGCATGGTGGAGATTGATGTCATTGAGTTCTTTAGATTTCCCACTCAGTGCAAACACAATCGTGTAACTACTTTTGTTCTGATGTAGGATTTGAGGCTATGCATGGTGGAGATAGATGTCATTGTGTTCTTTAGATTTCCCACTCAGTGTAAACACAATCGTGTAACTACTTTTGCTCTGATGTAGGATTTGCGGCTATGCATGGTGGAGATTGATGTCATTGAGTTCTTTAGATTTCCCACTCAGTGCAAACACAATCGTGTAACTACTTTTGTTCTGATGTAGGATTTGAGGCTATGCATGGTGGAGATAGATGTCATTGTGTTCTTTAGATTTCCCACTCAGTGTAAACACAATCGTGTAACTACTTTTGCTCTGATGTAGGATTTGAGGCTATGCATGGTGGAGATAGATGTTATTGAGTTCTTTAGATTTCCCACTCAGTGTAAACACAATCGTGTAACTACTTTTGCTCTGATGTAGGATTTGCGGCTATGCATGGTGGAGATTGATGTCATTGAGTTCTTTAGATTTCCCACTCAGTGCAAACACAATCGTGTAACTACTTTTGTTCTGATGTAGGATTTGAGGCTATGCATGGTGGAGATAGATGTGATTGAGTTCTTTAGATTTCCCACTCAGTGTAAACACAATCGTGTAACTACTTTTACTCTGATGTAGGATTTGCGGCTATGCATGGTGGAGATTGATGTCATTGAGTTCTTTAGATTTCCCACTCAGTGCAAACACAATCGTGTAACTACTTTTGTTCTGATGTAGGATTTGAGGCTATGCATGGTGGAGATAGATGTCATTGAGTTCTTTAGATTTCCCACTCAGTGTAAACACAATCGTGTAACTACTTTTGCTCTGATGTAGGATTTGCGGCTATGCATGGTGGAGATTGATGTCATTGAGTTCTTTAGATTTCCCACTCAGTGTAAACACAATCGTGTAACTACTTTTGCTCTGATGTAGGATTTGCGGCTATGCATGGTGGAGATTGATGTCATTGAGTTCTTTAGATTTCCCACTCAGTGCAAACACAATCGTGTAACTACTTTTGTTCTGATGTAGGATTTGAGGCTATGCATGGTGGAGATAGATGTCATTGTGTTCTTTAGATTTCCCACTCAGTGTAAACACAATCGTGTAACTACTTTTGCTCTGATGTAGGATTTGCGGCTATGCATGGTGGAGATTGATGTCATTGAGTTCTTTAGATTTCCCACTCAGTGCAAACACAATCGTGTAACTACTTTTGTTCTGATGTAGGATTTGAGGTTATGCATGGTGGAGATTGATGTCATTGAGTTCTTTAGATTTCCCACTCAGTGCAAACACAATCGTGTAACTACTTTTGTTCTGATGTAGGATTTGAGGCTATGCATGGTGGAGATAGATGTTATTGAGTTCTTTCGGGTACACCATGTAATGATCTCTTCTTGGAAAAAGTGATGGCTCTGAGAAGAGCCGGTTGGTTTGTTCTCAACGTTTCGACTAGTCTGCTCTAGTCATCGTCAGGAGACTGGTTTTTTTTCTGATGTTACTTTTTTTGTGATGTAAACAAAACAAAAACATGTACATATAACTTGAAATATATGGCAAAGTAAAAGTCATTTCCATCACTGACTGTTTGAGGCATCCTTTTTTTTATAGCCTTTAACATACTTTATGCATTTGCTCCCCCCCCCCCCACTTTTTTGGCAGTGTTCCTCCCTTTTTCCCATGCGCCCCTCCTTTTTTAAGACCCAGGATCCGCACCTGTCCCACGGCAATTTTTCTTTTGGTTTTAAATTATTTCCAATAGGTTATATGGCCACGTTTACTTAACAAATTATTCTGAAATTGTATGAAGACACTGTGATCTGCAAAATGATCATATGCATAATGTACCTGTGTTGGAAATGCATTTCGCTAAAGGGAATAACCACAGGTTAACAACTGGTTTTGGGCATGGTCATCGGCGATAAGGACCAAGCCGAAGGCGTCAAACTGTTATTCCCATTCATAAATGCCAGTATAGATTTCGTTTTCAAAATGTAAAAAAAAATGTAATTTTTCTTGAATAAAGCCAAAGAGAAATGGGCAAATTCACATTTTGGGGACACACGAAACACTTCCAAAGTACACGAGTTAGGCGTATGATACCAATCTTGGTGACTCTGTTCACAAAACAGCTGGTGAACAGCTGACCCATATGCGCCGTTCTGATTTTGATAAGCCAGTCTATACCATCCGTTAATACAACCCCATGTGACTACGTTTTGTCCAATCAGATTGTCTAAACTGTCTTGTGAATTTATGAATCAATGATAATTATGTTTAGTTCCCTGAACAGAATTTAAAAGAATCGGAGCACACTGATCGAAACGTCGAGTTGTACCTCCAGTTCTTTTCAGAACTAATTACTACTCAATTGAGAATTTCACATGGTGTCACTGCAATTAGTCTTCCTTACTGAGTAAATATAGGTAGCATATCTTGCTTTCAATTAAATACAGTGACCCTTCCTTGGATGGTGCTTTGAATATTTTCTTTCCAGATTCTGTGCATCTACAAATGATCTGTATGATCGTATATAATAGAATATACCCTATGCTAAGAAATGCCAGTTTAAAATGTGATAATATATAAAAGAGAAATAGATTGAATGTAGACGTTACCTGCTGCTAAGATTCCCCATAAAGCAAAGATACTGAGCCAAGTCATGAATCCAGCCACCCAACGCATGATAATAATCCACAGCAACGCAAGGAGCATACCTATAGTTAAACCACTGACAAATGCAAATCAAAATGTTTAATTCAAACTAACATTATCAAAATATTACAACAATAAAGTTATCCCCGCCATAGAAATAGAGTTTTATTCATCATCCATAATTATTATAAAACTATCAGAGATCAGGCTGGTGAAGCTGTACTTTTCTTTCACGTCTGTAGATCCAGGTTCCAATCTCACTTCCTACTGAGTGGACGAGGCATGGATTGTGGATTGAGTTTTCACTCTCTACATTATTGCGTCACTTTTTTCCCAATCATATTACTCAGGTTTTTCTTCCCTCTTCTAAAACTGAAATTTCTTTATCAATATAATAACCCATCAGGTTACTCAGAATAAGAAAGATATCAATAAAATGCAAAACAGTAGTTATTGGCCTAACTAGCTGGTTCTTTCTGCTAGGTTCAGCTTATGTTGTTTCTTAAATGAGAAAATAGTAAAAATGCATTCTAATGTGGAAATGGATTATTGCTATGATTCATATGAATTTTGTTCTTAAACATTTCAGCCCGACAGCCTGTCCGACGACATAATTTCTCAGGATGTTTGGTACCATCACCGACTTCACATCAAGTTTTTATATTTCAATCATTTTGTAATCTTTTTGTACTTCTTCCATTGTGTTTCTTTTACACCTGACTAACTTCTGACCACTCTTGTGTTTATGTACATGTGTGCATGTCCACTTTGCCTTTGAGAAAGAACCTGCTAGGTTCGAAACATAAGGCCAATAACTACTATTTTGCATTTATAGTACAAGTCCTTTAGGGTGGTAAGCAGTTTGCGACAGCTAATTCTCTATTTAAACTACAGGTCCTTTAGGTTGGTAAGCAGTTTGCGACAGCTAATTCTCTATTTATACTACAGGTCCTTTAGGTTGGTAAGCAGTTTGCGACAGCTAATTCTCTATTTATACTACAGGTCCTTTAGGTTGGTAAGCAGTTTGCGACAGCTAATTCTCTATTTATACTACAGGTCCTTTAGGTTGGTAAGCAGTTTGCAACAGCTTCTGTATTTATATCAATAAAATCATCAATACTTAAAATTGTAAACCTAGTGAAGAGGGGTATGGAGGGATGTTGGAAAGGGGTGACTGTCACTTATAAGACTTTGAAAGACAAAAGTGAAGACACTTACATGAGAATGACATACCATGATGACACAAAGTCTTGATAAACCACACTCAACACAGACCGTAGGTTCAGGAAATTGTCCGCTGCCCTGTTGCAGGTATAACGTAAGTCATAAGAAGATAAAACCAAGTCAAGAAACCATCTGGTATCCATCATGCTTCTTCATTGAGTCAATTTAAAACATGTCTCAAGACTCATTTATTATAGGCACTGTGTATTCTTAAATTGTACTTGCATCTCACTGTAAAGCGCTGTGATACCGTTTGTGTAAGGGTGCTATATAAATGATTGTATTGTATTGAAGGTTCGAATTATGTCCAATGTAAGATACACATTCCTGACATTGACCCCCAGTTTCCTGGATGCGACCCCCTAGTTTCTGGGTGCGACCCCCTAGTTTCTGGGTATGACCCCTGGTCCCTGGGTATGATCCCTTGTACCTGGGTGTTAATCCCTGGTCCTTGGATATAAACCCCTGGTCCCTGTGTGTAATCCCTGATTCCTGGGTGGGACACCCTGAGAGTGACCCCTGGTTCCTGGGTGTGACCAAACCTTGTTACTGAAAGTATAAATGAACTTACATGACGAATGCATCAAAGATGGTGTTATTTGACAGGTCATCACCACCAACAGTCTTAATGAGGTTCAGTCCTTTTGACAAGACGTCACTAACAGACACATTATTATTGACTAAGAAGGCAGGTATACATCTGTCTGAAACTGTAGAGTGACAAAACAGCATACACTCGTTGTCATATAATAGATGTACACATGTATAGACAGTCAGGTTGGCATAGAGATATTAGCCCAGACTTTTACCTCTGAAGGGTCTGGTTTGAATCCTACTATTATTGCCATTATGTAGATTGGGTTTTCAGTTCCTACTTGATTGTGTGGCTTTTTTTCAACAAAAAATATTGTTGGTTTTCCTTCCAACTTAAAAAAAAATTACATTTCTTCCATGTCATCTTTTAATTCAACGCCCTCGCCCTCGCCCTCTCCCTCCCTCCCTCTCCCTCGCCCCTGGTTGCACAAATGCATTTAGGTTTTATACAAATTTCACAACCAATTATGAATGCACATATTTCACCTCTGACAAATTTTTCCAAAGCTAGGTCTTAGAGGGAAGGCATTGGTATTTGTTAACAATACGTTCTTCTCAATCCTCTATATTTCAAAAAATATATCATGTCCCATCCTTCTGATGAGAATTTAAGCTGTAGGTCCCGTGTTACTACAAACATCAGTGCACGTCAAAGAACCCATAATGACACTTATCGTGCAAGAGTAGGGGTTTACCCCGGTGTCTCTGGTAGCTAATTGATGGCCCATTGAAAATCATCTAGGCTATAGGTGACATGGTTACCATCACTAAATAAATCTACTATTATTATTAGACGGCCTAGAGACGGTCTGGAACGGCTACCTGAGGCGAATGATACGGGGTGGTTTTATGCGGAAAAAATACCAAAACGACAACAAACCAGCACCCAAAAACAAGCCCAAAAACAGCACCAACACGTCCCAAAACGGCGATGACACATCACCAACAGACGACACACCGTGGACCCAGACCCAGAAAATCTCGCAACCGAATCCCAAGACGACCAGTCCATTGACTGGGGATACATGATAAATAATAAAAAATTACACGAAATTTGCCGAAGCTTCCCGCTACGCAATTTCTGTGAAAAACAGTTTTTAAAATATCACACGCACATCATCAGAGGCAAAAACAGCAGCATACAGAAGAAAATGCTATTTGCGGATCAACGAAAATTTAAAACCAAATTCGAAACAAAAATTACCAAGCTTTTGGGTTTATCTAGTCAACAAGTTTACAAAAATTTATCGGACAGGAAATTGTTCAAGGCGATGCTTGAAAACCGCTACGGCAGGCCAAGCAGACCACCCAAAGGAGCACCAGTTCCGCACGGGAAAACCAAATGAATGAATGAATGATTACACATTAAGACTCACAAGGTTGGCTCTCTATGTAATAAGCGGCACATTTCTTATCCTGAAACATCTTTCTCAATCCATCTAAGCCCTATTGAAATGTTGAAAAGAGGAAAAGAGAAAAACATGGTTATTTTGAATCCATTTTGGAAATAATCGCATGATTAACTACCAGTTACTGCAAAAAATATAAAGAAATATAATAACTAGATGAAGAAATAAACATTTTAAACATTAAACAAATTACTGAATTATAATCTAAAAAGTTGGTGATGGCACCAAACAACCTGAGAAATTATTCCATCTGACTTGCTGTCATTTTTGAGAAAATGTGAAATGTACATGTATTTCAAATATGAAATGTATCACAGCCGTGATCCATACGAAAAAATCTGAATGCATTGTAATAAAATCACAGGGTATAAAACGAAATGTTACTTACAGAATATATTCCTCCATCTTTGTTATACTCTGCCTTCGGATCAAATCCATTCAAACAGATGAACTTGGCCCATTCTGAGTCAGGTACAACTGACACAAACTCTCCTGTTAAGACCAAGGTATATGGAGCATAGGTAATGGCTGGACAGTCCGTAACGCAGACCTGGTTAAACAAGGAAGTAATTTGACATGATTATTAACATGAGAAAATGGTGAATTGATTGGATTTTTGCCCCTTAGACTGACATATGTATGAAGTACTGTATACTCGGTGCTTTCAGGTGGAGGGGAGGGGGAACTTCACAGGCGACTCGAGCAGGATTCAAACCCACAACCTCCTGCTTACCAGTGTAGACGTCTTAACCTCTCGATTACCCAGCTAGAATCCTATATAGCAGCGGGTTCCACAATATGTATAGGTTGGTGAAGGAAGAAATTTGACATGATTATTAACATGAGAAAATGGTGGTTATACTAAAAGACATCAAGAGGCATCCAGGATGTATTCAGCAACAAGGTCCACACCTGCAGGCATCAAGGGTTTTACTACTAGGCTTGGGCAGTTTTCAATTTTTGGCTAGCCAGTTTACCGCTGGGAAAAAATTGCGGTTTTCGGTTTTAGCATGATTTTTATTTGAAGAAAAGGAAAATAATCAAAATGTCTTTAAATAACATATTA
The DNA here is from genome assembly GCA_029582265.1 of Zoroaster sp. YZ-2022. NCBI lineage: Eukaryota > Metazoa > Echinodermata > Asteroidea > Forcipulatida > Zoroasteridae > Zoroaster > Zoroaster sp. YZ-2022. The sequence continues at coordinate 30,554,250 of CM055836.1, forward strand.
CTGATTTTTTTCACCATATAAAGGCAGTACAACAGGCTAGTCAAAATCATAATGACTGTACTAAATCCTTGTTATTTTTACTTTATATTTACAAATCTTATTCCACTGGGCTATAATTTCTTCATTTTTAAATATGCTAGCATCTGGACATTCAACTCATAAAGATTTATCAACACGAACAAAATTTAAAGGGAATTCCTCACGAGAATGCAATACACTACACGGTACATGTACATGTACATGTACATGTACATGTACACACATGTATACTTACATGTATATACCACGTGCGACCATGGTGAGACCGAGTAGTGCTGATGGCTGTGTGACAATGTGCACAGGTAGTGTTTGAGGATCACGTGCCTGTTTCTGCGCATCGTGACTGGATAGATTTGCATAGGTAGCAATATATTCTTATTGACTGTTCGATTGCTCATGAATATGTTCATTATGTTGCATATAAAATTCATTGTTATACCATGCCTGCTTGAATGTTCATAGGCGGTCTGTAAACTACAACATGCATTGACTGTGCCGAACCGAGGTATGTTGTGGGCCAAACGGGTGCTAAAAGATTTTAAATAACAATTCATCCATCACAGATCCTAGGCCTAATGATCATGGGAAACATGTTGCTTTAATAATCGTTACCGAAGAACAATGATATGAGGACCAGTAAAAGTAAGCTTTGACTGTCGGGATAAATTGCCCGCTCTGGGGCTCAAAAATGGATTTATAAAACCGCGGTTTTATTTTTGAAAACCGAATTTGGTGGTATTTCGGTTTAATAAAAATCCCTTGGTTAGGTGTCGGGTTAAACAAATAATGTGACTACTCGGTTTTACCGAAAAACCACCCAAGCCTATTTACTACAACAATGACGAGCAGAAATAGCCATGAAAAAATTAATATTTAAACTTGACAAACATTAACATTTGACCATAGGACTGTGCCATTCCCCCTACCCCAATTCACTTATACAATCCTGTGCAGCTATGCCACTGATACAGAGTCAATCACCAAGGGATGGATGAATGGATGAATGAATGAATAATATTGAAGCAATTATTAACATACCTTTGGTGATGGACATCCCAGCTCTAACACCGATGTAGTTGTGAAGCACTCGAGTAGATCAAAGTAAATCAGATTGGGTTTGTTTCTAAAATAATAAAATAAATGCAGGAAAGATTGAATAGTAACCATCTTGTTGCTGAATATAAAATGAATTAAACAAACAACAATGGTAACTACAAAATTACAAAATAATCATCCGAAAGCTTACTGTATATCAAGTTGGTAAATGTACATGCCCAATCATCCTGAAAAAAATAAATAAATAAAAAATTTGATCTGAAGTGTTCTGATTTCACAGAAAACACCAAAAATAATCTTCACATTATTAGCAAGAAAGTGCTGGACAACAACTGTCTTAATAAGTTTTGAGGCTTTGCATGGTGGAATATCGATATCGTTTCGGTTTGCGGTAACACCATGTGTTTATCTCAACTAACGTGAAGCTGAGATACAGGTTCTGAAAAGAACCGTATCGCACAATCGTATCTCAACCTTCGTTAAGTGAGAAAGGTTCAAGGGAGGCTATCCTCGTAACCAAGTCGATACTCGAACATGATAGCACGCTCCCGGAACGAACCAGCCTAACGCCAGATCAAATCGTAGATCTACTTTCATTATGTGTGAAATCCACATACTTCCAATGGAGAGAGACTTACTATCAACAGTCTTTGGGCACTCCAATGGGATCCCCGATATCCCCGGTCCTGGCAAACATCTTCATGGAAGATTTCGAACAGAAAGCCCTCGAGACGGCACGATACAAACCCAAACTATGGCTTCGATACGTAGATGATACTTTCATCATTTGGCAGCACGGTTCCGACAAACTGAGTGACTTCCTCGGTCACCTCAACCAGCAACATCCGAGCATTCAATTCACCATGGAAACTGAGACATCCGACTCGTTGCCTTTCCTTGATGTACTCATTTCCAAACGGGTTGATGGCTCACTTGGGCATTCGGTTTACAGAAAACCCACACACACAGACCGCTACCTAAATGCCCGGTCGTTCCACCCACCATCCGTGAAATCCTCCGTGAATCGCACCCTACTCAAGGGCACACACTATCAGTGATAAAGAGCACTTGCCATCCGAGTTGAAACATCTTAACGCCGTGTTAAGAGACAATGGGTACAGACCTGATAAGCTTAAGTTCCTCCCGAATAGGAACGCTCCACGATCCTCTGATGCAACCGAAAACCCATTGCCGTGCAGTACATCGGCCACACTTCACACAAGATTCAGCGTATCCTGAGGAAGCTGACATTAAGGTCTACTACGGACTCGAAACAAGTTGGAAGCAGTTACACACCCACAAGGACAGACATGATCCCAGCCGTCAAGCTGGGGTTTACCGAATTCCTTGCACTTGTGGGAAAGTGTACATTGGCGAGACCGGCAGAGACCTTACGACCAGGATCAAGGAACACAAGGCCCACGGCCGCAGAGGGGAATGTGACAAATCTGCGATCATCAAACACTCCACCGATTTGGACCATATCATTGACTGGCAGAATGCAAAGATCATAGCCCCGGAAAAGCACTGGTACACCCGTCGTATCAGAGAGGCTATTGAGATTCATAAACATGACACTGTACCGCAGGACATCGGCTATTTCATCAGCAACATTTGGCATTCAATCCTACCATCCACCAACACCCACACCCCACTGTCAACTGATACGCCTCAGCGAGCAGGCAACTCACACACAGCAGGAAACACACACAACAAGAACAATGCCACGGTGGCAACCAATCACAACACATCACACAACAGTAGCACCAATCGGAACACTTCCCATTCTACACATAATCCCAGCAAATACTACTTAAGGAGTTGCATCGGCAAACCTCTTCATTCTCCTGAAGAAGATTAGAGCAGGCTAATCGAAACGTTGAGAATAACCCGTGAAGTCCCTTGGTTCTCCCTGAACCATATTAACCCGTGAAGTCCCCATGGTTCTCCCTGAACCATATTTCTCACTTAGCGACAGTAGAGAAAAACGAGTTGCCCGAAATTGGTTCTCCCTTGAACCTTTCTCACTTAACGAAGGTTGAGATACGATTGTGCGATACGGTTCTTTTCAGAACCTGTATCTCAGCTTCACGTTAGTTGAGATAAACACATGGTGTTACCGCAAACCGAAACGATAACAACTGTCTTGCTCCAAAGTTTTTCCTGTCAATTAGCCGAAGCTTTCCCAGGGTGATTGTTTAATGTATAACTTGATTAAAATAAATTAACAATACTCATAGAAGTAGTTAAATGTGACCTGCTCTGTGAAAATGAGTCACAAGTCACAAATTTGAAAAATTTAGATTTCTATGTGGCTTTAATATTTTATTGATTGAAATTGACGTCAATTTCAATCAATAAAATATTAAAATCAATGATATTTTGTAAGTAGGTTGTTTCATTTGTTTTCCTTTTGAATGCTTGTTTTCCTAAGAATTAACAATGTTGTACCTTCCCTATGCCATTCATGTAGATATTCCCTGATTGGGCAAGAAAATTTAAATATTTTTATATTTACCATGAAGAAGACTTTGCAACATCATAATAAACAAATTGTTTAACCCTACTCTCGGTACAATTTTTTAGCGAACTGACTGATCATGCAGAACTACATGTAGACTGAATGACGGATTAGCTTTGTAGATCAAAGTACCATGTATAATTTAGATGCATTCACCACACAGTACCATTTGGCAAGCATTACATATGCTAGGTAAAACTTGTAGCTTTGCATGGTGAGGAGGATAAGTAAGACTAATTGCGTTGACACCATGTGAAATGCTCAAATGAGTAGTAATTAGTTCTGAAAAGAACTGGAGGTACAACTCAACGTTTCGATCGGTATGCTCATTCTCCTGAGGACGATCAGAGCATACTGATCAAAATGTCGAGTTGTACCTCCAGTTCTTTTCAGAACTAATTACTACTCAATTGAGCATTTCACATGGTGTCACCGCAATTAATCTTACTTATTACATATGCTGGCATAGTACATGTACCTTTATCATTCAAAACCATTACAATGATATTGAATGATCAATCAACAGCAGGGTTTTAAGAAAAAGGTTTATTGATGAAATTCATGCGCCAGGGACATAAATAATTTATTTAATTTTGCCCTACACTGGCATACACGCATATGCTCGGTGGTTGAGAGCACTCGTAAGCAGGAGGACATGCATTTGAATCCCGCCCAAGTCGCATATGGATGGTTTTCCCCCGGCAGACATCGAGTATACAATGCTTCATCCATGTACATACAGCGGTGTCGGGCAAAATCAAATCAAATGAAACAAAAAATGTTTATATCATCAAATTATCTACAAACGGAAAATGAGTAGGGCTGGATAGCAGAGTTGGTAAAGCACCGGTAATCCAGAGGTTGCAGGTTCAAATCCAGCTTCAGTCAGTTTCTAGTACAAAGTCCTGTGCATCCCATATGTCAGATTGCCAGGGATAATATGATAATTTATTGTCTTAATATTATTTGATCTGTTCTTCCGATTTGATTAAATATACTGATAAAAGCACTTACTCAAATCCAGGTGATTGCCCGCAAACATTACCCTCCGAGTCTGTAGCGTACACCAACGTCAAAGGATTACCTTTAACCCAACCTGTTTACAATTGATAATAATTTATTCAAATATCATCACTTTCCCTCAAGCAGTGATAATTGTTTATAATCATAGAACCATGATTCATGAATACAAATAACATCTGTGGCATAGACTTGTTTCCAAAACAACAGCTTTGGTTATGGCTAAATCACGACATCTGCCTATTATATCAACATTGCTGCTGTAGCCATAAGCCATAGTCAAAGCAAAAGACACTCAAATTAGGAAACGGTCTAACATTTAATGGTAACCTTAAACCCATTTAAAATCAATACAATTTTTACAATAATAATTGATTCAAATATCATCAATTGAACAGTGCTAATTAACGAAGAAAATCAATAATGAAATGGTTTTTGGATTAAATCCTCAGGTGAATTTGTTTTAATGTTTTTGCAAAAATGGCAACATTTTAGACAGTATAACTTCTCAAGATATTTGGTACCTTTGCCATCTTACAACCAAGTAAGCTTTTAGATAATTCATCATTATCTCAGTTTCTTTTCAGGTAATTACATGTACCATTGGTCTCCCCTCCCCTCCCCATTTATGAACAAAAAACTCACCAATACCACCCACAACAAACATTCCTATGACAAACACGATGAACAGAATACAGCATATTATGTCTGTACAGCTCCTGTCAAGACAAATCAAAAATAAAAAGTAAATAAAAATTGAAATAAATGTAAATGAATGAAAGTGGAAGGATAAACAATTTATACTGAGACACTGGATTCGCCCCTGGGACCAACTTCATAGAACTGCTTAGCAGATAAAATTGCTCAACAGAAAAATTAGCTTAGCGTATTTTTACCAGCCAAACTTTCTTACAACCGTATGCATTTTCATTGGTAGTATGTTGTATATAAGCTTTGCACAAATATTTGCTTAGCAAAATTCTCTGCTTATTAGCAGCTCAATGAAATTGACCGCTGATTGTCATATTGTCAATGTCAAGATATAATGATTTCAGATTTTATGAAAAATAAAAACAAGTATTCAACAAATACTAAATGCAGGAGTGGATCCAGGGTGGATGAACGAGGGGGGGGGGGGGGACCCACATATAACCAAGGTTGAGGGACACTGCCAAAACAGGTGGTGAGATCACCAACAAAAAAATTAATGAGAAATATGCATTCTGTTAATATGCATTCTGATTGAAACTAAGACAAATAGATAGAAATGTTCATACCTGTTTTTGAGTGGTCCATGGAATGCCGGGTCATACTTCTTACATTTACCTGAAAAAAAAATGCAAACTCATCATTACACCTGTTTAAGAAGTACATGTACATGCAAGTAAATTTATTCTGCTTTGACATTTACCCAAAAAACAATACATTACAAAACAATACAAAAATAGTCAGTGGTACAGTGTGTTTACCACACAACTGTGTCCCTGGGGCCTGTTCCAATACCACTGGCTTTACATAAAATTAAGTTGAAAATATATTTATTAACCCTGACTCCCTAGCTATTTTGGCTAAGAACCTTCCTGAATCCGCCAAAATCCAACATCATGCACAAACACTACCACCCAACTGTTGAAATTGGGACACACGGCCCATGCAAAGTATCCCTGTCTGGGCTATACAGTACGCAATCCATCAAAATCCAACAAACCCTGTGTTTGAATGGTATCTTATACAGTTTTTTTTAATACACTGTGTACATGATTGTACCTCAATAATTCTCGACTTAAGTTGGCAGCATATATTTACATTTACATGTATGTCTACAACTTTGATTATCAGAGTTTGAAATTCACACAGAAGTGCTTGTGAAACTGCAAGTGAAAATACCTCAGTCCAAGTAACACTAGTATAATACAGGGCTCTCAAAAGTAGCCGGTCACCGGCGGCAAATCGCCGCCTGCGGCAGGTTTTGCCGCCGGCTACTTTTCACCGGATGACCAAAAATAATTTTTTCACCTTTCTGTGAACTTCTCTGCAAAAAACTGATTCGCACGCGGTGCGATACGAAGTTTTATTTACCTGAAATCACGTCAAAACTAGTCACTGAGTTTTCTCAGCGACACGGCCGCAGCCATTATGTATACGCTCCCTTGCGCTTTGTGTAAGCTGTATCCTGATTGGTTAACGATGTTTCCTGTACTGTGATTCATACACTTTTGTCAAACTGTTTGGGATACATTGTATCCATTCATTATTATAGACTCAAATAGACCGGCTGCGGCACGTATGCTACAAACAAGTATCAAACTAGCTGCTCAGGATGGAATGTTTGCCTATTGTTCACAGTAATTGGATTAGTGGGACCTTAAGTGCTGCTTTATGTCTGCACTGGAGTGTGCACCACGATGTGTATAAAAAAAAAGAGGATTTTATTTATAGGGGATTACGAAAGCCCATTAGTGCCATCGTCATTTTATTTTCGAGAGCAGTTATTTTTATTTTCGAGAGCAGTTATTTTTATTTTCGGGATCTTTACGAAACAAAGTTTTGGTCGCGGGCTTTGCCTTATTTTATGTACAACAACGATTACAGGCCTGATAGCGGAATGGCCCTGTTTCACAAAGGCCATAGGACGCGCAGTCTATTTTAGAAACTTTCGGTTTTACCGGTATTTATATTTCCAGAGCAGTTATTTATATTTTCGAGAGCAGTTATTTTTATTTATTTTCCAGAGCAGTTATTTATATTTTCGAGAGCAGTTATTTTTATTTTTCCAGAGCAGTTATTTTATTTTCGAGAGCAGTTATTTTTATTTTCCAGAGCAGTTATTTTTATTTTCCAGAGCAGTTATTTTATTTTCGAGAGCAGTTATTTATATTTTCCAGAGCAGTTATTTATATTTTCGAGAGCAGTTATTTTTTATTTTCGAGACATTTATTTTTATTTTTCAAGAGCAGTTATTTTTATTTTCAAGCAGCTTTATTTTTGTCTTTTGAAGCAACTGTTTCGATTTTCTGAGCAGTTATTTTTATTTTCGAGCAGTTATTTTATTTTTCCAGAGCAGTTATATTTTCGAGAGCAGTTATTTTATTTTCAAGAAGCACATGTTTCGCGCGGACGCCCAGCCTGTGTATGCGGTGTAGCTAGTGCATGCAGCTTGCATACATTCCTCAAAAGCGCAGCTGTAACACTGGGAGCAGTGTTTCCTCAGAATGCCCCACCAGAACTCAATGCGCTGGTTGCTCTGACTGCTTCCTTCGAGGAACTCCTCTCCCTGCAAATGCATCTTGAGAGTTTCTTCTCAAGAACTGTTGCATCTGTCGAACAGAACTGTTTTCCGTTCCAGCGTCGCCCCGAAGTAGTCTAGGACAACCTACTTTGTTTCTCACAGTTTCCATGAAATACCCCGCAATAACGCCAGGGTCACTATTTGTCAGAGAGGCTTCAAGCCAGAGGATCTGTCTTAACCCGTCGATACATCCGTTAATACAAACCCCGTAAGGCTTTAGTTTGTCATAAGAGTCCAAGTGCCACACAAAGTTTGGGCCTCTTCCATTGTATGTCCTTCTCTGTAGCCGCCGCCACCTTCTTTGCTCGACTCCTCTGTCTAGTAATCCCAGAAGATGGCGCACTGTTTCTCGGCTTACCAGAATTCCATTCTGAAGGCATCTCAGGTGCATCCACCGGTAACCACAAAGTTGCCCTGAGGTACTCAACTGCCCTTTTATAAAACATGCAAAATCAACGATGTCTGTGTGGTGTTTTCGGCGATAAAGGCAAAGTTCTCGCAATTTACGGTTTAGGTTACGCTTGCTGTATTATGATTAGAAGCAAGTGAAGCAATTATTTCGTCATAATTAAGTCCTAAACTAAAGTAACGCCTGATCAAATGCAGACTCCATGCGTCCGAAACCGCCGCAGCCATAGGTGATGATGGCTTCCGGAAATCGAACAGCTGCTTCAAAAAAGACAAAAATAAAGCTGCTTGAAAATAAAAATAACTGCTCTTGAAAATATTTTGTTTAAATGCTCTCGAAAACAAAAATAACTGCTCTCGAAAATATAAATAACTGCTCTGGAAAATATAAATAACTGCTCTCGAAAATAAAAATAACTGCTCTGGAAAATAAAAATAACTGCTCTCGAAAATCGAAACAGCTGCTTCAAAAAAGACAAAAATAAAGCTGCTTGAAAATAAAAATAACTGCTCTCGAAAATAAAAATAAATGCTCTCGAAAATAAAAATAACTGCTCTCGAAAATATAAATAACTGCTCTGGAAAATATAAATAACTGCTCCCGAAAATAAAAATAACTGCTCTGGAAAATAAAAATAACTGCTCTCGAAAATAAAAATAACTGCTCTGGAAAATAAAAATAACTGCTCTTGAAAATAAAAATAACTGCTCTGGAAAATATAAATAACTGCTCTTGAAAATAAAAATAACTGCTCTGGAAAATAAATAGCGATAAAACCGAAAGTTACTAAAAATAGACTGCGCGTCCTATGGCCTTTGTGAAACGGGGCCATTCCGCTATCAGGCCTGTAATCGTTGTTGTACATAAAATAAGGCAAAGCCCGCGACCAAAACTTTGTTTCGTAAAGATCCCGAAAATAAAAATAACTGCTCTCGAAAATAAAAATAACTGCTCTGGAAAATAAAAATAACTGCTCTCGAAAATAAAAATAACTGCTCTCGAAAATAAAATGACGATGGCACTAATGGACTTTCGTAGGGGATGCCCACATTAATTGTTGTCCTAATAAAAAAGTGGTGTTGAAATTGGTTTTGTTGTGTAATTATTTTGATGTGCCACCGACCATCCCTCAGCATATCGCCAACATTAACATTTATTTACCCACCGATACCAAGCTTTCTTGTGTATTACATACATTTGCCGACAAGGTGACAGTTTGTTTCAAAAGAAATACATAAAAAGGGAGGTGTTAAGTCGGTCATTGTCGAGTTCAGTAATGATCATGTCATTGGTGGTTGTCAATTTTCGATCGGTTCAGTCGCAAGGATCGGCAAGAAATATCTTGATATTCCGGCAACGTCAGTGCCGTACAAACGCGGTTTTCCGCACCGCGGGAAATGTCGTCACGGCAAAGCGGAGCCGCTTACGGCCTGATAACATGAACATGTAGGTATTCCTGGCAATGAATGCTCGCAAAACTCCCACCCCACCAAAGTGAACATGATTTATAACATATCATTAAGTAACAATCAGTACACCGCAACCGATTTTGAACGAGAAATATTGGGTTCTGAAAATAATCTTAATTCGTTGTTAGCTAGGTCTCTTATAAATTCATTCTTTCAGGAAACAAGGTTTATTGAAATTTAACTAAAGTTCATTGTGATAGAAACAAATTAACATTCAAGTTCTGGTTTTATATTTGTAATATTTTGCAGTTTGTTAGTTTCGTAATATTAAAAAAAAATTACTACGCAAAGTCATGTCCTTATCCAAAGCCAACATAACTTACGGGATATCCTTATTTAGAAGGCAGCGGCGCGGCATGCACAACGAGTTAGTTCCGCCCACATCGCCTTTGATCGACCAATGACATTCTTCAACACGTGTTTTGTGAAATTGTGACATGAACGTCCATGTCAACTTGCTATATGCATGCGCTCTGATCACACACATACCTGTACTTCTGACACGTACACAGTCATGTATACGTGGGCCGCTGAATGTAGCTCGCTGTATGATGCACCAGCCGTGCGTGCAGAAATGGCGACGAAGCGAGAGAGAGGCACGCTAGATGCGTGGATTACGGGGAAAGGCCTCAGTCTGGAAAGTGTACTTCAGACTCTTCATTTTTTCTGTTTTCCATGGGTTGGAAATAACCCTCCAAATGCCTCTTGAGGGCCTCAAACCCAGTGATGCACCTCAGAGAGTACAATTTTCAATTTTTTTCCGGGGGAGGGCCGCCGGATCCCGCCTTTCCCGGAACGCGTAGCGCCTTCGGCGCTCGGCAAATGGGCTTTGCCCATTTGTCTGCACCCTCCTACTTTCTTTCTTGTACCCTCCTACTCCTCTAAACTTTGAGAGCCCTGACTATAACAATTGAAATTTCATGAAGCTTTGAAGGTTTGTGGTTGTTGGAATACTCTTCTTTATATACTACTCAAAACAATTTAGGGAACACCGGATTTTTAACATCAAATACCATTGGCGGATCCAGGGGGGGCTAAGGGGGCTGTAGCCCCCCTAAAATCGTTAAAAAAAAAAAAAAAAGGAAGAGAAAAAGAGAGAGAGAGAGTGGGGGGGGGGGGGGGGAGAACGCACTCCCATTCCCTACCTACTTAGTACTGTACTAACCATTGCACATAGGAAGTGGCGGCACCCTTTGTAGTACTGAAAAATAATTGTTTTTGATTCTCAGCCCCCCCTAAAAAATGTTCTGGATCCGCCCATGAATACGTTTGAAATGTTCCATGAACCGGGATTTTCATTTGCAACCCCCTCTCTCTTTCAGTAGTCATGTCATGAAATGTGTAATCACTACATGCATCCTTTATCATCTGTTTCATTGTGCAGTTGTTTCTCATCAATTCTGTGAAACATTGTGTTTATCTGAAATAAATGATCTTGCTTTAACTGAGATTATTCCGGTGTTCCCTAAATTGTTTTGAGTAGTATATTTTGTTTGCTTTGAATATATACATATATTCAGTTGGACTTCAGAAAGTAGCGACTTATGTCAATGTTTTTCACCACCCTGAAAAAGAAAAACATCAGTTTCTGTGTCCGTGAGCAAGACACTTAACCATGAATTGCTTCTCTTCAACCAGGAGTTTTAATGGGTACCTGTGAGGGTAGAAATGGTAATTGTGTTTGATAAGCTGATGAGGGCCCAACACGTTGCTAGGGCTTATTACTTCCCAGGGAGTTAAGAATGATCCAGGAATGATTTAAGGTAGTCTGATGATAGGGATAATAATGTATTGTGCCTTGAGCATCACATTCTGATGGAGTTGCCACTCCATGTACATACATGTACATACATGTAATAATAATAATAATAATAATAATAATAATAATAATGTGGACTTACATGTACATGTATATGGCGCATGTATCCACCAAACTGGTGCTCAAGGCGCATTATATTATTACCCCTGCTCATCAGGCTCATAAATCATTCCTGAAACCATCTCAGCTCCCTGGGGAATATACAGCTCAATTGCTGCCATTTCGGCGCATATGGGCTAATCAAACAACAACCAACTCTGCCCTCACAGGTACCCCATTTAGCCCTGGGTGGAGAGAAGCAATTATGGTAAAGTGCCTTGCTCAAGGACACAAGCACAATTGTCGCGGTTGGGATTCGAATCCACATTCTGACGACTTAGCCATCAGAACACAAATCCGATGCACTAAACCACTCGACCATGACACTCCATGTACAGTACATAACAATTCACTTTTGTTATAATTTACATGTAAATGTGTCATAACACATCACCATCAAAGACAAAAGTTTATTTTGGAAAGACGAGAAGTTCAACTTAACTTTAAACCAGCAAAAACTCACGAAGATATCTTTTTTTTAATCGTCAAAAACAGTAAAAACACACAAAGATATCTTTTTTTCATTGTCAAATAAGTAAACTTCTTCAATGACTCTGGTGTCATGGTTGTCTTATGTTTGAGTATTCTAATGTTGTGAGCCCAATGCCTCAAAAATGTACCGCGAGTATGGAATTGCCCATACTGTGAAATACGTCCTGTACCATGGTACAAGGATTTAGTAATTCAACCACAGTAGTAATTAAACCACAGTATGGATGTTTTTATCTTTGTACACCCATGCACAATACTAATCATTACCAAACCTCGTCCCACCCATCACATTGAAACAAATCCTGGTTCTGCCTATTAGATGACGTGTTTGCCAAGTCTATAAAATATGACAGCATCCACTTTATACATAATAAATGTATGTATGTAGTAGTGCGGTTTACAACTCATTGTTTACTGTGTACCTGTACTACTTACATGTATGGTACAGTGTACCTGCAATTTTTCAAAAATTTAAATTATATTAAACCACACCATGGCTTTCAAAAGAATTGTAAAGTAATTGTACACCCCATGGACAATTACAACTCCCCCTCCCCAACAACTCCCCCTCCCCAACCACTCCCCCTCCCAACTCCCACCACCAAGTGGGAAAAATCAGAAATCCACTTAACCAGTTGACGTCGGGAATATTTTTTTTTTTTCCGGTCCCCCGTGCAGGTTTATTTTCAGTGAAAAATCTGAAAAAATTTCTAGCCATTAATATATTTTTTTTTGTCAAAGAAACTAAGTTCGGACAACCAAATAAACACCTTTACTCATTGACATTTCGAGAATTAAATGACTAGTTTTTTAATTACGGTTGTGTTTGTTCAGCACAATTAGACTGTTGGCAAGCTCCGATGCAACGGCCTATTAGCGACCAGCACACCGGTCGAAAAGACGGCATACCTGGAGAGAGATCGAATGCCTCGTAAACACATAAATCCGTTTTTACAAATGCTTGGCTGGTACGTCAAAGGAACAGGTCTTGGATAAAGGGATTAGGCAAAAATCAACAAAAAGAGTGAACTCGTTCAGTATTTGCAGCGCATTTTGTCCGGGGCCACCGAACCGTGACCCCATGGACTCCGAGAAACGATTGCGTGTATACACGTCAGCCGCCATGACGGCACGCCACGTGTGGCGTGTTGACAAGTCTCCCGCGGCCCGGTGACACACACACAAATCAGAATGCCTGTTTAGACGCTCTCCGATCCGCTGTAAAAATAAAAATTGCGTGTATACACGGCATCCGAAGCGAACTGGATAAAGATACAATATCGTCACGATCAACAGGGCATGGAAGTGTGCTAGTTTTAATTTCAACTCGGTGACTGAAAATAATACAACCACATGATAAGGTCATATTATCGTTGCTGCTGCATAAATGAACCAATCATTTTCAGTCACTGTGTTCATCTTAAACTAAGACACCGTTGCCATGCACTGTTGAAAGTCTGCTCTGATCGTGATGATATTGTCGCTTTAAAAGATATATTTGGCAAGTCCATAAAATATGACAGCATCTGCTTGACACGAATTCAGGTCACAAAAAGGGTTGAAGGAACACAACAAAAAGCAAATAGCAACACTGTTATCAGTGTGATTGACAGAGCTATTCAATAGACTATCAATATTGACTTCCTATCAGTAATTATGTCTCTCATTGGTGATGACAGATGGACATGTTAATACTTGGTCCATAGAGGGAGGGAATAGAACAGAACAGCTGGCTCAATGATATGTGAGCCTGAGCTACATTGGCCAGTAACTCATTGTCAACTAATAACTCACAGCTTTTCTGACCGAGGTCATCATTCTGGAATCATACTGTGTTTCAAGGATTTGATATCACTATAAGAAGATATTTGAAAACAAATATCCTTAAATCTTTTTGAATATAAACCAAGTAAATAGTATTAAATTTACAACTCCAAAGGTTGAACAATTTTAAATACAAAACATATGAAATGTGACCTATGAGGTTACGAAATACATACGTATAATGTACAAAGTTCTTTGCAAAGTCATGCTCACCATATCCTGTGTTCTAAACAGATTTTGACATGTCACAAGTTCAAGTTCATTTTAACAAGGAAAATCATTATGTACATGTATGTGATTTGTTTTCAATCAAAGAAATCCGGTTTTATATTCTTCTAAATCCAACAACTAAATTCAAGCTGTGCCATGTGGAATGCACTTAAGGTCAAAGGTCATGTACATGGGCATGTATATAGATCCATACATGTTTTTACATACAACGGTTCTGTCTTCAAATATAATCTTCAATCTACATGTACAGTAATAATCTTCAAATATTTAATTACCTTTTCACCAAATTTCTTTTAGATTTTCACTTGCAGTACATTTGTACTTTTTCTAAATTGCAACATTGTAGATGCATGATGCATAGTAGGCCTACATACATACAGTGTAGGCCTATGTTGTTGGAACTTTCTTAAATATCACTAGTAAGTTTCTCTAATTCTCCATGTTTTGTACATGTTATTTTGTTGATATCTTCTTTTTTTCTGCAGACCCAAGTTGGACACAGTTGAATAACAGCACGTATTAACTGTCAAAACATGCACAATCTGTGAACTATGTACCGGTACATGTATGCTTTCCATACAAATAAATTCCTGAATTAACTAAATTGCATTCGGTTCACCCTACTACAACCTTCAATGAAAATTATAATTTATTACTTGGATTTTAACAATACACAGTGAACATGTCTATACAGTGTATAAATCCACAGTATACAAAAGCTAAGAGGTAGGCAGAATTCCATCGAACAATGCATACAGTCATGCTTTCTTGGGTTTTGAAAGTACAATGTACATGTATTGCCAAGTCAACGTGGGTTGCCATACAAAGAACACGCCCTGTACAGTTTTGGTCGGTTGGTCGGTTAACCGGTAACCGTCCCAAGTACTACTGCAAATGTTTCAGCCTATTACATTGTGTCATTACGGAGAAAATAATGAAAATAAAATTCATATTAATTCAAACATCAAACATTTGTCCCAAAAGGAGAAAATTAAGTTAGGAAATTGTTTTTATAATTTTACTAAAATTATATCACCTCATACCAGAAAGATTTCCAGGGAAGTCAACATCACATACTAAAGTTTACAGAAGTTTTATGTAAAACAGTGATAGCTGGGTGTAACTTGACAAAAGTAAAAAATCCTGAAAAATGGGTAGCAGGCCCTTTGGTCTCAAGGACAAAGCCCCCTGAACATCTTGGATGTTTAATTTTGGAGGATTTACAGACCTTCCACTATCCACAAACAAAAAACTAGAGGTTTAGACACAATACAGGCTACTTTCTTTCCTTGGTGTCTACTTCTAACAATTTGTAGGCAAAGGGAGATTTGTTTATTATAAAAAAAATTAATTTTTTTTTTAAAAGTCAGGAAAAATCCAGAGAAATCACAGGCCTGCAGTGATCATTAATGTTTTTTGAGATTACAGATTGTGTACAGTGGCTTCAAAAGGAAATGGAATACATGACTTTATTTAAATATTTTCACTATCTTTATGAGAGTGAAAGAAAAAACAAACAATTGTTCACAATTCATATAAACAGTCTTTACCATGCTGAATCGTCGTTTTAGAACTGTAATAAAAATTCGTTCTCCATAAAAGTGGTCTTTGCAACTAGCCTTCAGAAAATGAAACACATCTCTACTGTGTTGTGTTTTACCATTATGTATTAAAGGGACAAGATTATCATGATCAACAGGGCACTGAACCCGATTGCTAGTTTTAGATTAAATCAGGGACTAAAAATAATACCCCGCATATGATAAGGTTCCATTACTGTTGCTGCTGTATAAATGTGCCAGTAATTTTCAGTCACTGTGTTCATCTTAAACCAGGACACCGATTCCATGCCCTGTTGAAAGTCTGCTCTGATCGTGACGACACTGCCCCTTTAAGTACACAATGTAAATTATGTACCATCATGTACCAGCCACACACGTTAATAGATTCAATTAATGGGTTGGTTCATCCAAGGACAGAATACAGATGGACAATGTGTAATTTATTCAAATCAGCTTAATAATAAAGGAAACTTTATTTTTTAATAATTTATAGCCCTTTGTATTGTAATGTGTAGTGTCATTTTGATTGTACATGCAGTCACTTTTTTCTAAGTAACATTTAATTGATTAAAACAACTTATTTCTTTCTATTTTACTTCCATTTAATTTGTTTTATTTAATTTGTATGTATACAGTAAATGTATATGGTTGTAGAGGCCTCCGTAGCAGTGATGTAACTACATGTATTGGAGGCATGTGCCCCTTATGACCAATCCAAACAGCAATTACAAAATACATGTACATGTACATACCAACAATGTTTTTTATGTGTTATAATTACTTTATGGTATTATTTCAGGAAAATGTAGACCCCTTCCTTGTTTTATTGTCATCCATCCCTCTTTAGCGCTGGGACGGTTAACCAGTTAACCCACCAAAACTGTGGTTTAGAATTTGCTATCCGTCTACCAATATTTAAACAAAACAAAAATTAAACAATCTTTGAAGAATTTGTCGGCCATTTTGTTGTCCTCGACTTTCTTTTTGTTGTCGAATTAGTTATTAAACAATCATTGCAGGAAGTTTATTGATTGAAAATGTATTCACATTGTATGGCTATTGGGTGCCATGAAAGATTTGGTTAAACGGTTAGCGAACTAACTGGTAACTCCCAACACTAATTGTTGGCACACAATTGTTGACTTGTATTCCTAGCATTTTTTATGCCTTGGTGATGGCAGAAGGGGGGGGGGGCCATGTCACCACCCATAGTATTAGCCAGCAATACCTTTGGGTGTCTTTTGGACGCCCAGTTTGCTTAAATGGACACCCTGTTTGATATTTGTAAAAGTATTGTTAGTTAAACATTTGGACACCCTACATGTATTTTTCAAAGAGTAACAAATTTAGACGCCCTATTTTCAAATTCTGGCTTATACACTGCAGCAGCGTAGCCAGGACTTTTTTAGGGGGGGGAGGGAATTGCTTTTCAGTGGGGGGGCCCATGGGGTATGGGTTTTTTCCCTTTTCTTTTTGTGGTGCACTATCGGGATTTTTCGTGGGGGATCCTGGGGGATGGGGCACTGGAAATTTGTGGGGGGCACGTTCCCCCGTAGCTACGCCACTGATACACTGCCACCACCCTCATCCTCCCCCCAGATTCACCATGTAATTTGGTTGGTAAAACTTGTAGCTTTGCATGGTGAGGATGATAAGTAAGACTAATTGCGGTGACACCATGTGGAATCTCAATTGAGTAGTAATTAGTTCTGAAAAGAACTGGAGGTACAACTCGACGTTTCGATCAGTATGCTCTGACCGTCCTCAGGAGAATGCCGGACTCTGGAAAATGCTGCTGCTTAAGTAGACTACTGGAGGATCATCCCATGAATGGATGCTGGAGGATTAGTTCGTTGAGGCACGCAGGCAGGAACTGTTGAGACTAGGATCCTAGACTAGGATCCTTGGTTACTAAACGATTTTATTTCCCTTCATTTGACAACCTGGATCCACTCCTAATCATTTCTAAATTTGACAGTGTGATCATGAATAACAACGACAACCACATCCTCTAAAATCAAAACCACAGTCATTAATTTTCACCAACATTTACATGTACAAGCCTGCTGTCCTTTCTAAGTAATCTTACAAAATCAACTGTGTGCCACCCAAGGTCACTGTAAATGTTTGAACATATTAGTACGGCCTGCAGTGTATCAATGGGAGACCTCCTTACCCTGCAATCTCAGTGGTGTGACAGTACACAGAAGGGTAACCATAGGAGGGCACTGGCAACAGCTAATGGCTTGGAGTGGCCTGAATGGGTTGTTTCAAAAATTACACTGATTGTAGGAGGGTTAGTATGGCCTGCAATTTATCAATGGGAGACCACCTTACCCTGCAATCTCAGTGGTGTGACAGTGCACAGAAGGGTAACCATAGGAGGCCACTGGCAACAGCTAATGGCTTGGAATGGCCTGAATGGGTTGTTTCAAAAATTGCACTGATTGTAGGCGGGTTTAAAAGGGAATGCACAATTATGTTTAATAGTACAGTAATACTGTACATTATACAATACATAATTTATACACAACTCACTTAATGCTGTGTCATTAAAACCCTTACATGTATATGACATAAAACACAATAAAGGGGGCCACTTTGCATCCGTCACGTTAGCAGTTTTTCCACTGGTTGTTATTTATTTTTAAGTACCTGAAACCGACCAAAAAGTGTTTCAACATGTGAATGGACATGCAGGCTTATACTAGAACTAATTTGAGTTGATTTATTTTATTTTGTAATTTTGTAATTTATTTTTTTACCCTCAAATTTCCATAAAAATTGGACAGAAAATGTTACCTCACTTTTCCGTCCATTTGTTGATGGAAATTTTAGGGTAATTAAAAAAATAATAGTAATAATCAACTCAAATTATCTTTAGGATAAGCATGCATGTCTATTCAAATGTTGAAATTCTTTTTGGGTGGTTTCAGATATTAAAAAAAAAATTACAACCATTAGAAAAACTGCTAACGTGACGGTAGGAAAGTGGCCCCCTTTATTGTGTTTTATGTCATACATGTACATGTAGTTTGATCCCTCAAAACCCTCTGAAAAACTAATGGTTTTGTGGAGTGTCGTGGCCGAGCGGTCTAGCTTACCAGACTCAAGTTCTGGTGTTAGCAGCAGAATGTGGGTTCGAATCCCGGCCGTGACACTTGTGTCCTTGAGCAAGACACTTAACCATAATTGCTCACAGGGGCAGAGGCAGTTTAATAACTGCCTTGTTCTGGACTAGTTACCCCTCCCAGTCCTATTCGCACCGTGAAGAGGCTGGTTATTAACTTGTCTTGTTTCGGTGCGAGGGGCTGGTTTCTTCAGTGTGGAGTCGTTGTAACAACTCAATGACTTAGTAGCCCCCACCTTGGAGTGGCCATTGGCCTTGTGTGGGGCTAATTGCGTTAAAAAAATTTAAAAAAAATTAATTTAAAAAAAAATGGTTTTGAGAATAGGAGGGTTAATTAAAGTGAAAATGCATTCAGGTTTTTTGTATTCCTAAATTAAACTGGTAATAATTTCACTTTTCTTTAAAATGACAGCACAAAATAATTTCTAGTGGAGATTGATACCATCATCAGCTTTACACCAAGTAAAAATCAACCATCTGGTTTTTTTATGAAGTACTAATTCTATACCTTCTTTTAAAAACAATGACACCTGATGTGTCATAACCGTATAATGTCAGGGGAAGTCAAACAAAAACATCAGGATGTGACAATATTCTGGTAAAAGATGAACAAGCAGTGAGCAAGCAGTGCAAAATAGTGGATTACTAATGTGTTTAAAGGGAAGGTACATTATTGGTATTGGTACATCATTGGTATGTTAACCTTCCTACAATCAGTGCAATTTTTGAAACAACCCATTCAGGCCACTCCAAGCCATTAGCTGTTGCCAGTGGCCTCCTATGGTTACCCTTCTGTGCACTGTCACACCACTGAGATTACAGGGTAAAGTGGTCTCCCATTGATACATTGCAGGCCATACTAATATGTTCAAACATTTACAGTGACCTTGGGTGGCACACAGTTGATTTTGTAAGATTACTTGGAAAGGACAGCAGGCTTGTACATGTATGTACTGAAGGTTGCTCAAGAACAGAATTTTGTGGATCGGAGTGGCCTCCATGTGTAGGAGGGTTAATTTCAACCATCTCATTTTTAAGTGGTACAATGTACATCATATTTGTATGATGTGGAGTGTCATGGCGAGCGGTCTAGCGCTCCAGACTCAAGTTCTGATGGCGTCAGAATGTGGCTTCGAATCCTGGCCTGGCTGGTTGCGGCACTCGTGTCCTTAACTATAATTGCTTCATCCTTCGGATGGGACGTTTAGCAGTAGGTCCTATGTACTACAAACAACATAATGACACTTATCGTGCAAGAATAGGGGTTTACCCCAGTGTCTCTGGTAGCTAATTGATGGCCCATTGATATTTATGTAGTGACATCAAGTATATAATCTATGATGTACATTAGCTTCCCTTTAATAAATTGGACCACCATGGACAAGGAACTATTCTCTTCCTTCCTCCATGGTCATACATGTACATACAAATGTTTACTTCCTCCAGTCCTGAATCCTGATTCCATGTAAATAAAAAGTACATAAACTAGTTTTTTAAGAATAGAATAGAATAGAAATTTGATTGTCCGCATCATAAAAATACAGAAATTTAGTTTCCATTGGCACATTTAAAAATTTTAAACTACATTTAGTTAAAGACAATAATTTTATCCACAAAAATTACACAAATTAAGAAGACGAAATATACACTCAAATAAACAAATATTATTAAAAAATTATTTAAATACGGAGAATTTTTTTTATACAGTCTTAAAATGAACGAGATAACCTGCAGCAAACATACAAATGAATAAATACCCCTATTTACGAACAGCCAAGGTGTTAAATAAATGAATGGAATTGGGAACAAAGGATTGCCTGTATCGAGTAAGGTTTGTGCGGGGAACACAAAGTCTGAGCCCGGATCTATTAAAAACAAAACAGTCAAAAAGTGGATGAGTTGGATCAGATAAAATAAAATGTATTTTAGATATTGCACGTTCCAAGAAGATTTTATCATATGTTGGGAAGGTGAGACCTACAGAGCGCTGGGCCATTTTACGAATGCGCTCAAACCTGTCCGTATTTTTCTGTGAAAGTGAACCATATACACTGACTATGTTAAAAGTAACAATGCTCTGTATTATAGACTGATAAAATAAACGTAAAATGAGGTGTTGATTTTACACAAAACAGGACATGCAAAGTAATCTAAATTAATTGAGCATGGTTTACTATTTTGAAAAACTTACTCATTCAAGTACATGTATTTCTCATTTTCTTTATTATGATAAACCAAAGGAATATGAATCCTTCAGGAAAAATGGATTCTTCCGTACATTTTGCTGAATTCCACACATGTACATATGTATTTATAGAATGATGAAATTCTTGCGTCGGGTGATAAACAATTGATTTGATTTGGGGTTTTTTTTACAGACAATTCGGAAGGCGAAGTATTCAGTGCTTCATAAATATACATCAGTGTTGGGTAAAAATCAAATCAATTGTGCGTAAGACTGCATACCCACCGTTGTCTGAATGACTCTAGGTTGACCTTTCAGAAAAATTGAGAAAAATATTAGTGGTTCTTGAGATGCTTTTGTGACAAATTACATGTATTTTATAAATAAATTTAATCATCACATACAGTGTATGGCTTATTGTGTTATTTTTACAACACAAGTAACCATTATGCATGTACATGTACATGTATATAAAATGTGGAAATATAATCTTACATGTATACATACCTGGACATAAAATAAGTTGTGTTATATTACTCAGTGTTTGTTCATTTTCTTTTAAACAAGTGCTTTTTAGTTTGATTTTGGTGATTTTCACTTGCTTTTTGCAAAATGCATATGATCCAATGGGAATTTTAAGTGCTGTACAAACTGCACAATTATGGTTCCACTCTTTTATTCATTTATGTGTATAAAACAGAAAAATTTTAAAACAGAAAAATGTACTTAAGTACGAGAACCAGCATGATTACTCCAACTCTATAGTTGTAGGTGATAAGCTTGGACGATATCAATTTTTTTCATCCACGATATATCGGCGATCATACATCGCGATCATAGTATCACGATTATTTTTTTTCATTCACGCATGACTGCTTTAGAACTGATAACCACAGGTTACAAGCATCACAATACATGTAAATCGCAAATTAATATGCATAGCTTGTACTTCTGAAGTAGTTCGCTTTTGTTTCTCATTTCCAAAAGCTGAAAAGACTGTCATAATTTTGTTTCCATGGAATTTGTGACAATGATAATTTTTTTAATCACGATATATTTTTTAATTGCGATTTGCCGATATCTTGATAACTTAAGGTTCTCGATATCGTAATTGAATAAGAAAGGTATTGCGATATTCAATATTATCGTGTTATCACCCAAGCTTAGTTGTTGAGTACTTTTTCATGAGTACGAGTACGAAAACAGAAAAATGTACTCAAGTGTACAAGTACAGTATGAGTACTTGTTGGCCAGGGTTGACTGGTCAAAACTGATATGTGAAATCGAAACTTACACCACGCATGACTTCATCCTCTGAATGAGTAAATACTACACAGTACATTTATTTCAATGAACTTAATTCAAGTCTTATCAAAACATAAAAAGGAAGTTGTTGAAATGCTACATGTAGGTCAAATAACCCACATGAAGTTTTTTACATGCACAGTAGGCCTACTAAGCTTGGGCCATAACACGATAATATCGAATATCGTGATACTTTCTATTTATTTGATTACGATATCAAGAACCTTTTTAAGTTATTGAGATATCGTCAAATCGCGATTAAAAAAATATATCGCAATTAATAAAATAAATAAAATCTCCATTGTGAGTCAAGTCAGAAATTCCATGGAAACGGAATTAGAACAGTTTTCAGCTTTAGGAAGTGAGAAACAAAAGCGAACTACTTCGGAAGTACATACACACTACGCAAACGAATTTACGATTTATTGTGATGCTTATAGAGGGGTACATACCTGTGGTTATTGGCTCTAAAGCAATCATGCATGAATGAAAAAATAACCGCGATATGTTTGCCGATATTGGATGAAATTTTTTTTTCGATATCACCCAAGCTTATACAGTACATTTAAATTGAAACTAACAAAATTAATAATTTAAACTTTGTTTCTTTTAACTTTGTATTTTAACCAAAATGGTTAATCTGTAAAGATTTTGGCATATATACACTGTAGTTAAAATTTTTTTTTTTTTTAAAGGATTGTAGGCCTACATGTACACCATTGGTAAAAATGTCTGTTTATCCATCCATACATTGTAAGAATGAAGATATGTATCAAACTGTTATCCCTAATTCCCTAGGCCCATTTGCTTAACACATAACCTGAATCAACTCGACAGTAATTTTGTTTACTTTTTTGTAATCCTACAGGGGTGCCACCTTTGTTTCTGTTTCTGTTAATTTAATGTAAATTTGTGTTTATTTGTTTTTCTACCTGTGAAATCAATAAATGAAATGAAATCCTCCAAAATCCTTCAGGAGTAAAACAAGCACATGACATGTATGCACACATGTGTTTCTAATCTGTGATACATGGCCAGGGACCCGCCCTGCATGCATGGAGCAATAAACAGTGTCCACTGACCCAAGCACTGACCTTGCAATCACTACAACAAACATGGATGTACATGTACCATGGAAAGGCATGTATGCCTAATAACCTCAATCCTCCAAACTCCTTCACTTTAGCAAATAGGATTTTGGAGGATTTTGGAGGATTTAGGAAGGTTAGGGTTCTAATTAGTGACAAAATAATGAAAATGCATTCAGATTTGTATGCATTTCACGTTTTCTCAAAAATGACAGCATTTTAGAATAATGTATCAGGATACGTAAATCAACCTCACGTAAATCAACCTCACACCAAGAAATTTTGTTTGTTCAATTTGTATAATTTATAATTCAGTAATATTGTCATTGGCTTTTTGTCAATGGTGTACACTCCCTTTAAAGAGAAAGATTTATGCATGATCCACATTTTATTTTGTTTAATATTGAAACTAAAACTATTGTAAAATTGTGGGCAGGCAGTGTGAAACAAGAAAATAGTACATTGTACATCTCTGAATCAATACATGACATACATGTACAAATGTACGCAAATCTAACTCAATGTTAAAATAATTGACATGATAAATGACATGAAGCAAATACGTATTTTAAATTTCATAGAGCAAGGACAGTATTTTTGTTTGAATCGCCATTTGAAATACAATGTGCATGCTGCACAAAATTCACTAATTCAAGAATTGTTATTCAAAATAAGCATTAGATACAAACAACAATATTTCTGCCTAAAATATTTAGTATGATGGGACACGAAATGCCTGAAGCCATACAATACCCATACATGATTTAATAAGAAAGAACAGCATATCAACTTGACCGCAAGGTGTCATTATCACATCCTCATCTACGCTCCATTGCCATTAACCTGTCAAATCCACCACATCTAATATGCCTCTGAAATATTGTCTGTCTTGCCATTGCCCATGGGTGAAATTATTTGTGTAATGCGCCAAACTGACTTACAAGGAGCCGAGACTCTCTTTAAAGGCAAAAGACACAGAGAGACTACATAATATGTCAACTTGGGATTAACCAGTTCACACCGGGAATAAAAAAGTTTTTCCGAACCCCCGTGGCGGGTTTATTTTTACCGCACAAACACGACCAATAGTGCTCACCAGAGCGTGACCAAGGAGACTGCGACCGGGGAGACCGCGTCTTCCACCGTATGCTTATGGCTCGTTGCCACGTCGACCGGGAATCTATACAAATATTCCCGAGAATCCTGTGGCGTGTTTAGATGCTCTCCGATCCGCTGTCCAAAAAAAGTTTGCGTGTATACACGGCCTCCGACGCGAACTGGTTAAGATGGTGATTGCAGTCCTGTAAGCAAGGGGTCTGGCCTAGGGTGCACAGATCTAAGATACAGAACTGTGGAATGCGCTGTCATCGTATTTTGGTGAACTGATCATAAATTGTGTGAATGGAAAACTATTAAACTATTTAATTTTAAGTGGACCTCGGTGGTACATGTACTTGGGGGGGTACGCACCATTTGCACACATAATATTTTTCAGCCAATACGGCATATTTAATCGAGTTGTACTGTACAGTAGGTGTATGTACTTGAGTAGGAAGTTCACTTACATACATGTATGTACATGTACATGTAGGATCCTTTCCTCAACCAACCAAGGGTGAAATGATTTATCATGCCTAATGAGCCAGAAAGGTGTTTGGCTGACAGACTGATACTTCTAGCTAGAAAGTGGCAAACAAGAAGATGAATCAGAAGGAAGAGAGGATGATGGCAACCAAAATCGTGTATCGCATCTTCAGGAGCCAATCTTGTTTCTTCCTCTTCTTCTTGCAGAATTTAAGCAAAGAATCAATACTGAGGATTCTGTAGGTATTAGTGGTTCTTTGCCAATGGATACAATGTAACAGTGTGGGTGTTTGCCGTTTTGGTCCTTACTCCTGAAGCCAATCCTGAAAGATGGATCACCCGTGTTTTACCAGAAATGTTTGTTTTCATTGGAACATTGATAATTTCCTTTTTGAAAGAAAAACAATACTTTGAAATGATCACAAAGTCGTTGTCAGGAGCTTGGGATAACAGTAAAAAGAATGCCAAAATTCATTTATGACGCAACTCACCATAAATTAATATATACATATTTACTGTAAAACCATGTTTCTCACAATTTTGGAAAAATGTGTCATTTTACAAGATCGGAAGAACCGCCACTTTTCTATCCAAATATGACAATGTATCACAGATTTTTCCCTTTAAAGATTGTAGATGACACATTTAAGGAGAGGAAAGTGTAGTTAAGTGAGGATTGGAAACAATATTTTGGGAGATTTTGAGCAATGAATGTACGCACATCCAGTGAGCTGCTGGACATTTTGTCGTCTGCTAAAAACACATGCTTTGACATTGTTCACAAGTAGCGGTTGGGTTCTTTCCACAAAATTTGTTTACACTTCCTCAACTCAAATAGCAATGTTTGATGAAAATTACAATTTTCCTGAAATTATTGTTAAATCAGCAAAAACAGGTTGATATATCTTTAAAGTGGCTTATTAATGACTGTAGGATATTGTGAGAATGTTCTATGCATACTTCAGTTCAAATGGGTGAGGCACACAAAATATATGGTTCATTTACTAGGTCAATTGCACTCTTTCAGATCGAACATAGCTACTGCTACATATCCCTTGATGTGCCATGGCCGAGCGGTTTAGTGCATCAGATAAATTTGTGTTCTGATGGCTGAGTCATCAGAATGTGGGTTCGAACTCTGGCCAGGATCATGGTGCTTATGGAGTGCCATGGCCGAGCGGTTTAGTGTATCGGATTTGTGTTCTGATGGCTGAGTCATCAGAATGTGGGTTCGAATCCCAACCGCGACCGGGGTACTTGTGTCCTTGAGCAAGACACTTTATCATAATTGCTTCTCTCCACCCAGGGGTAAATGGGTACCTGTGAGGGCAGAGTTGGTTGTTGTGTTTGATTAGCCCTATATATGCGCTGTAATGTCAGCAATTGAGCTGTATACTCCACAGGGAGCCGAGATGGTTTCAGGAATGATTTATGAGCCTGATGAGTAAATGGGTACCTGTGAGGGCAGAGTTGGTTGTTGTGCTTGATTAGCCCTATATGCACCGAAATGGCAGCAATTGAGCTGTATACTCCCCAGGGAGCCAAGATGGTTTCAGGAATGATTTATGAGCCTGATGAGCAGGGGTAATAATGTAATGCACCTTGAGCACCAGTTTGGTGGATACGTGTGCTATACAAGTCCACATTATTGATTCTCACATGAAAGTGGAAATCGATACAAACACATATTTTATATATTTAAACAAAATTTGGAAACAAAATTACATAATTAATAAATGCCAGAAAAAACAGAATAAATTTAGAAAAACCCGAGGTATGTTTACACATGTACACAGCAGTGCCAATATTTTCAGTACTACTTTTTTACCAATACTGGGGTGATTTTTGAGATGAGCTGAAGGGTTTACAAGGACTACATCAGGAAGGTTATTATTAAACATATGTAAGAGGGCCATTTGTATTACCTCATAAATGTACATTGCACGCCTAAAAGTACGGTTTTCAGTTTGTACGTGCTTGACCGAAGCCCTCCACATGCACAGCGCATCGCCCACAACAAAAAACATCAAAATTTTACATCAAAAAAATTATACTACTTTTACCTGTCGAAATCTTACATGTAATAGCTCATTGGAAAGCTTATAGTCTCAGCTATCCAACAATGTACATAAAATAGCAATCGGAAGTACGTGCGAAAGCCTAGGTTTTTATGAGTGAACCACTCTCGTCCCGCCCAGCCTTTCGCAAAGTGTTCCGAGATCGGGCGCATTCGTCCCGTAAAATTTGCCACGCTCTGCTGAGGGCATCCACTTCGGAGCTGTCTCCGCACCCGAGTACATTGTGATTGACAATAAAACGGGTTTCCCTATTGAGTCAAAGGGCTCCTTTACATACATGTACCCATGCTTGCTCGATCTCCACAGCTACTCTACAACCGAAGTTACGAAGAGATAAAAAAAAAGTAAACACCGTTTTTCGAGGTGAAATTTTCAAGTTGAAAGGTAAGAGCGGTGTCTGAATGAATTTTACACCTCTTTTCTATCATATGTGAAAGTTTTGAGCCGTAATTGTGTTTAGTTTTGAGCGGAGAGTGTATTTTTTACACCCTTTCAAAGCTCTTATGAGGGAAACGAGCACGAACGCTGTGTATCACAGTGTGTGTAGGCTGATTCAACGGTTTTGTTGACATTAGGGATGTACACAATGTATGGACAGTCGGGCTTCATCGAATGCTGTATACTTGATTAAATAAAACAGGATTCCTCAAAAAATACTCGTCCGATTTTCTTGATTTAAAAATCATTGTATTTCTTTCATCAAGACCTTTAATTTGATATAAATATTGAGCATATTGGTTTAGGAATAATTTTTCACCTGAAAACCCTACTAAAAGTAGTTCAGAGAAAAATTACTAAAAAAATTACAATATTTTACCTCGAGTTTATTAGATAATAATTACGTATGTTGTTTAATTTTCTTACGACATTATGACATACATTATTCTTATTAGGCCGAATCATCCAAGATAACCTCTCTAAATATGGGGAAAAGTTACTTTAGAGCTCTCTTTACATTTATAACCAATAGACAATAATACAGGCATGAGAAGGCATTATTGTATTAATAAGCCTGCTGTAGTTTAAGTAAACAGGAAGAATGTTGTATCCAACCGCCACTTTTTAAGGGGTTTTTTGGAATTTTTTTTCAACCACCAACCAGTTAAAAAGTGGTTCTATCGATTTTTGGGGGTACAGAAATCGAAAACTCTTTAAAATCCACTTTTATGATGGTTTTCAGACTTTATTTCCCTTCTAAAAAAATCCTCCCCTTCAGAAAATAAAAGGATCCTAGTATTACAGTTGCTACTGTGCATGTACAATGACCGTGTTGGTCACTAATGGGGGAGTTGACAAGATCACACTGACATGACTGATGAAGTCATCGTATACCAAAAATGCCTGATTTTTCATGAAATAAATATCCTGGAATAATTTGAAGTATATGTCCATCATCATCCGATATATTCTGCACCTTACTACTAGATAAGATTACTTTATTTGTTATATTGAATGAGAAAAAGTGGCGGTCGGATACGACATTCTACCCAATAAAACAATGGATTTAAATATCAATAAATGGGTTTCAGTAGTATAACTTATCGGGGGGGGGGGGCCTTGAATGATTGGGAAGCTGTTCAATGTCAATGAAAATTAAATAACACAAAACACAATGAAAAACAAACATTAAAATACAAGTATTTATTTCATAATATACTCTCAGTTTGTTATTAAATTGCATGTCACTGAACCATGTGCTGTATACCTTTTATACTCAATGGCATGTCCCACGATAAATAAACCTACAAACCCACCACGTTGAAGTTGAATGACCATGGGACAAGATGGCTTAGTTCACGGCGGACATCACACAACGTATCAGCCAACTTTACACACACACATTCGAGATTCAATTATGTTAATACTCACCAAACTTTTTGGACTCGGTTCTCCCTGGTGGCAGTGCCTCCATCTCAGCATCGTCTCCTTCGTATTTTTCCTTTCCCATACTGAGTTTTCAGCACATTGGTTTCCTCTAAAAGATGTCTTTAACCGATGGCAAAGGGTTGGGTTGTCCCGTTACATCTGCCGGCCGTTTGTGAATGAACTTTGTGTGTTAAATAACCGTACCGAGCCGAGAGTACATGTACAGTACGTGCATGATGAATGCAGAGATTGCATTACGTACGCTGAGCCTGCTGTATGCATTACGGTGTACAGGTCACGGTACACCTAATCTGCTATTAACATAACAATAACTTTCTCTATAGTGTACTTTGAGCGAGCAATACCCATGCGCAAGGTGTACATGAACATGGCTTCATTCTATCGGGTTCTTTAATTTGTAAAAAGAAAATCCTTTCGGACTATGAAAAGATTTTAGAGGTGTAGAAGTCAAAGTGAAAAAGAGCAAGATAAATAAGAACTGTACCTTGATCGAACGAAACAATGGGGGAGGCACGGGGTTCGGGGCCGCGGGGATGCAGGGGGGGGGGGGGGGGGCTAGTTGTTTCACGTAGCTGGGGTCCGGGGGGTATTCCTCCTGTTGCCATCACTAGAAAGGCAGAAAAACAAGTACTTATCCACTGCCATAGTTCGTTTTAATCCCCCACCCTGTTTACAAATTACATGTTTTTTTTTATAAACTCCTGTGTCGATCGGATGCCCCTCGTTCGGAATTCAAATTCCTAAGAAGAAAAAAAAATTAAAAGAATAAAAACTATTCACCCCCGAACCAAAAACAACAGTGCCTCAAGTGCCTCACTAAAAATCCTGCTGGCCTAACCCACCATCATGGTTTACAATGTATAAGAAATTGTTTAATTTGTTTTATTATTTGGTTTTGCTTAGGGCTGGCGGAATTTGTCCAAAAGAGAACTCTGTGATCTGAACTTGGCTGAATTTGCCTTACTTTCATGATGATCATGGGGGGGTAAATCCCAGTGGATATGAGTAGTTCCCCGCTCATTTTCTAAAATAGAATCCATGAGTTATTTCCAGAATATGAAATCAATTAAAATTATCTAAAGACTGACTTAAACTGCTACACGGTGCAATCATCCTGGGAAATGTTTTCATCATATAGAGAAAACAGGACTTGTCGAAATTACAAACAAGTGAAATGATCACCTGCTCAGAGTCAGGGCCATAGTCAAATGGGGTCGAGCTTCATTCGGGAAACCACCAAAACCACCAAATCAAGCCATCAAAGCAGGCTTGCTTGTTTGTTAGGGAAACACCTATAAGGCACCCCTCCCCCCTCGTTCGGCTATTTTTCGGGGGGGGGGGGACTGCTCACGACTATACCCCCGTCAACATTGTTCACGACCACCACTTCCCTCCAGCGATTCTGAAGTCAGTCGGCAAATTGGCGCCCACATCCCTGCGCAGAGTCATAAATAACATCATGAAATAATTAGCTTATTATTACAATATGCTTAAAGATGTATCACCCGGGTTTACCGGCAATTTCCAATTTTTGTCATTGAAACATTGATATTTTCCTTTTTGAAAGGAAAAACAAAACTTTTTACTGAAAATACTACCATTTTGAGAAACGTTTCATTTTAAAGTATTTGTTGTCGTTTCCCCGTAAAATAGCAATGTTCTGTTGAAAAAAAAATTCCTCAAAAATTGCCGTAAAAAGTATCGAAAAACACGGGCGAAACATCTTTAATTGGATTGAGATTATCATATAAAGCTTGGCAAATTACTCAGCTTTCTCAGCTTTCAGAGGAGCTTGTCGAAAGGGACAGAAATGTCAAACTGGTAAGTTTATGCCCCACTGTGACGAACGTTTCTTTATTATTCATTCAAATTTATTTAGGCCAATTTATATTTTGGAAAAATGGTAATTAATTTTCATTATATAGATATCTGCCACTGGATACATACAGCATTATTATAATGGAATAGAATCCTTGATGAGATACGATGGATAAGAGATAAGTAAGACTAATTGCGGTGACACCATGTGGAATCTCAATTGAGTATAGTAATTAGTTCTGAAAAGAACTGGTGGTACAACTCGACGTTTCGGTCAGTATGCTCTGATCGTCTTCAGGATAAGAGATAACAGCTTCCATTCTGCTATTTCTCACTTCATATAAACAGATATAAAAAAAAAATTGATACAATATTTTGTTATCAGTTTTCTGACGTAGGACTATGTAATTGTTTTAACGATAATCTCAGAAAAGGAGATTTAAATGGATGATATTCACCCTACACCGAGTAAGTTTGATGTCAAACTGTATGCATGCCTTTGAGAATACCAATTGTATACACGAGCTTAAAACACTGTAAATATATACCTGCAACAGAGATGGATTGACAATACATAAATAACACCTGCGTGCTACGATAACAAATTATTGAATTATAATAAAAAGTGAAGGTATATTCAACATTGGTATTTGGTAACGTAGGTTCATTTCAGCCATTTAGTTGTCAAGATATTATATCATATACATTTCTGGTAATTACCAATGTTTTTAAACGGACGGTATCGTCACAATCAGAGCAGGGCATGGAATCAGTGTCCTAGTTTAAGATGAACACAGTGGCTGAACATTACAGACTCATTTATTCAGCAGACGGTAATATGGCCTTATCATGTGGATGTTATTTTCAGTCACTGAGTTAATCTAAAACTAGCACTCCAATTCCATGCCCTGTTGATCGTGACGATACTGCCCCTTTAAAAACTTACTTGATATGAAGTTGGTAAAAGTACAAATCTTCTTGAGAAATTATTCCTTCTGAAGTGTTTTAGTTGTTTAATTTGAGAAAAACACACAAAATTTGTAAGTTAAATTTACAACCATGGTGAAGCAAACATTTTTACATTCAATTTATCTCATTCAATCAGGCGCGCAGAGAAACAAAATTCAGGGGAGGAGCAACGAACAGATCCCAGAATATTTCGAATATTTTTATTTAAACAAAATAATAACAAATTAAACGGGTCCAAGAATGGGGCACCCCGCCCCATGCTAAACAGTGCTTATTATTTTGAGCAAGGAGAAAGCAATTATAGTCTTGAATCATTAGACATGTAATTTACTGCAGTCACATCTCTTATTGTTACTATATATTGGCCTATTTCATATTTTTTGTTATGATAATCGCTACGAACACAATTAAATTATTATGGAAAACCACATTGAAAGTTAATAGGCTGTTCATATTAATAATTGATCAAGGTGGCTTCATGTTCAGACTCGGGGGGGGGGGGATGACATTGAAATTTGTCTGCATATCCAATCAGAATCTCAAGGGAAAGACATTTTAGTAAGCAATGCCATCTTCAGCAATAAAGTTGAATTAAAAGCTATATGTATATCTACCAATAGATTCCATAAATGCCGATTTCAATTTGTTCACAATGTACACTGCAAACACTCATACCTCTATGTGAAAAAGCGTTCAATACACAGCGCAACAGAATTCCAACCGATCCAGCAATTTGGACTGCAATTGGACATTGTTTCATAGCAATCTGTGGCTTTGTGTGCTCTGTAATTAAGATTAAACCACACGGTGTTTCTGCAACAAACCGAAATGATAACGATTCGATTATTATTGAAAACATTTTTGGTCATTTTAAGTCACTATGTACCGTATTAGTTTCTGGTCTCCGCGTGCGTCGCCTCAGACTCGCACGTCGGCATTTTTAGTTTTCTTTATTTGTGTATACATGTATCACGTATTTCCATGTTGGCAAATAAATCAATCAATAAATAAAAATAAACAAAAATCAATCAATTTAATAAAATAAAATAAAAATGCGCGTCAGCACACTGATTTTAAAGCCGATCAATGACCAGAAACCGGAGACTTTTTTGGCCTTATATCACAAAAAAATCTTATTCATTGCAAAATAATATTTGCAATTCTTTGTGTCAGGTCTATGTGGATCAAAGTACAACAAAGTAAACTGTATACGCATATAAATATAGGCCTACACATTGTTTCCTGCCATGAAATCCATGATGGTACTGTCACAGAAAGCTCCAAATATAAACAAGTGTGGCATGGTCTAAACAAATCTACGCCTCCAAATAGCGGGTCAGTCAGTCAGATATATTTTCAGAATGGGTACCAAACGTTATGGTTTCGCGCTCATTTTCTTGTTCGGTTTGGCAATCATTTTCTTGATGAAACTCGAAAATGGTGAATCTTGTGGCGTGATGGTCACAGCTTCTGACGGCGATGATCTCAATCTGCTCAGAGATAAAACAATATCAGCTTTCAGAGCAGCTTGCAGGAAGTGAAAGAAAACCCAACCTTACCCTTTTAAAAAGTATTTTAGCTCAATTTGCTTGATGAAAAGCGTTCATATAATCAATCTATTTTGTTATTTGTTATATTATGATATCTGTACTAAAGTTTGAGTCACTGAAATTTTTTCTTACTTAATGGTAATTCATCTTGTATTTTGACTGTGTATATTTATTATGAGTTTGCCAAATAAAATAAAATCAAATTATATCAAATCAAATCTGATTACTTATCGCTTGGATGAATAGCCTTTAGTAAAGGCGCGCGCAGCATCAACATCCCACGAAGAAAAGCCCAGGTGAAGTCAAGCTGCAGAGCACTGCAGTGGCGTAACTATGGGGGCACGGGGGCACGGGGGCACGTGCCCCTGCCGAGGTCTGTGCCCCCCCGGGTTCCCCCTCCATTCAGAATTTTGAAAAAAAGGTCCCCATTTAAGGCTGCAGGATACAAAATGTTCAAGTATTGACCATGCCCCCCCCCCTAGAAAAAGTGGTGCACCCCCTAGTGCCCCCTGAAAATTGGACCCCGGAGTTACGCCACTGATGAAATTTGACATCGGGTCCAGTTTATGGACAAAATGTCATTTTCCGAGTTAGAACAATACAAGTCTCACCTTCCTTTGGGGGCAGGGCACGATTTTTGAGAAAGGTGGTGGCGTCCCTTCCCCACCGTTCATAAATATTGGAAGGGTCATGTTCTCTCCCGCCCCCTCCCCCCCCCCCCCAGGATCACAACCAATTGGTACAACGTCAATTCGGGCGGCCATCAAAATAATGTGATTTAAAATGATAGCCCCGCCTACATATGACTCATGAAGACATGAACTACCCTACCCCCAACCTAACTAACACCCACGCCAACTGACACCCCCAGACCAATAAATGCCAGCATTTATTATAATAAAACAAATCAGCTTGAACTTTTGTTTTGAACCTTTAAAAAAGATTTTACGAACAAAATGTACGTGAATTTCGTGAAATTGCTATTACAGTCCCCTCCCCACCCCATCGCTACCCCCTCCCCACCCCATCCCTACCCCCTCCCCCGTCATAAAACTGGAGGGGACATCAAGTTGGGAGGGTCTTTACCAGTTTGTTCTGTGGTCTTCATACGTGTTTCTTTATATTTCTCTAACGATTTGGTAAAGAGAAATGTTACTAAATTATGCATTAGGTAACTAATTTGTTATGGTATCGCTTATTCTAGATATAGACGAGCCCTTATGGTTATTGATTTAAATAAATTTGCATACATCAGTTATTCATTTTGCTGGAAGTTCATGAATAATTCCGTTCATGAATAATTCTGAACGGACTGGTAAAACCCCTGTCACACCAGGGCTGCGATCGGGCTGCGCTCGGGCTGCGACCACAAAATCATGAAAGCGCAGAGGTGAGCGCAGTAAGGTCTCCTAGAACGGATCAATGACGCAGTGGAAACTCGCTTGGTCGGGAGAGGAACGCCATGGTCGCCCTGGGACGCCTGACCGCGGCGACCGTTTTGTGCATGCACAAAATGGTCGCCGAGGCTCGGCGCTCTGATCAGATCGCTGTAAGGACTCAGTACGGTCGCAGCGGCAGCGCAAAGCGAGCGGCATGAGCGCAAACTGAGCGCAAAGCGAGCGCAGCAAGGACGCACACGAGCGTCTTGTGGTCGCAGCGGGAAATAAATCTTGTCCGCTGCGTCTGTACTGAGTTCTCACTACGTCCATTGCGATGTCGCTACGTCTCTCTCCCGTCCTTGTTGCGCTGTTACTGCGCTTCTACGGAGCGTTATTGACTTCTTCCCGCTCGTACAACGTCCACACGGAGCTGCCGCTGCGACTATGCCGCTCCTTATACGCCCATGCGCGTCCAATGGCGATCTTCCGACGTTTGCAGTAGGCTCACAGTACGATCCCACTTGTGTGTGTGTGTGTGCTGTGCCACACACACACACAAATGGTATGTGCCCTCGTCAAGCGGGGAAAGCGGACTGATGACTGGCGGTCGCAGCGGGGTCATAAATTTTATGCTCGCCGCGCGGACGCATCGAACGTTTCGAGAACGTACTGCGGACGTCATAAGGGCGTAACGCGAGCGCACTTGGTCGCGTAGAACGCCGTGGGAGCGCGTTCGAACTCCACACTGGACGAGATGGGAGCGCGGTGGGTCGCAGCAGGAGCGCCGTGAGCGCAATGGGAGCGTACTAAAATCTCCGTTGTTTGACATTTTCGGACAGTTTTCCGCGATCGTAATGCGTTTTGCAAAAAATTTAAGCGCACAGCGAGCTCCGTCCCGTCGCAATAGAGTGTGACAGGGCTATTAAGATGTTTTTTGAAAATAAAGGTTATGTTTTGACAAAAAATGATAATAACAATTTGTTGAAAAATCCATCTGATACAAGGCATCACTTGTTTACAAAAAGAGCACCCTGTGGCAGACAAAAGCCGTATTTTTGTCAAAGGCGGGCATTTTAATTTTAATGTCAGCAGAATTGTGAATGTTTTTGTTTCATTTTTGGGTATTTTAAGTGTGTCAGGCCTAGCCTATGCCGATCAAAGTACAAAATGTAAACTCTGCCATGGCATCCATGATACTATCACAGGAAACTCCAAATGTAAACAAGTATACCCATTCCTCATCACATTATTTTCGATGTTTCCAACGCAGCACCAACACTAGTGTTGCAGGAGCTTGCCTGTGGGAATGACGAGTTCTCCATCAGTTGTAGCAACAATGCGACCATTGGTGTGAAGTGGGCCCTCTACGGTCGTGAAGACGGTTCTTCTCTCTGTGTCATCAGTGAAGCAGTACTCTGCTGTAATGAATCTCAATCGCTGCAGAAGGTTCAGGAAGCTTGTCAGGGCAAACAAACAAACAAACAAATAAATAAATAAATAAATAAATAAATAAATAAATAAATAAATAAATAAATAAATAAATAAATAAATAAATAAATAAATAAATAAATAAATAAATAAATAAATAAATAAATAAATAAATAAATAAATACTTAAATAAATAAATAAATAAATTTAGAATTTAGAATTATTGCATTATCAATGTATACCTTGAATTCATAAAATAAGTATACATGTACACAGTGGAATTTTTACAAAAGCATCTGCAGCACGGGAAATCTTTTCATTCGGTGCAACCGTTTCCATCTGGTGATGATGCAAAATGAGGATTTAAAAACATACACGCCTTGAGTTTTCTTATTTGGAAAAGTAAATAACGATAACAATTGCCTTTTAGCCTCATCTCTTTGACTATTAATATGTCAGTATTAAGTCTTTCTTTACTCATTCTATACCGTTTGAAAAGTGTAAAAATGAACTTTCCCTGAAACGATGGAAAGGTACATTTGTGTTGAGGTAATTGATTGGAATTGAATTAAAATTGATTCCAATAACGTGTTAATGTAATAATGTTCTCATTAGACACTTGGCCAAGCATTGGACGAGGTAATTGGCAATTAAATAGCATAAATAAGTGGCTTTTCACTGCAAAAAGCTGTGTTAAAACTACATCAATTGGTGTTCTGATGTGTTGATGCATTTTTGTATGAAGGCCCTCTTATAAGGTAAATAACACGTAGCCTACATCTCTTTGACTGTTAACTTATAATTAAAGATCGCGCGTGTTTGGCTAAGACGACCCACAATACACCACAATATTCGTACGTTACCGAAGGTGCGTTGAATACTTGGATCGGTCAGTACTTACCATGTCCTACAATAACTATACGTTGGTTACATATCCCTACATAACGTTAGACCAGAAGTCTATCGCCTACGTGAAGTGTGCCACTCGTGTACTAACCTAGTCCACGGGATAGTACTCCGAGAACCATGGATTTGGCCCATTCATGACGTTTTGTTCCACAATTTGGATGTTTGTACAAAAGTAAACAGTAAAATTATTAAAGAGAGAAAAACCCAAATTATATGAGACAGAAGCAAACATGGAGGCATATTGAAAAGCCAGGGTTTGTACAGAAATGCCTACAGGGATGAATAATCAAAGGAGTGACCAAGCAGACAAGGAAAATGAACAGGACAGACAAACGGGCGGATATTTAAATCAATCGGGAACATGCCATCATTGGCTACACATCCTCTCATTGCATATTTAATAACATGTTATAAATCAGGAAAATTATCTTTTGTGTAATTTTTACATAGTGTCACCGCAAACAGTCTTCACTTATCCTTTTCACCATGCAAAGCAACAAATTAATTTTACATATCATCGTTAATGCAATTGCTTATAAATAAGTGCGTGAAATTATTGATTTGAGGTAGAAAATTGTACACAGAATTTCACAATTATCTCATTATACGATTATGTACTTATTCAGCTGAAATGTTCGAAGGTCAGTTTATATAGACCTCTATCACGCTGCCATCATATTTGTCATGTTCCCTGTATGCAACAGCAACCATAAATACTTATCCTCATTATACAAAAAGGAGCCAGACTAATTTTCCTTCCAGCCTCGGTTTGGTTACATTGATTTAAATGAGAGAAAGACTTATATAGGCCTATATATAGGCCTATATAAGTCTACATTTTTCTTGATCTTCATCAAGGATAGATGTGTATTATGGATGCATAATGTCCTTTATACCAAGAGTGTATTATTGTTCTATATAATAAAAAGGTTGGCATACAGGAATTAAAATAAATAAATCTTCTCTAATGTATCTATGTTGTTGCTACAGTTGAACATGTGTACAACAATTGCACCCAGGCGCTGTTCTAAGGGGAATCTTGGGAGGAGATTGGCTACAGGCCCCCGAAAAAAATGTTTGTCAAGACCCCCCCCCCATGTATTTTGTTTTCAATATAGGGC
This sequence comes from Zoroaster sp. YZ-2022, assembly GCA_029582265.1. Lineage (NCBI taxonomy): Eukaryota > Metazoa > Echinodermata > Asteroidea > Forcipulatida > Zoroasteridae > Zoroaster > Zoroaster sp. YZ-2022. Next base: position 30,592,511 of record CM055836.1, read on the forward strand.
ATTATAGGGCATATGGGGCATTATAGGGCATATGCGCTGAAAAAGGAACATATTTGCATATTCGCAAAAAAGGAATTAGTGAATCAAAGTCCTATATAGGTATAGGACTTTAATTAAGGAACCTACTTATAAGGTAAGACATACCTTAAAGCAACAGATACCCAATCTATACCCATCTCCGTCCCTCCAATAATGTAGTAGTCTTGGTTCAAGACTGTAGTTGTATATTTTTTACGATCCATCGTCGCACACCACAGGAGGGCACTATCTCTACACGAACCGCTAGCGTACCGGGGGTATTTTTCCCCAGGATGAACGTGGGCAATTTTTGAGAAATAAATTTCTTTTTAATTAAAACATTTTGCCATCAATTTTGCTATCAAACGCATCCCACATTTTTGGTGCGCACGTTTAGTATAACCAACCATTGAATTTGTTTCCCAAAAATGTGGGCCGCGCTAGAACTTCAAACTAACGCATGCGTAGTGGTTCCCGTAGTGGCTTCAGGAGGAAATTCAACAAGTTTCCCAAGACTGTGCTTTATAGCGGTTCGTGTAGAGATAGCGCCCTCCTGTGGCGTGCGGCGAAGGATCGTATATCAAAAACATACAAACCCATAATCTTGAACCAAGACTAGTTGTGTAGGTGAAAGTGTACTTGCGCTGAAAACCAGCCGAGGACTTGTTTTCAGAGGTCCTCCGAAAGGACGTCGTGTACAAAACCAATGGAAATTGCGTCAAAAAGTCCAAACACAATGGGAACAATAGAAGGGAATAATAGAGATCCTCAAGTAGTCTTGGATATCGCCTTGGTGTGCGCGTTTGTGTTGTGTGGTGATTGGATGTGATTTAGACTGTCGCCAAATGGATCGACTTCCCCAGCCTTGAAAGTTTGACTATTCACTGACGACGGCTGAGAGCGAACCGGAAGCGTCGAGAAAAAAACCCAACCCAATATCAATGCATTATTCTAACATTTGTACAGCGTGAATGTTACTGTTACGAATCTTTGCTTTTGATAATATTAGCGCCCTCTATTTCATTTCTTCCACTGTTACAATACAATACAATACAATACAATGAAGGTGTTGGGCGCGATCGGTCGATCTGCGCGATAGCCCGATCCCGCTGCGCTATTGGGCGATATATCGTTTGCGCAGCCATCGGTAGATCGCGCAGCCATCGATCGATCGTGCAAGGACATGTTTGCGCCATGTCATACAGTGGCGCACCCAAGGGGGGGGGGGCTCGGGGGGCTCGAGCCCCCCCCAAGGGCCCGCTGATGTTTTATTATTTTTTTTTTTAAAGAAGGGGCCGGGAAAGAGAGCAAAATCTGAGCCCAAGTCTTGTCTACAGAGGAGTTCGGCAAGGAGTAGGGCAGTGGTACAAGGGATGGGGACTCAGGAGACTCAAGCTCCTCTCCAAAAGTTTTCCATTTATTCCACTCACTATTATATTTTACGGCGTTGCGTATGCATGTGCATGTAAGCTTGAAGGGCCACCAGTATATATAACAAGCATTTTTAGACATTCCCTCCCCCCTGCCATGGTGCACCCTGATCAGGAAGCAGCTTTACTTAATTTTATTTTCATTTTCTGTTGTCCGTTTCTCTTGTTGAGGTCGTTGACTGTCGTTGAGGTTACTCGTAAATGTTTTTTAAAATTTAAACACGCCCGCATTATAATCAACTCCTTTCCAGTTTGTACACAATGGCCCAGGATCGGGTTTTAATTTACAAAGATTATGCGACACTGTTTTAGCAAACACCGATTGGATAATATTGGGATTTGGTTTTGCCGCCAAATTCGTGTTTGAGAAAATTTAGCTCCGCCCGGAATGATCACAAACTTTACGTCCGCGCAATGAAAATATTTAAATATAGAAATCTTGCAGACGAAACAATTAGCTCAAGTTCTTTACATCAAGAGGAGGAAATTATATGGAAGGTAAAACCCTACGAGTCTGAATCATGTCATAATGTCTTCTTTTTATGACTAGAAACCACCAGGAAACATTTAACATGTGCCGTAGGTTCACTGACGAGCACGATTAGGGACATGGCTACAGCCGCGCCAGCGGTTATGGTTTGGGTCCGCCATGTCTCTCCCCAATTGGATTTCAAAATAAAATCCTGGGTGCGCCACTGATGTCATAATTATGTTCCGTGCTGCGCGATTGATCACCAAAATTCTGCCCTACAGATGGATCGATCGCGCAAAAGCCCTCCATGCCAGATCAACTGATCGCATAAAACTATTTCTGCACGATCGATCGATCGCGCGAAGCCATTTCTGGACGATCGACTGATCGCGCAAGTCTTGCGTTGCACAATCTGGCGATGGCGCAAACATGTCCTTGCGTGATCGACCGATGGCTGCGCGAACGATAGATCGCCCAATAGCGCAGCGCGATCGGGCTATCGCGCAGATCGACCGATCGCGCCCAACAAAGGCATTTATATAGCGCTGTTACACAAACGGTATCACAGCGCTTTACAGTGAGATGCACGTACAATTTAAAAATACACAGTGTTTAAAATAAATGAGTCTTGAGAGATGTTTTAAATTGACTCAATGAAGAAGCATGACGGATACCAGATGGTAGCTCATTCTAAATGCTGGGTGCAGCAGTATAGAAACCCTTGTTAGCCGCAGTTAAATGTGTAGTTGGCTTTTTGAAGATCCGGGAATCAGAATTTGAACGGAGTCCACTGTGGTTAGGTTGGTATGGTGTATAATAAGCTCACAGAGATAGGATGGCGCAGAGTCAGTAACACATTTATGGGCAATAGTCAATGTTTTGAAATCAATCCAACCTTGAACGGGAAGCCAGTGAAGCTGTCGTAGGAGAGGGGACACATGGTCATACTTTTTAGCCTTGAAATTAAATATCTGGCATACAATGCGATTTCTTGCCCTGTAGTTTCCAGGGTTTATTTACATTCATATCCCAGACCCTTGATATCCTGATATCCTGGACGCTCGATATGAAAATGCAATCCTTGCAGGACACTACTTTGCTGGTGCGTATCCAGCGCCAATGCAATGCATAATTTACCCGACACTAGCGAGAGCTTTGCGAGCTTGACACATCCTCCCGCCACGTGGCGAGAAGCAGTCCGTTGGTCTATCTTTCGAATACTTTCCTTGGAGTCCACTACGGTTCAAAATTCACTGACTACACACCGACCACGGTGCCAACAGTCACCACGATCCACCCGCTCAATCATTAACCGTGGTCCGTGGGTCGTGCTCCCAAGCAAACCCTCTGCTAATCTCACGCAAGAGCTTAGCAGCACAGTAAGCCTTGTCCCTCTGAACACACCCTACTTTCTTAGTTGTCACTCACTTTACTTAATTTCGCCACATGCCTTCCCTTATATGGAATTAGAACCTGTTGTATAACCTGATTTTGCACACGGTTCTACCCTTAGAGGCGTCAGGCAAACTTCTTCTCATTAGCTAAGCTAGGCTAATGTTTTATCAGAAGTCTATTACCTACTTCTGGTTTTATTCGTTCCTTGGCCCCAGATTCCTAAATAAACCACGATAATTCCTTCTCTCGGTCAAGTGCGGTTCCAAATAATATCTGGTATAAACATCATTTATAAGAATATTATTGTAATAGCATGACTTATACACAGGATATACACAGTCAAGTAGCGGTGCAACTCGATCCATGACAGTCCAATACCTAACTTGTACTAAGTTGTAGTGTGACGGTCCAGTACCTCATTCGTTGACCCAAATGGTGCAGTGCTTCGATTGACAACTGGGCTAACGCAGCTAGAGAATGCGGTCTGATACACACTCTGGCCATGTCCAGACACTGTTTCGTCAAACCGTGGCGGTACGCGTCGTCACAACTGACCAGCCGTCTATCGGTGTAGCATTGCCCGGACACCTAGTCGACCAGCCGCAGTCGACCTAGTCCTAGCCAACGAACTATGGTCCCACTGAATGTATTCCTTAGCTAGTTGGTATTCGTACACTCCTTTCAACACATACAGTACTAGTATAAAGTCTAATGTAAACTATAGCCCAAAATGGACTCTGTTTTACACTAAAACTTAGTCCAATATAAACCGGAAGGTCAGTCGCCGCACAGAAAATTTCATTTTCACCAATTGTTGAGGCTGAAACTCGGTAAGAAAATTCCACGACCAAATATAATGTCAGGCACTAAGGTTTGAATTTCAAAATATCATTTTTACTAAGTCAATTTATTGAAAGAATATTCAGATTTGACATTGAAGAAATCCTACAGTTTCCATGCTTTTGCGTCATTCCATAGTCTATTTAGCGTACGCGCTTGTCGCGACAAAACGGCGGCATATTATGTGTGGTTCGCGTAAACAAATTCCACGCAGCAGGTTTTGTGTGTGCTCGTCGTCACACTCGTAGATACGCCAACGCACCTGTGGCGACACTGGCGTATGTTTGTTAACGTAATTCTTTAACGGTAATTGTTAACGGTTAATCTTGGGATTATTTCATTAAAACACCTCGCTGAGATTAATTGTATTTGGTCATGGGATTCATCTGCCGAGTTTCAGTAGCTTCACAAAGGTAAAAATAAGCAATTTATGAAAATCTTTTTTTTTCTGTTTTAGCAAATGTTTTTGTTTAAATCCTGGACGTCACCGTAACGTTAGTACACGAAGGTGAAACTCCAACCTGGGCTAATGTAAACTATTGACATGTACCTGAACTACGTTACCACTCCATTCATACATGTTATTATTAAGAAACACTAACTCTCAATTCTCTTTATCAACATTCTAACAACATCATCCACCAATCACAGGGATTATATTCTACAGCCCTATTTTGGCATTGCTTTGTCAGTACATCCATGACGCAGCTTTTTCTCAGATGTGGCTAAAATGGGCACACTCGAGATTCCGAAAAACATTGAATCCAACAGCCGAGTAAATGTCGTTTAACCAATATATTGGCAACAGCGTAGTTCCGACATAGAAGTATAGAAAGAATTTACAAATTTCAGTTTTATTGGACAAATGGGCTGCTAGACTTATGGGATGTAATATCAATTCGCCTTCAAAACAATAAACTTTTTTTGCACTAAGCTGAAACATTGGACCGTAAAGCTGTTAGAACAATTAGCTGGTGGAAAGGTGGGCTATTGTATGAGGTATCAGAACAGTATAGACTGTCTGATTTTTGTCTGGCTAATCTCTGACGCATGTAAGCTTCGTCAGACAAAATAATGGATCGTCGGAGTAATGGGCTGTCGCAATATTGAGCTTTCCCAAAGTAAAGTCCTATATTGTTTGCCCTACTTATTTTTCTCCAATCTTTTTTCCTAAATGCCCAAATCTACTTAATAATAATAATAATAATAATAATAATAATAATAATAATAATAATAATAATAATACTAGTAATAATAATAATAATACTAGTAATAATAATAATAATAATAATAATAATAATAATAATAATAATAATAATAATAATAATAATAATAATAATAATAATAATAATAATAATAATAATAATAATAATAATAATAATAACAATAATAATAATAATAATAATAATAATAATAATGTAAATTTATATAGCGCCGGTATCCGTCAAGCAAATAACGCTCATGGCGCTTTGCAAAAACAACAACACAGTATAATAAAATATATAAAATCTCTCTCTCTCTCTCTCTCTCTCTCTCTCTCTCTCTCTCTCTCTCTCTCTCTCTCTCTAGCTCGCCACAAAGAGGGAGGGAGGGTGAGAGGGGAGGGTGAACAAAGGCCTCTGTATCTGCAACTGGAAAACATGCATGGAATGAAATATAATAATGTGTTTTTGTTTGTGCATAGTTTTATGTCCACAAATAGGGCTTAAACAGGAAAAAAAACATGTGCTCGATTATTTTCTTTGATCGAGTACACAAGGAACTGAAGCACACCTTTATATTAAATAACCGATCACCCAGAAAAGTGGATGTGTTCGGACATGTAAAGTCCACAAATATGGTCTTTATATGAACAAACATATCCTCCCTTTCGTTTGTTCCAGGACATGCACAAGGAAGGGGAAGCACAATTGTAAATAGTTCCAAGCTTCTTTTTCCACAGAATAACAAAATAAAAAGCAAAATCATTGTTATTGGCCTTACGTTTGGAACCTAGCAGGTTCTTTCTCAAAGGCAAAATGAGACAATACAAACATACATTCATACATGAACACAAAAAGTAAGCAGAAGTTAGTCTGGTGTGAAATGAACACAAAATGGAGAATTAGCTGTTGCAAACTGCTTACCAACCTTTAGTATAAATGCAAAATAATGGTTATTGGCCTTACATTTTGAACATAGCAGGTTCTTTCTCAAAGGCAAAATGAGACAGAATATAAACAACAAGTTCCCACACACATAAAGATGAACACAAACAGGACAAAACAGAAGCAAGAAATGTGTCAGTAATATATTTAAGGAATGGATAGAACATTATATTCTTGGAAATGTACTGGACAAACTAGATAAAGAATGCATTTACATGTAGGCCTACTACATGTATTTAACAACACAGGTTTAAACGGAACGTTTAAAAATAAATAAATTCTTTGAATACTGACACACTTTACACGCCCTAGGTACGGACCTGCAATGAGGTTATGGTGACTTCACATTCTGACAAATGAATTAAATGATGCCTAGTGCACCACATATCTTGAAAACTCATAATACACATTTGGTAATGTGTGCATATTTTATAACAATGATATGTACATGTAAGGGCTCATATACACTGTGAACATTGGGGTGAAGTCGTGCGTCGGGTCCGAGGCCCGCCCAAGAGCTCTAGAAGCTTTATGTTCTAGATGTTCTGTGATATAAATGTGCCATATTTTTAAACATAAAAATCATGAAAAATTATACAGTGTTCGAATCTATTTAAGGAGAATGATGTGATAAAGCAGACTTTTGTAACAAGTGGGGAAATATTGGAAAGCGGATGATTGCATTTCCTACCCCCCCCCCCCAATAATCATCCACCGGGATTTCACTTAAAGGTTTCATCATCTTACGATGGATTGTTAGTATTCATTCTAACGAGGAATATTTGTGCCTTGTTTAAAATTCATTAGGGACTTTTGATTTACTAATTCCTTTTTTGGGAATATGCAAATCTGTTCTTTTTTCAGCGTATATGCCTATAATGCCCGATCTATATTAAAAACAAAATACATATAATGAGGGGTATTGACAAACTTTTTGGTGGGGGGAGGGGACATAGCCACTCTCCCCAAGGACCCCGCCCCCTTAGAACCGCGCCTGGGTGCAACGTTTGTACACATGTTCAACAAATAAAAGGGGAGGTCACAAACTTTGTTATGACAATCAAATGGAGTTGGTTTATTACATTGCCAATGAGTTCAACAATATAACAGGCATTTATAATGGGGTACGTATTAAATTGCAGCACATGGGATCAGCCCAGAGATTAAAAGTCGTGGCACTATGCGTAAACATGCACTTCCCCCAATTTACCATTTCACCAAATTTGTAAGCTCCAAATGTGATGTCCACAACAAAAGTGGGCCTTGTAAAGCGGCCATGTGGTTCCAACACGGGCTGACAAGCTTATTGCAAGTGCCTGAGATGTACGACTTAGCCTTGACCGAGGCTGTTGTCGTAGTCCGCGCTTATCACGATACCCCCATATCCCGTCCCGATTTCTGGCCCGAGAAATTCAGTACTCAATGTGCGCTGTTACCGGATAGGATCCACACATGTACACTGTACAGCGAGATCAATAACTGAGTCGTGGATACAGTTGTGCCTTGCGACCTTGTACGTTCGAACTCAATGGTGACTCTATACGTATATACAATGTACATGGAGCCTACATTAAATGTATGTACATGTACATGTGTATGCATATGGATCAGTGTACACATGTTCAATGTGTGCATGTGAGCTGGAGACGAGTTCGGATTGTCATGCCATGGGATAGCTATAGCGGGCAAAATTATGCGAACAAATCGTTCCAACGCGCCTTGGTCAAGGAAGGTATGGGCCATCATATATAGGTCTATGCCTTACGGGGACGCCATCTTTAAAAATAAATTACAGACGTTATGGTCCCGTCATCTTAACAATTCATTTATTGAACGGGTTGACCATATCAGATAATTGGCTTTTTGGATCTGCCATCTTTCAAATATAAGGCCAGCATTTGAAAATGGCGTACCTGATGGTCTTATAAACTCGGTAATGTTTTTATGAACTTTAGGGCCCTGCAAACCTATACATAGACAATGGAATGAAGATTCTAGGCCGCAAAAAAGTAAAAAATAAATCATAGTGATGAACCACGTGCTGTTTTCCGTACAATGTGTCACTGGCTTTTCAGATCCATTCTGATTGGACAATCACTGCAGTTACACGAATCATTGGCTGTGGTGGTTCGTATACAAATAATGAAGTGACATATTTGCTGTACATTTCAAAGTGTATAAATATCTTGGCAATTCATTTTTTCAATCATTCCGTTACCTTTCTGCGTACCCCCAAGAAGATTCTCAAACGGTTGTCGTGAATTTGTCAAAATGGGGCCGTCATATCTCAACATTGGGCTATTGTTCTTCCTAGCCGTGGGTATTGTAAATTCGAATTCCCAACCTAGCGAAGACTCTGAAGTTTCCAGTATCACTGCAAACTACGACGATTCTGCGAAAGCTGTCTGCCAGCTCGATCTTATCCACATAAGAAGCCAGTTGGAGCAGCTGCAAACTACAGTCTCGGACCTGGCTGCTGGGCTCAAAAATAAAGTTGCACATGGTAAAGTCAAAGTTTACAATCGTTTTATGTTATTATTTCATCAGATGTTGAAAATAATGATAAAATATTATTGCATGCACTTTTGAAACTGAGGGGTTGAAATCTAAAACTCAATTGGTCCATACATTTTTGGTAAAGTGGAAAGTGGAAAGTTACGATACTGATAAATGTAAAATTATTCAGAGAAATTTCACCCAAAGGCAGGATTTAATTCAGTAAAAATATGTTTTTTTTTAAATTTTACTAATTTTACGGACCGTCGTGCGCCGCAGAAAGCGATGCGCTGGCACTATAAGATCTGAAAACCTCAACCTAAATTACAAAATATTTCCTTAAAGGGAAGGACAACATTGGTAATTATCACATTATCAAATTGGTAGGAATATTAATCATCCTAATAAATTATTCCGTCTGGAGAGTTTTCATCTTCGAGAAAAAATATACAAAATCGCGAGCATCTTAATATTGTGATGAAACATTGACAGGTTAGTTTGATTAAAATTATATATCTTAAAAAACTAAAGGGTTGAAATAAACAAATGTTTCTTAATACCAATGTTGTATCTTCCCTTTACAGTTAATACTAATTAACCCTTACCAGCTCTGGGTATCGTTGCGTTCTGAATGCTCCATATAATGTTCTCTCGAACTTCAACCGCCGTTCAAATTATCAACACTTCAAATATGTGCAGAGAGTACGACTTTTCAAGACTCCTTTCAAGAATAAGTATTTTTTAACATTTTACCGATCAACTTAAATGCAAAAACTGCACATATAAATATACACAATGTTTCCTGCCATGACATCCATGGTGCTGACACAGGAAGCTCCAAATGTAAACAAGTGTGGATTGCTCTAAGTCAATCTATACCCATTCATCATCACATTATTTTTCGTTCTTTCGAATACAGCACCAACAGTGTTCGAGAAGACTGTCTGTGAGAGCCAAGGGCTCAACATCGGCTGTGACGTCAACCAGACCATCGATGTGAAGTGGGCCAAGTACGGTACTCTGTGCAGTCTTCAACCTTGTGGTGATGTCGGCTGGTCGCTGAGTAAGGTTCGGGCAGCTTGTCAGGGCAAGAGGCATTGTTCCTTCACTGTCAACAATGCTATGTTTGGTGATCCTTGTGTTGGTACAAGAAAGATTCTGAAAGTTACCTATGCCTGTATCGTTTTGGGGTAATTGTCCAAATTTATGTAAACCAATTACATAAATAAAGAAAAAATAACATTAAGAATTAGCAACCGAGAGAACCTGTAGTATAATTACATACTAAAATGGTAGTTGTGGCCACACGTGTCGACCCTATAGCATTGAACTTTATGAAAGACAAATTACGTCAGGATTCTGTCGAAATGTGAGGTCAGTAACTACCATTTTTGTTATGTTATTTAACTATTACTAATAACGTCCATAAAACAAATGTTGGGCCTATATTTTGACATAGAGCAACACTAAATACGAGAAAAGTATTATATTTACTCAGTAAGATAAGCCATTGTAATAATAACAAATTCCGTTATTATTAATTTTGTTTACAATATGGTTTAACTTAACACTATATAAAATAAATGCACCATTATATATCACTTGTTGTCGCCAACCCCTCCCCTACCACGCCCCACATCTACCTTGGGAATTGTCACACAAGAATATTGTCTATATGGGTCACTCAATAAGTGACAATTCACAGAGACCGAAAAGTGACAATCCCCAGAGTGGCAAACAATTATAGGTAAAATATCTGCACAAATGGTTATTTCGTACGAATTGCTTTCATATTTAAGAAAAGTGTACTCATAGAGGCAGTTTTTCCAACATAACCAATGTCTATTTACGTTTAAATTAAACAAATTCGGCAAATCCTGGTGTTGGGGGTTGAGATTTGGGACAACTGATAGATCCATTTTATGCACGATAGGCGCGTTATACAGTTTGCATGGAAGTTAAGTCTTGATTATAGTATACATAATTTTAATTCCATTAGAAGGCTTTAATTAAATGCTGTATTATTCTTAATTAACGTACCGCAGAGATTGTCAGCAAAATAGTTTTAACATTGGGCGCAGCCATCTTGTTAAATAAATCTTGTTGTAAAGCACGTGACGTATGACGTCATTGGCCACACATCCTCTCCTTGCATATTAATAACATTATACATTACACACTTAGTGCATCTACAATGCACTAAGCGGGTCAAATGTTTCCAGGGTTCTAACATATATTTTATTTCTATTTTATCCTAGAAATAATTATATTCAGATTTGTATTTTCCTGATGGAAATGAAAACAGATACTTTTAAAATAAACAATGAACTTATGATGGGTCGCACCTTAAATTAATGTTGGCTCATAATATTTGTTAACTTTAAACCAGCGTATGAAAACTATTTTGTGTGCAATATTTAATTTCAAAGTATTTGTTTTCTTGTCTAAAAGGAAATTCACAACGAATCAATAAAAACAAAAATTGCAGGAACTTGCCAGTAAAATAACGTAACACACGGGCGATGGGTGTACATGTTTAAATGAAGAGTAAATCTTCGGTATTTACCTAATTACTAAATGATTATCGATTTGTTTTTATCAAAAACTTAGTTTGATGCAAAGATTGTTAATTTAAAAATCAGTAAAGATTGTTTGCGGTGACACCATATAAACACTATCTTTTGAGAGATAATTTGTACATGGTGTCACCGCAAACAGTCGCCACTTATCCTTTTCACCATGCAAAGCAACAAGTCTTAATTTACAAATCATTGCATATAAATAAGTGCGTGAAATTATTGATTTGAGGTCGAAAATTGTACACAAAATTTCACAATTATCTCATTTATACGATCATGCACTAATTCAGCTGAAATATTCGATGGTCAGTTTCTATAGACCTCTATCACGCTGCCATCATATATGTCATGTTCCCTGTATGCAACAGCAACCAAATACTCATCCTCATTATACAAAAAGGAGCCAGACTATTTTTTCCCTCCATCCTCGGTTTGGTTACATTGATTTAACTGAGAGAAAAGCAAGATGGCTGTATCATGATCAAGGTCTATATATAAGTCTACATTTTTCTTGATCTTCATCAAGGATAGATGTATAGTATGAATGTATAATGTCCTTTATACCAAGAGTGTATTATTGCTTTAATTCTATATAATAAAACAATTGGCATACAGGAATTAAAATAAATAAATCTTCTCTATTGTATCTATGTTGTTGCTACAGTTGAACATGTGTACACAAATAAATTGCACCCTGGCGCTGTTCTAAGGGGAATCTTGGGAGGAGATTGGCTACAGGCCCCAGAAAAAATGTTTGTCAAGCCCCCCCCTCCCCCCCATATATGTATTTTGTTGTTAATATAGATCGGGCATTATAGGGCATATGCGCTGAAAAAGTAACATATTTGCATATTCTCAAAAAAGGAATTAGTGAATCAAAGTCCTATGTAGGTAAAGGAACCTAAAACAACAGAGACCCTATCTATACCCATGTCCGTCTCTCCAATTGCGTAGTAGTCTTGGTTCAAGACTGTAGTTTATGTTTTTTACGATCCATCGCCGCACACCACAGGAGGGCGCTATCTCTACACGAACCGCTAGCGTTTTTTCCCCCAGGACGAATGTGGGAAATTTTTGAAAAAAATGTCTTTAAAATATTTTGCCATAGAAATTGCCCACGGTCGCTATCAAACGCAGCCCACATTTTTGGTGCGCACGTTTAGTATAAACAACCATTTTATTTGTTTCCAAAAAATGTGGGCCGCGCTAGAACTGATGCATGCGTAGTGGTTCCCGTAGTGGTTTCAGGAGGAAATTCAACAAGTTTCCCAAGACTGTGTTTTATAGCAGTTTGTGTAGAGATAGCGCCCTCCTGTGGCGTGCGGCGAAGGATCGTGTATCAAAAACATACAAACCCAGTCTTGAACCAAGACTAGTTGTGTAGGTGAAAGTGTACTTGCGCTGTAAACCAGCCGAGGACTTGTTTTCAGAGGTCCTCCGAAAGGACGTCATGTACAAAACCAATTGAAATTGCGTCAAAAAGTCCAAACACAATGGGAACAATACAAGGGAATAATAGAGATCCTCAAGTAGTCTTGGATATCGCCTTGAGTTGTGTGGTGATTGGAGGTGATTTAGACTGCCGCCAAATGGATCGACTTCCCCAGCCTTGAAAGTTTGACTGTTCACTGACGACGGCTGAGAGCGAACCGGAAGCGTCGAGAAAAAACCCACCCCAATATCAATGCATTATACTAACATTTGTACAGCGTGAATGTTACGAATCTTACCGTTAGCTTTTGATACTATTAGCGCCCTCTATTTCATTTCTTCCACTGTTAAATATCTGGCATACGATGCAATTTCTAGCCCTGTATTTTCATTTACATTCATATCCCGGACCCTCGATATCCTGATATGCTGGACCCTCGATATGAATATGCAATCCTTGCAGGACACTACTTTTGCTGATGCGTTCCAGCGCCAATGCAATGCATAATTTACCACTAGGGAGAGCTTTGCGTGCTTGACACATCCTCCCGCCACGTGGCTGAGAAGCAGTTCGTTGGTCTATCTTTCGAATACTTTCCTTGGAGTCCACTTCGTTCAAAATTCACTGACTACACACCGACCACAGATCGTGGGTACGCCAACAGCGGCTTAGCCACGGGGGGCCTGGGGGGCACGTGCCCCCCCCCCCCGCCACAAATTTCCAGTGTCCCCCCCAGGTGTCCCCCACGAAAAATCCTCATAGTGCCCCAAAAAACAGAAAAGAAAAAGAAAAGGGAAAAAACCCATACCCCTGGGCCCTCCCCACTGAAAAGCAATGCGTTCCCCACTGTGCCCACCGCTGAAAAAGTCCTGGCTACGCCGCTGTCATAACGCCAACAGTCACCATGATCCACCCACTCAGTCATTAGCCGTGGTCCTTGCGTCGTACTCCCATGCAAACCGCTGCTAACCTCACGCAAGAGCTTATAATGGAATTAGAACCTGTTGTATAACCTGATTTTGCACACGGTTTAATTAATTACTCCTTAATTGAGCGCTCAAAAAAACTAATTTTTTTCAAGTTCCTACATCAGCCATAGCCTAACAACATGGCATAGCCCCTTTAGTGTAGTTATTTATAGTTCAGCCAGACATGAGCCAGATACCATGACCCCTTCGCCACAAGGCCATACCTTGTGTACAAAACATGGTATACACAGCCCATATCCCTTGACACAGCGGTACCCTTTGTGTGATCAATCATCCTGGTCTACAGGCTTGCCTCAGGATATCTGTGATCAATCATCCATGCTCAGGGGTTGCTTGACAGTGCCTGGAAAGGATTGACCAATAAAAAAACATAAGCAAACTCAGAATTGATGTGTTTGGGCAGAGATTGGCTACTGGCAAATGGGAAGAGGGGGGGTGATTTAGGGATTTTCCCTTACACTAATACACCGCAGATGGATGGCTATGCATTCTTAGAGAGTTTTTTTTGGTATTATTTGGCCTGGACTACATTCAGGGACTGTCTGAGGTGTAGCTCTGCATGAAAAATGGTATAAAACGGAGTGTACAGTACATTATTCATACGTATATTACACTGGGCGGTTACAAACCGCGCGGGGGGGGGGGTGGTTTAGGGATTTTTCCCTTACACTAATACACCGCAGATGGCTGGCTATGCATTCTTAGAGAGTTTTTTTTGGTATTATTTGGCCTGGACTACATTCAGGGACTGTCTGAGGTGTAGCTCTGCATGAAAAATGGTATAAAACGGAGTGTACAGTACGTTATTCATACGTATTACACTGGGCGGTTACAAACCGCCACCGTCCTTTGTTGGTGTAAATCGAAACGTTCAAAGTGGTCGGAGGGTTTTAATGGTGTGACTGCATTTACTCAAAAGAAAAACCCTGAAAAGATACAAAATACAATTCCTGTATAAATATAATGAATTGGAAAATACTAATAAAAATAATAAATGTGAACTCTTCTTACACAGTGTACTTTAACTCAAAAGTTAAGTTATTGTCCTATAAGAAAATACAAGGCATGGGAATGCTTTAACTTGCAAAGTCAAATAAAGAAACAAATAACTATGTATAGCACAAGTGTAATTGAATGATCTCTATCAATGTGAAGTTAATAAATCACAGACTTGACCCAGTCTATTCACCATTCAAATAATGTAAGAAAATTAAGTGTGAATATAATAATAGGAAATATAATCAAAAAGATAACTATCAACTAGACAAATTAAGATAAAAATAATAATCAGCCAAATGGTGAAGAATAAGAAATTATGTAAACAGCAATGGATAAAACTAATAAGTAACTAAAATAAAATACAAGTATTTTAGGCTAAGTTGTTATTGACCCTATGCTCTAGAGAGTTAAATACCCAAGAGGACAAATAAAACTGGTGGTTATTCCTATATGGTTGCTTAATGAAATAAAACATAGAAATGATCACATATCAATTGCTGGAGAATACTTAAATAAGAACAACCATACTATTATCAATAACAAAGAAATATCGATGGACAGAATTGTGTGCAACCCTATAGGCAATCGATAATTAGATTTCATATGCTCTAGAAACACTCAGCTAATAGTCTAGGGACTTGATACTCCAGAAATGAAATGAGCATGCCATAATAAATCAAGGTTTCTTGCACTTCTACCAAGTACCAATAACCTTCAACCTTTCACTTGCAGCTGAGGACAACCACATGTTATTATGGCTAGGTCACTCCTATAGTTGATACGTGTACAATATTTTTAAGTGGTGGTATAAGGTTAAAGAAAAGCAGTTTGATCACAGTACTAAATTTATGAATGTTTCCAAACTAAATTTACTGTATAAAATACTTAATTAACTATGGTGAATATTCTAAAATAGATCAGATAATATAAAACTACATCCATCCTTAAAGGAACACACTCATACAAAGTGATCAAATAAATTATGAGAATTAAAAAAAGTGAAAATTACTCCTAAAATGTATAAATGAAGACAATCTTATTAAAAGTAACTTAAGAGAATAAAAGCTAAAAAGTACTTAATTTTGTAAATGAACTCAAATGTTGTTTAAACCTTTCAGCAAATCAGTTAAACAAATAATTCACTTTCCACCGACTGAACTACTGAGTAAATCAACTATTTTTCTGACTAGAGGTCTAAGTAATACTCAGAAAACATTAATTAATAACTTGATAATAAGTGTGATAAAAGAACAAATCAAATGAAAGTACACTCACCCCAGTCTAATCAGTGGGAAGCCATTATGAGGTGCAATGAAGAACTTGAATATTAAGTGTACACTGTATACATATTGTTGCATTCCCCACTTTTGTGGGTCAACAAATAATAGTCGGACACAAACTTTGTTGTGACAATCTCAATCAATGGGGTTGGTTTATTATTAACATCACTATTTAACAATAATAATAGGCACTAGTAACATGTATGACAGGAGTGGTAGCGTATAGGTACATGTCAATAGTTAAACTTATATACTTGTGCTAAGTTCCGAATAGGGTGTACGAATACCAACTATCGGGTACAGTCAGTGGGGACCATCGTTCGTTCATGCGGCTTGTCACTCGGCATACGGTACGGGCACTGCTATACCGAGAGACGGGCGGCTGGTCGGTCTCTACGACGGGGACCACCGGGGCTTGACTACACGGGGTGTCTGGACGGGGCCAGAGTGTGTACCAGACCGCATTAGCTACATGTAGGCGAACCAATGGCCATATCGACGCCCTGCACCATTGGTTTAACGAACGAGGCTCTGCACCGTAATAGTTCGGTATATCGCACTGTCATGGATCGAGTCGCACAGATATCATTCGGAATCGCACTTCTCGCTGAGATCAGGAAATCTTGGGGATTATATAGAAATCTGGGGCCTAGGAATGAATAAACCATAAGCCTAGTTTAGCGTCTTAGCCAATGAGAAGCTTGGCTTCCACGTCTAAGGGTAGAAACGTGTGCAAAATCGGGGTATACAACAGGTCCTTGTTCCATATAAGGTAAGGTATTTGACGAAAGTGAAGTGATCGACAACTTAGAAAGGAGGGCGTGTTCAAGGGGAAAATGCTTACTGGGCATGTTAAGCTATTTGCTTGGATGCTAAGCTATTACTGCATGAGGGGAAACAGCGGCTGTGCTTGGGTAGGGAGCACTACACGCGGGCCACGGCTAATGACTGAGCGGGTCAGTCACGGTGACTGTTTGGCCGTGGTTCACCCACGAACCGTGTTCGGTGTGAAGGGGTGGACTCCGAGGAAAGTATTCGGAAAATAGACTAAGCCCAAAGGACGGCTCCAAGCCACGTGGCGGGAGGGTGTGGCACGCACGCAAGGCTCTCGCTGGTGTTGCATTATGCATTGCGTTGGCGCTGGATATGCACGAGCAAAAGTAGCGTCCTTGTATGGATTGCATATTCATAGCGGACAATCGAGGGTCCGGGGAAACAACCCTGGGACTTAGACTGCTTGAAATTGCATCGTAAGCAAAATATTGGAAGTGGAAGAAATGAACTATAACTATAAGGGGTGCTAATATTTATCAAAATCAAAGTGTAAGATTCGTAACACTATTCCCCCTGTAGTTTCAAAACGTCCTCGTTTTGCGTTAACATGGAAATAGGTTAAACTCATTAAGAAAACAATAACAATATTACTGTTCATAAAATCTAAAGTTCATAGATGATCACATGGTGAATCAGCTACGCGATGTCGTGCTGATGAAAACAAAAGTCATAGAGTTCATTCGACGAGGCATAATCTTAGAGTTCAAAATGGTTCATCAAGTGTCACTTTTGTAGTTTTGGTCTACGAACTACAAAACGTCTAGGCAATTAATTATGTAAATAAATCTATAATCTACTACGGAAAACTTAAACTGAACACGTATTCTCATATACAGTTACATGCATGTACCGTGTACACATGCACAAATACAGTTCGGACGCTGTCGCGTGGCATCTCCTAGCTAGACTCCTATACAGTCATATCAGATTACAACGGCACACATTCTTGTAGAGTGTACAGTCGGGGCTGCAAATTTATGAATGAATGGGTCGCCACTGCTCTGCTCTGTTTGTTTACTACGAGTTCCTTGACCTAAAGAGGTCAAATATGCAAGCAGTATCAGTGAAGGGAGCTAAGTAAGAAACCTGGCTGGTGTGCGCGTTGTACGTTGGCTTCTTCTTGTGGGAGGGGCAATGTTCGATGGTACCGTGGATGACGGGGAGCGATGGTCATTCTTGGGTGGTTGGGAAGGGGAATCATCAGAACTCGTACTGATGGTCTGGGGATCGCGTGTGTCAGGGATATGGACGTCTGGGTCCACTGCTGACGTTTCTTTCAAAAGTTTTTGCATGTCCTTCATCCATGGTGGCACATCGTCGCTGAAGTATCGTTTTAAACGATCATGATGTAAAACTTTGGATTTCCCTCTCTGTTTATAACGGAGTACAAAGAGTAAATCGCTTAGTGTTCGTTCAATGATGCAAGGTCCTATCCATTTAACCTTTTTCAGTTTTGGGGAAAGACCCGTCGTCTTGGTGCTGTCCATAAAATACACAAGAGCACCAACTGCGTAGTTGTGATGTGAAATTCTTGTGTCGTGGTCTCTTTTCTGTCGTTGACTGGCTTGACCAAGGTGTTCACGGACTATATGATGGACCTTGGTCATCCTCTCTTTCAGTGCAATGACGTACTCACACTCATTTGGGGGATGGACTTCATCTTGGGGTGGGCCACCAAACATTAAGTCGATGGGCGCGTGAGTCTCGCGACCAAGCATAAGCATATTCGGGGAGTAACCAGTCGTCTCGTGCTGGCAACATCTATATGCTGATGTTAGAAGAGGGAGATGGATGTCCCAGTTTCTTTGGTTATCATCAACGTAAGCTGAAATCATGTTCACAAGGACTTGGTTAAATTTTTCAGCTTGGCCGTTGGCCGATGGATGATAGGGCGATGTTCGTGTTTTGTTTATCTCTAAAAGCTTACAAACAGAACGGAACAAATTAGATTCATAGTTTCTGCCTTGGTCTGAGTGTAGATCAAAGGGGACACCAAATCTTGAGATAAATTCATAGACTATTTTGTGGGCAACTGTCTCTGCTGTCTGGTCAGGGATGGCATAGGCTTCCATCCATTTCGAGAACTGGTCACCAACGAGCAAGATGTATCGATTACCCTGCTCACTAATTGGTAAAGGGCCAAGGATATCGGTTACCAGTCTATCCATGGGTGCGCCAACTCTATAGTCTTGAAGGGGGGCTCGTGGTGTTTTGTGGGGCCGCTTCCGGGCACCACACTTTGCACATTTTCTTATCCAATTCCAGACTGATTCTTTCAGCCGGTACCAGTAGAATTTGCGTTTTGTCTTGTGAACAGTTTTCTTTACACCGAGATAGGCGGATGTCACAGCATCATGCGTTGCTCGCAAGATGGTGTCTTGCAGCTCTTTTGGTACCACAAGCTGCAAGTATGATTGAGTTTTGTCCGTAGTTACCCATCTCTTGTAGAGGACACCGTTTCGGACGATAAGTTGTTGCCATAACAACCAGAGTTTTCGGGTTGCTGGACTTTGACTGGCGGCCAAGTCTCTCCCTGGCCGATGGAGGGATTTATCTAACCAATCCAATATTACGCCAATATCTGGATCAGTTCTCTGCATTTTGGCGATTTCGTCAGAGGAGTAACCGTTCACCCAAGGTGTGTCTTGTTGCTGACCAGCATTTGAACCGGCATCGTCGTGCATGGAGATTACATGTACGTTGAACAAGTCACTATCGTGGATTTTGGTCTTTGGAGTGAAGTGGGATAGTTCTGTAAGTTGCGGCCCGGTACTAAAACCGGCTAAGGCGCCCTTGTCGGGGGCGCAGGGCGTGTTACAGTTCATGTCACTTCGCTCTGGTTCATCCTGTTTATCACCGTTAACATTGCTAGTTTCGGAGGAGTTTTCTGCTGACTTTGACATCACATCTTGTTGCAATATCCCTGGCGAGGCGTTGGACAATACGGCTTGTCCGGGAGTTTCTCCAGCTGTGTTTGCAATACAGCCGACGGGAGTCGATACCCACATGTCGTTGATAACTGTACTGCACGAGCGCCAAATACAGTTGCCGAGTTTGCAAATAACACCAAAGAGGAGTGTTACCACTGTTGCCATCAGTATGAGAACTGTCGCGAAGGGGATAGGCTGAACTTTTTTCAGTCCTTCAGATAAAAGTTCGGGACCTGGGACGTAACAAGTGAAAACATCCTGGGAGTCTTCATTGCATGAAGATTTGACAATATCGGGAGTGTTCTGAGGGGATTCTACCTTGTCTGCAGAGGTAGCATGAATTCGTCTGGTCGATAGGGGGATTACGTCGTCGACTTTGTTGAAATCGGACCACAGTTCACTCTTAGTGACACACTTGTCACAACCACCACAAGGTAGTTCAGTGAGGATGGTTCTACCGTCGTAGCACGGGCACTCGTCAGGATCACACGGCACCCTAGAGAGGGCATCTGCATTGCCATGTTTCTTTCCTGCACGGTGTTCAATCTTAAAGTCAAACTGGGCCATAATCTCTAGCCATCGAGCCATTTGATCAACTGGATCTTTGAATGTCATTATCCATCTCAAAGCACTGTGGTCTGTGCGAATCAGGAACCGCTTGCCAAGCAAGTAGTGCCTAAAATACTGTACAAACGTAACAATAGCGAGTAGTTCACGTCTCGTCGTACAGTATCGCCGTTGAGGTTTAGTCATCGACCGGCTAGCATACGCTATCGGTCGCTCTTCTTCTTTCTGTGTTCGTTCGCACCACTGAATTTGTGACAGGGTGGCGCCGACACCGGTATCCGATGCATCAGTATCGATAATGAAAAGTCCGTCGTTGTCGGGGTACGACATAAGTTCATCACCTGTCAGTGCGGCTTTCAATGTTTCGAACGCGGTTTGACAGTCAGGGGTCCACTTAAATATCTGTCCGGCCTCTAACAGACGATTTAAGGGACTGGCTATCGTCGAGAACTTCGCTATAAATCGACGATAGTAAGAACAGAGTCCAAGAAACGAGCGTACATCAGTGATATTCTTAGGTGTCGGCCAGTCTTGAACTGCAGCAACCTTGCTGGGATCTGGTTTAACACCATCCTGGGTTATGGTGTGACCCAGAAAAAGAACTTCATCACGGAAGAGCTCACACTTGCTCGGTTTTAGTTTCAACCCGGCGTTTCCGAACCGTTTCAAAACTTCTTCAAGACGCTGTATGTGCTCTTGAAATGTTGAGGATATGATGATGGCGTCATCAAGATATATCAGCAAGGTTTTCCACTGTAACCCTTTAAGCACAAGTTCCATGCAACGCTCGAACGTGCTCGGCGCGTTACAAAGTCCAAATGGCATAGTGATGTATTCGTATAGGCCACTACGGGTCACGAACGCGGTTTTAGGACGGTCTTCCTCTTTCATCTTAATCTGCCAGTAGCCTGACTGCAGATCAAGGGTGCTGAAAATCTTGGCTCCACTGAGGCAATCTAGACAGTCATCAATCCGTGGTAACGGGTATGCGTCACGGCGCGTTACGTTATTTAACTTTCGGTAGTCGACACATGGGCGTGTCGTGCCATCTTTCTTTCGCACAAAAACCATTGGTGAAGCCCAGGGGGATGTTGATTCTTGTATCACCCCTGCCTTCAGTTGGCTTTCCAGTATTTTCTCTTCCTCGCCCTGAAATGCTTTTGGGGGGCGTCTGGGCGGCTGACGTATGGGGCGAGTGTCACCAGTGTCAATAGCGTGCTCCACTATTGCTGTTCGGCCCAAGTCCTCAGCGGACTTTGAGAAAGTGTTCACATGCCTTGTCAAAAGTTCCGCCAATGATTTTTGTTGAGGAGAGGAGAGATTTTTACAACTCCTCTCATAGAGTTTTTCGAGGTTCTCGGACCATTTTGGGGGGCATCACGGGGGTTTGGGGCGTTGGGTGCGACTGAGGATGAAGGTTTGCACGCATGCACTCTGCATACGCGCATCGCTCGATAGAGATGATCTGTTTCGCGGTTCTCTTGTTCGTCTATGAGTTCAACTGTGTCAATCTCGTGCAGGTGTCCAATGACTGTACCTGCCCGGAGTTCAATGTTCTCTGGTGATGTGTTCATGAGCCGGACAGGTGTACCGATATCTTGCCGCCTGGGGTCAACGAGGGAGCTGCCGACCACGATATTTTGATCAATGTTCTTATTAACTGCTGCTTCTACCACAGCAAAGTTCGAGCTGAGTTTATGAGTATCGGCTACGCCTTCTGCAATCCATTCACTGCAGGCTGGTACGGTAGTGTTTTCTTTCAATGAAATTGTCATTACACATGGAGGTGAACCCTTGACCGTCCACTGAACCCAAGTGCCAGCAATACGTATGCCGCGCCGTGCCTCAAGTATGCAGTCAAAGAAATACAAAAAGTCATAGCCGAGGATTCCTTCATCCTTAATGGGGGCAACAAACGCGTCCCACTGGAATTGTTGTTCGCCAATACTAATGTCCATAGTGGCAATACCATCGACTTCAATAAGTTCATTGTTCGCAGTTTCCAGTTTTACACATTCATGTGGGGACTTAAGTTGAAGGCGTTTTTCGGCGGGTATCATGCTGAAAAGCGCTGAGGAAATAATGGTCACTGCCGCCCCTGTGTCTACTAAAAGTTCGGTATTTAAACCGCAAGTTTGCACTTGTAAAAATGCAGACATGCCTGAAAATGGCTGCCTGCCCATTCGGATAATGGAGTGTTCACACGAGGGTTGGACCGATGCCAGGCCGGACGGCACGGTCCCTTCTAGTTTTCCGCCTGTGGGGGTCGGGTAGCGGTCGGCTCTTTCTTTGCCGCGTGTTGGGGCAACTATTGGCAAAGTGGCCGAGTTCGCCACAGTTATAGCAGGTCACATTGGTCGCCTTTGACTGTGCACTATTCTTATTTTTGGAATCAGGGGCATTGTTTCTGCCGGTTGAACGATTGTCTTTAATTAATCGAACTATTCCGGTTAGTCGGCGATCGATATTCTCTGTGAACTGAGACATTTGTTTTTGAGTAACATAGTCGGTCTCTGTTACTGGGGCTTTGGAGGATGGGGCTTGGTTTGCGGCTTGGACGGCATGGACACGGAGGGAATTTTTAGCCGGGTTTACGCTTTCCCGCAAACTCATGAAATTTTCCACGGCCGTCCTCGCCTCCTCTAATGTCTTTGGGTTTGTCATTCCAATGGACACTACAGTTTGTTGGTCAGGGAGCCCCTTGAGAAAGTGACGGAGGGCGATACTTTCTCGTGTGCCAGCATCTGCTGTAGGATACCCTCGCATCACTAGACGGCGTATGTCTGCAACATACTCGGTCAGGCTATCTTTGGGTAGAAATTTCTTGCTTTCGAGCACAGACAGCCAAGTGTTCTGCGGGAGGCGTTCGGCAAACCGGCTTTCCAGAGCGGCGACTAGTTTGTCGAAGTCCTCAATGGTGGATGGGTCAAGTTGTTGGAAGACAAATTCAGCAGCTTTCCCTTTAAGGCTGCTGACGAGGCGAAACTTCTTTTCCGCTGCAGACCATCCGCATACCTCTGCTAGGCTCATGAAGGGGCGAATGAATCCTTCCCATGCCATTGTACCGTTGAATTCACCTTGCCTAGGCAAGGGAACATCAAACATTTTCTTGGATGTGGGCACGGGTGCTGGTGAAACTGGTTTGTCTAAAAGTTCATTCACGATGTTCTTGACTGGGGAACTTGAAAAATGGGGGTCTGGGTGTACGGGGGAGTCATCGGTGAGCGCCGGTGATTTGTCGGATTGAGACGAGGGTGTCCCGGGCAGAGAGGGCGCACTCGACTTGGTCAGTGCTGCTGCCCTTTGCTCGGCCTCCACTGCACGTTTCTCTGCTTGCTTTAGCTCTTCTCTGAGGGTTTCCAGCTGGGTTTCGTCACTGCCTAGTGACGCAGACGCAAATGACGCTTCGAGGTCGCCGGCTTCTGCTGAGGCACTTAGCCTACGGGATTTACGAAACTTTTTAGGCATGTTGTTTTTGGGTACACTTTACTGGAAATGGAGACTAGAAGGTCATAGACTATTGTTCATTGATACGTGCAGTGAAGACGGTGGTGCTTATTCTAACACTAGTAACAGACTGGCTAACATTGGCATTATGGTCGTGCCGGGGTTTAAATATAACTATAAGTGTTCATAGAAGTGTTCATAAAAGTTCTCATATCGATAGAGTGTTAAAGTTTGTATCCCACCGCTGCCACCAGTGTTGCATTCCCCACTTTTGTGGGTCAACAAATAATAGTCGGACACAAACTTTGTTGTGACAATCTCAATCAATGGGGTTGGTTTATTATTAACATCACTATTTAACAATAATAATAGGCACTAGTAACATGTATGACAGGAGTGGTAGCGTATAGGTACATGTCAATAGTTAAACTTATATACTTGTGCTAAGTTCCGAATAGGGTGTACGAATACCAACTATCGGGTACAGTCAGTGGGGACCATCGTTCGTTCATGCGGCTTGTCACTCGGCATACGGTACGGGCACTGCTATACCGAGAGACGGGCGGCTGGTCGGTCTCTACGACGGGGACCACCGGGGCTTGACTACACGGGCTGTCTGGACGGGGCCAGAGTGTGTACCAGACCGCATTAGCTACATGTAGGCGAACCAATGGCCATATCGACGCCCTGCACCATTGGTTTAACGAACGAGGCTCTGCACCGTAATAGTTCGGTATATCGCACTGTCATGGATCGAGTCGCACAGATATCATTCGGAATCGCACTTCTCGCTGAGATCAGGAAATCTTGGGGATTATATAGAAATCTGGGGCCTAGGAATGAATAAACCATAAGCCTAGTTTAGCGTCTTAGCCAATGAGAAGCTTGGCTTCCACGTCTAAGGGTAGAAACGTGTGCAAAATCGGGGTATACAACAGGTCCTTGTTCCATATAAGGTAAGGTATTTGACGAAAGTGAAGTGATCGACAACTTAGAAAGGAGGGCGTGTTCAAGGGGAAAATGCTTACTGGGCATGTTAAGCTATTTGCTTGGATGCTAAGCTATTACTGCATGAGGGGAAACAGCGGCTGTGCTTGGGTAGGGAGCACTACACGCGGGCCACGGCTAATGACTGAGCGGGTCAGTCACGGTGACTGTTTGGCCGTGGTTCACCCACGAACCGTGTTCGGTGTGAAGGGGTGGACTCCGAGGAAAGTATTCGGAAAATAGACTAAGTCCAAAGGACGGCTCCAAGCCACGTGGCGGGAGGGTGTGGCACGCACGCAAGGCTCTCGCTGGTGTTGCATTATGCATTGCGTTGGCGCTGGATATGCATGAGGAAAAGGTAGCGTCCTTCTATGGATTGCATATTCATAGCGGACAATCGAGGGTCCGGGGAAACAACCCTGGGACTTAGACTGCTTGAAATTGCATCGTAAGCAAAATATTGGAAGTGGAAGAAATGAACTATAACTATAAGGGGTGCTAATATTTATCAAAATCAAAGTGTAAGATTCGTAACACTATGGACAGCGCAATATCTTGATGATGTGGTCCAAACAGAAGCTGTGGTGGTTATGACCACAAGACAAAGCAACTTCTTAGATGGTATCAAATTTTAAGGGTCAAGCGAGGGCGCAATAGGCCTATATAAAATAGGGTATGTCAATTCTACCTGTTAAATTGGGCTATAATGTTTTATCAGAAGTCTGTTACCTACAGGTAGGTAATAGACTTCTGATTTTATTCATTCAAGAATATTATTGTAATAGTATGACTTCTGACCAGATATACACAGTCAGGTATAGTGTGCGACTCGATCCATGACAGTGCGATATCTAACTTGTAGTGGACGGTCTAATGTTTATCTGTAGCCCAAATTGGACTCCGTCTCTTTTTTACACTAAAACGGAGTCCAATAACCGGAAGGTCAGTCGCCGCACAGAATATTTCATTTTTTAAATTGTTGAGGCTGAATTTCGGTATTAAAATTCCATGACCAAATGACAGGCACTAAGGTTTGAATTTCAAAATATCATTTTTACTAAGTCAATTTATTGAAAGAATATTCAGATCTGACATTGAAGAAATCCTACAGTTTCCATGGTTTTGCGTCATTCCATAGTCCATTTAGCGTACGCGCGTGTAGCGACAAAACGGCGGCATATGTGTGGTTCGCGTAAACAAATTCTATGCAGCAGGTTTTGTGTGTGCTCGTCACCTGTGGCGAAACTGGCGTATGTTCTGTCGTAACGTTCAAGTAATTCTTTAACGGTAATTGTTTAACGGTAAATATTGGGATTATTTCATTAAAAACACCTCGCTGAGATTAATTGTATTTGGTCATGGGATTCATCTGCCGAGTTTCAGTAGCTTCACAAAGGTAAAACATTAAGCAATTCAATTTTTTTTTTAAATCCTGGACGTCACCGTAACGTTAGTACACGAAGGTGAAACTCCAACCTGGGCTTGTACATGTACCTGAACTACGTTACCACTCCCTTCATACATGTTATTAATGCCTGTTATATTGTTGAACTCATTGGCAATGTAATAAACCAACTCCATTTGATTGTCACAACAAAGTTTGTGTCCTCCCCTTTTGCACCCAGGCGCGGTTCTAAAGGGGGGTCTTGGGGAGAGTGGATATAGCTCCTTCCCCCCAAAAATAAGTTTGTCAAGATCCCTCATATAGGCTATGTACTTTTTAAAATATAGATCGGCCATTATAAGGCATATGCGCTGAAAAACGGGAACATATTTGCATATTCCCCAAAAAGGAGGCAATACATCACAGTCCCTAATGAATCTTAATCAAAACACAAACATTCCTCGTTTGAATGAATATAATTATTAACAATCCATCGTAAGATGATGAAACTTTTAAGTCAAATCCCGGGGATGATTATAGAGGAGGGAAAGCTTGGAGCGCAATGCAATCACCCCCTCCCAATATTTCCCCAATTGTGACAAAAGTCTGCTTTATTTTCGAATCATTCTCCTTAAATAGATTCTGTGTTGTTGAACATGTATTATTTACACATGTAGTAAGCCTACATGTAAATGCATTCTTTATGTCCAGTAGATTTGCAAGTATATAATGTTCTATCCATTCCTTAAATAGATTATTGACACGTTTCTTACTTCTGTTTTATCCCGTTTGTGTTCATCTTTATGTGTCTTCATATGTAACCTTTTTGTGAAATACAACATGACTTGTGTGGGAATTTATTGTTAAACTTTTTGTAACTGTTGCTATTGTCACATGTTTGCATTTTAATAGAGACCCATACCTAAAAGCTTCGATTTTAATGAGCCCCTTCTGCATATTAGGCTACTCCTTTGTTTTATATAACATAGTGTTATGTTCAAATGTAATTGCTTTTTAATTTGTCATTCTGTGAAGAAAGAAACTTGAATTTTAATAAACTATTTGCACTATTTGTGCTTCCTCTTCCTTGTGCATGTCCAGTAAGAAACATAAGGAAAGTTTGTTTGTTCATATTATATAGGCCATATTTGTGGAAGTTACAGATCCGAACACATCCGCCTATCTGGGTGATCGGTTGTTGTACTTGTAAAGGTCTGTTTAACTTCCTCTATCAAAGAAAATTGATATGTTTTTCCTGTTAAAGCTCTACTTGTGGACATACACGAAACCATGCACAAACAAAATGTTTCGTTCCAAGGGTTCAAGTTGCAGATCCAGAGGCCTCTGCTCGACCCCCCCCCCCGTCAGCCCCTTTTTGTGGGGAGGGAGGGAGTGAGGGAGGGAGAGGGAGGGAGGGAGGGAGGGAGAGGGAGGGAGGGGGGGGAGGGACGGAGGGAGGGAGAGAGGGAGGGAGGGAGGTAGGGAGGGAGAGGGAGGGAGGGGAGGAGGGAGGGAGGGAGGGAGTGAGGGAGGGAGGGAGTGAGGGAGAGAGGGAGGGAGGGAGGGAGGGAGGGAGGGAGAGAGGGAGAGAGGGGAGAAAACACTAAAACAAAACTGCTTACAATTTACATATGCAGCGAAAAAAACCTAATAATAGGCCTATACAAACTTAAGTATAAATTGGCGTACTATACCGTAGCTGCTGGATGTGGAGAGGCTAAGTAGGCCTATATTAAACGAAAAATTGTGTCGGACATTTACTCGGCTCAGTTTTGGATTAAATGTTTTTCGGAATCTCGAATGTGCCCATTTTAAAAGGATCATCTGAGAAAAATCTGCGTCATGGATGTGCTGACAAAGCAATACAAAAATAGGTCTTTAGAATAAAAGTCATGTGATTGGTGTATGATGTTAGAATGTTGATGGAGTTGAGAGTTAGTGTTTCTTTTAATGGGGTACGTATTAAATTGCAGAACATGGGATCAGCCCAGGGATTAAAAGTCGTGGCACTATGCGTACATGCCCCTTCCCTTATCACTATTTCACCAAATTTGCAAGCTCCAAATATATGATGTTCGGGCAGGGGGCTTAAAGTTTTTGAGCCCCAGGGTTTGGGAAGGTGAACCGGCCCTGGTCAGTGGTCACTACCGGGACACTACTATTTTACACTCCTCTATAGGCCTAAAGTTATGCGCAGCCATCTCTGAGCCCCCTTTGATTGCTTTCCGTCGCACCCGCAACCTCGGCGATATGTTGGTTCGGGCTAAGCTCCCTAGCACCAAAAGTGGCCTTAACCTTCTGATCATAAGTCACAAGGGTACTCTTTTTGTACCCTGTCAAGATGCAAAACCTGTTTGTAGCTCAAACCTTCTAAGAAGGTGAAAAGCCACAGTACTGGTCTCACCTATACGATGAGAACTAAATCCCAGTGTGACACACCCAATGTTGTATAAGTAATCTCATGTAAAAGATGTGGTATACAATATGTAGGAGAGACAACGACCAAATTGCGTCTCCGCTTTGCCAACCATGTCTCCTCTGTGAAAACCAGAAAACCCTACCCTGTAGCAATCCACTTCAACAACACTTATCATAGTATTAAGGATGTTGAACTCATTGTAATTGAAGCCTGCACTGGCGATAACACACATCGCAAACTTAGGGAATCACACTTGATACATCAACTCCACACACTTCAACCCTATGGTCTTAACATCAACACAGGTATTAAATAACCCTGCTATTTGTACATATCATTTCTATTACTAGATTTCATCCACTGCCTTGATATCTGCATTTTTTACGTTGATGTTACCTTATCTCGTATGTCATTATTTCTTTCCCACCTGTTCTCTATTGCCACTTTTCTCTTTTAGGACAACTATTCTAATCTAGCTAATTACACCCACACGCCAACACCTCAATTTGTATGGTGTTGACCCCTTTGTGTGATATTCTATTCATACCCTAGCCTTACCACAAGTCACTGCATCTACCATGCAGCCCATACTATTGCAGGGGCGGATCCAGGTATCCTGAAAGGGGGCGCAGCCCCTGGTAGTGGGCGAGCTCTGAAGACACGAAGCCCTAGCGGGGGGAATGGGGGTCTTTCGTCCAGACCAATTTTGAAATTTCAAGTGCTAAATATGCGTTTTTCCGGCATTTACATTAGCCGTGCACAGATTCTTGTTTCTTGGGAAGGCGCCCTGAAAAAAAGGCGCCCGAAAAATTGCTGCTCTGCGAAAAATAGGGGAGGGGGTGCGCGCCCAGTGCGTCCCCCTAAATCCACCACTGGTATTGTGTGGTTCACTAATCCTCCCTGTTTTCCGCTCTGGTAGCGTTATTTACAGGCACTTTTATCTTCATCGGAATATTTCCACTTTCCTAAATGAAATGAAAACAAATACTTAAAAAAAGTCACATTCACTAAATAATTGTGACAATCATGTTTTTACAGTAATGTCCCTAAATAAATTTACGATGGCCCCCACCATAAATTAATTTTGGCTCTGTTAAACCATAAGTATGACAATTCCTTGGTGAAATATTTTATTTCAAAGTATTTGTTTTCCTTTCTAATTCAGCTGAAATATTCGCAGTTTAGTTTCTATATGTCTACATTTTACTTGATCTTCATCAAAGATGGATGTATAATATGATGACATTTATACCAATAGTGTATTGTGGCTTAATTAATAAACCGTAGGCCTGTGTCGTGGCCGAGCGGTCTAGCTTACCGGACTCAAGTTCTGGTGTTAGCAGCAGAATGTGGGTTCGAATCCCGGCCGTGACACTTGTGTCCTTGAGCAAGACACTTAACCAAAATTGCTTGTCTCCACCCAGGGGTTAAATGGGTACCTGTGAGGGCAGAGTTGGTTGATTAGCCCTATATGCGCTGTAATGGCAGCAATTGAGCTGTATACTCCCCAGGGAGCTGAGATGGTTTCAGGAATAATTTATGAGCCTTATTAGCCTTATGAGCAGGGGTAATGATATAATGCGCCTTGAGCACCACTTAGTTGGTGGATACGTGCGCTATATAAGTCCCCACATTATTATTATTATTATTATTATTATTAAGCAATAAATGATAACCATATTTTCTTTGTTGTTTACCTTGGTTGTTGCTATAGTTTCCATATATTAATTTGACATTTACACGTAATGATGATAATAATAATAATAATAATGGCGACTTATATTGCATCAGTATCTACCAGGTTTGACGCTTATGACGCACCATGGTCGTGGCCTTGATACGTTTTCATTGTAAGTTTGATTGAGAACGAGTTTGATTGAGAACGAGTTCAAATAGTGTTTCACTCAGATATTTTTCAGAATGGGTACCACACGTTATGATTTCACACTCATTTTCTTGTTCGGTTTGGCAATTATTTTCTTGATGAAACTCGAAAATGGTGAATGCGTGATTGTCACAGCTTCTGACGGCAATGATCTTTTTTAAAACTTGAAACTTGAAACTATTTGCAACAGTATATATATATATATATATATATATATATATATATATATATATATATATATATATATATATATATATATATATATATATATATATATATATATATATATATATATATATATATATATATATATATATATATATATATATATATATATATATATATATATATATATATATATATATATATATATATATATATATATATAAGACGATTCTTATATAGCGCAGATCACCGTGAGGTCCCTATGCGCTTGAGAAAAAGAGAAAGAAAGACAAGAAAGGAGAAAACTAGTTTGCAATTCAAGTCTTCTCCACGTCACACAGTCAAAAGTTCACAAAGGACACTGAAAAAATGAGAGAATGAAAGAAGCTGAGAAGGCAGAAACTTAAATTAAATTAATTTAACTGTGATAACATTGATTGAACAGATGTGTTTTAACCCGGGTTTTAAATTGATCAGTAGTTTCAGCCAATTTAACATTTGGTGGTAAACTGTTCCAAAGTTGCACAGCAGCACTTTGAAATGAGCGAGAACCATAGGATGTAGTTGTAATTGCTGGGGCTGAGAGAAGATATTTGTTTTTAGATCGTAGGTTTCTAGTTGGTTGATACTGTTGAACTAAATCCTGGAGATGAGCAGGGGCTGTACCATGAAGACACTGATAAGTTAACAATAAAATCTTAAAATCAATACGAGACCTAATTGGAAGCCAGTGTAAATTCTGCAGTATAGGGGTGATGTGATCATGAGTGCGAGAACGAGTGACAAGCCTAGCTGCAGTGTTTTGAATCCGTTGCAATTTACTAATTTGAAGGTCAGGTAAACCGTACAATAAACTGTTGTTACAATAATAATAATAATAATAATGAACATTTGTAATGCGCCGGTATCCGTCAAAAGAGACGCTCATGGCGCAGTGACACATTAGAGTAAACAATAAAACAAAATACATGGTAAGAACAATGCAATATAAAATTACAAGGAACAATGATTGTAAAAAGGCTGACTGGCCCTGGTCAGAAAATGCTAGACAAAGACGATATTCTGACAAGGAAAAACCCTGCATACACAACCATGCAAACAAGGTTGATTTGCAAAAAAAATATATAAACATATAAACACCGCAGCGATATTCTTGACATATTAAACAAACAAAAACTTATAAATACATCATCATGAAAGTCAATAGTTAAACATAAGTAAATTATACATTAATTTTCATCAAATGAGTTTTGAGAGCAGTTTTAAATGAAGCAAGAGATGGAGATTGTTTGACATGCTTAGGTAAATCATTCCACAAAGAAGGAGCAGCAGCAGCAAAAGAACGTTTTCCCCAGGATCTCTTTGTCAATTTCTTACTCAGAAGAAGTTTATGATGTGATCTCATGAAATCACGATTTGAGTGATACGGTTGAAGTAATTCTGATAAATATGATGGTGACATATGAATGGAAGAGCGGTAAACATACATTAAGATTTTGAAAACAATCCTGTCCTTAATCAGGGAGCCAATGAAGATCTCGCAATATTGGTGTAATGTGTTCTCTTGGTTTAGTCCGGGTTACAATTCTAGCAGCTATGTTTTGAAGACGGGACAGACGATAAATTTGTGTATCTGGTAGACCATATAAGAGTGAATTGCCCATGTCCAGGCGGGAGGTGACATACGCATGTACAAGTTGTTCCGTAGCCTCTTGAGAGATGTATTTTCTGATGAGGCCGATGTTGCGCAGATGAAATGAGGAACATTTAGAAATTGAAGAAATATGATCATTAAGTGACATGTCACAATCGAATATAGCGCCCAAATTGCGAACTCTAGTAGATGTAGATATCTTGGAGGTGGCAATACATAGATGAGGAATTTTACTTTTTCACGCTGCTGTTTTGATCCAAATATAATAAACTCAGACTTGTCATCATTTAATTTTAAGAAATTAGAAGACATCCAGTTACGAATTTCATCAATACATGATTCAAGTCGACGTATAGCAGTGTCAGCTTCAATTTGATCAGGGTTAAATGAGATGTATATTTGTGTGTCATCAGCATAAAAATGGTATTGCAGATTATGTTTCCGAATGATTTTCCCAAGGGGACCAGTGTAGATAGAAAATAGTACAGGTCCAAGAACAGACCCTTGTGGCACACCGAAAAGCAGCATGGTAAGTACTGAACATTTGTTTTTAATTTGAACACACTGTGATCTGTCGGTGAGATACGATTCAAACCATTTCAGAACTATTCCATCAATACCAAATGATCGAAGTCGTTGCAATAGAATACGGTGGTCGACAGTATCAAAAGCAGCTGACAGATCGAGTAGTACCAACGCAACAAGTCTGCCATTATCCATAGCGGTAAGTATATCATTTTCTAATCGAAGTAGAGCAGTTTCAATACTGTGGTTGGCACGGTAGGCAGACTGGCAATTATCAAGAAGGTTGTTGCTTTGAAGAAATGGAGAGACTCTAGCAAGTACAACACGTTCAAGTAGCTTTGAAAGGAAGGTAAGGTTAGAGATTGGGCGATAGTTTTCAAAGTGTCGGTGTCAAGTAGGTTTCTTTAGAAGTGGTCGTACAATTGCAGATTTTAAGGATGATGGTACAATTCCGTTAGCAAGTGACTGGTTTACAATATGAGTTATAACAGGTACTATTGTATCTGCACAATCTTTCAATAAAGTTGTTGGTATCGGATCAAGATCACAGCTTTTAGATGTAGATTGTAGAAGAATCCGGCGTATTTCTTCTGCAGTTGCAGGTTCAAAATATAGAAGCTTTGGATGCGAACAATTATCTATTCCAACACTGATGGGCACATGAGAAGGAAAAGCATCACGGATGTTTTAATTTTATCATGGAAGAATGTGGAAAATTTGTCAGCAAGCTCTTCTTCTGAAACACAGGCAGGGAGTGGGAGGTTCTTTTATGGTGAAGAAGTTGATCCACCACTTGAAAAAAGTTGTTTTTGGTTAGATGAGCAATCCTTTATTAGTGTAGAGTAATGATTCTGTTTAGCTTTGCGAATGAGCTTGTTGACAAGATTCCGCTGGTCACGATACAGCTGGCGGTTGATTTCAAGACCGGAAGTACGCCATTTATGCTCTCGTCGACGACGCTCACATTTTGCATTAGTGATTTCTTGATTATACCAAGGTGTGTTTGGTCGTATACGAATTGTTCGCTTTTGGACGGTGCATGGTTATCCAAAATAGATGCAAGAACTGTGTTGTAATTCTGAATATTTTACAGATGTTAGTGCTATCTGAGTTCAGGAACAAATCAAATTCTTAATGTCAACACAAAAGAAGCAATATCAATATTTTCACATTTCTTGTTGTTATAATGTTTGTAGGAACTTTTGGTTTCTGAATGGCAAGATTGCAAGTGATGGCATAATGATCAGAAAGCCCTTCTTGTACAGATATATTTGAAATGGGAAGATCATCAGAGGAACGAGTAATTAACAAATCTAAGGTGTGTCCATGTTTATGCGTACAGGATGAAATATGCTGGTGAAGTCCAATAGATGATAACAAATCCTTAAACCGGGTAGCATCAGAGTCAGCGGGGTTGTCAACATGAATATTAAAATCGCCTGCAATGATGAGTTTAGATCGGTTCAGAATATAGGAGTCAACAAGGTCGTTAAATTCACACAGAAATTGACTAAATGTATATGCAGTTTTGGTGGTTTGTATACAATGATGAGAGATTGAAGTTGAAGAGGATGATAGCTCAAGTTCAAGAGATTCAAATGACTGAAATTTCCTTTGGTTGGTAACTTTAACTGGCAGTCCAGACTTTGACAGAAATGCTACACCACCACCCTTTTTCTATTAAGGCAGGGGTACATGATGAAAAACGTATCCACTAGGAGTAATATCACCAATAACAGTCAGGTCGTCAGGGCGGAGCCATGATTCACATATCACCAACTGCATCAAAATTATTCTCAAGAACAAGATCAAGAAGTTCGACAGTTTTATTCCGCACAGACTGTGTATTGAGCAGGCAAAATTTAACTTGTTGCTGGATATATCCATGGTGAGCAGTGGTTTGGTCTGTACTTTCAGTAGGCTTAGTATTCAAGTTGGAGTTATGACTTCCAACTTGGTTTAATATAGGTTTGGATCTATCAGTAGGTTGATTTTTCTTTTGTCCGTGTTTTTTCATTACAGCTTTTCGGCCTTGGTCTATATTTTATGCCTAGATCACTAATGATTAACCAAGTAGAAGGGGAAAGTTTGTATTTTCCATTAAGTTCAAGGAGCTGACTTCTTGAGTAAACCAAGTTTGAACAACTTTGATGAGTAGCTGTATGATTGTTAGTAGTTGAGGATGTGTTGGGTTCAAAAGTGTACTCAGGACCAGGGTTTGTATGAATATCACCAGCAATGAGTAAGCGATATTGGAAGGTAGCACAAGAGTTGCTATAATATCCAATTCTTGTTTTAAGAAAATGGCCGTATTTGTAAGGGCCTACAGAAGATAATTTCCACTGTGTACTTGGTACCTCACAAACAATATAACATGCTTGAGAGCACAGTAAAAGCAGCAGTAGAGTTGTCTGGCAGTAGCCCTGCATGGTGATTCCTTTGTGTACAGGAAGTTCTCTGCTAGCATCCTATGGTGATTAGCATAATAAGATTAATTCCAGCCAAGATAAACAGTTAGCAGCAACACATAGTACAGTATGTAGAAATCCAAGTTGAAGTTTCAGAAATATTATCACAAAATACAGCAGAAACACACAAAATCCTGAAGAATTATATATCCCAGCAGTTTCCTGGCAGATAAATCTTGAAGATGATATAAAGCAAGTTGCACAAAAGTTAGTAATCCAACATAAAATGGTTTTAAAATGAAGAAACTTTTCAGTGTGTCTGTGTCAGCCCTAAGTGAGGGCGCCACAATAAAATAATGTTTCTTAGAGCATGCGCATAACTGCAAGTATGTTGCTGATAGTCAAATATTATGTTTCTTAGAGCATGCGCATAACTGCAAGCATGTTGCTGATAATCATATATTATGTTTCTTAGAGCATGCGCATAACTGCAAGTATGTTGCTGATAATCATATATTATGTTTCTTAGAGCATGCGCATAACTGCAAGCATGTTGCTGATAATCAAATATTATGTTTCTTAGAGCGTGCGCATAACTGCAAACATGTTGCTGATAATCAAATATTATGTTTCTTAGAGCGTGCGCATAACTGCAAACATGTTGCTGATAATCAAATATTATGTTTCTTAGAGCATGCGCATAACTGCAAACATGTTGCTGATAATCAAATATTATGTTTCTTAGAGCATGCGCATAACTGCAAACATGTTGCTGATAATCAAATATTATGTTTCTTAGAGCATGCGCATAACTGCAAGCATGTTGCTGATAATCAAATATTATGTTTCTTAGAGCATGCGCATAACTGCAAGCATGTTGCTGATAATCATATATTATGTTTCTTAGAGCATGCGCATAACTGCAAGCATGTTGCTGATAATCAAACATTATGTTTCTTAGAGCATGCGCATAACTGCAAGTATGTTGCTGATAGTCAAATATTATGTTTCTTAGAGCATGCGCATAACTGCAAGCATGTTGCTGATAATCAAATATTATGTTTCTTAGAGCATGCGCATAACTGCAAGTATGTTGCTGATAATCATATATTATGTTTCTTAGAGCATGCGCATAACTGCAAGTATGTTGCTGATAATCATATATTATGTTTCTTAGAGCATGCGCATAACTGCAAGCATGTTGCTGATTATCAAATATTATGTTTCTCAGAGCATGCGCATAACTGCAAGCATGTTGCCGATAATCAAATATTATGTTTCTTAGAGCATGCGCATAACTGCAAGCATGTTGCCGATAATCAAATATTATGTTTCTTAGAGCATGCGCATAACTGCAAACATGTTGCCGATAATCAAATATTATGTTTCTTAGAGCATGCGCATAACTGCAAGCATGTTGCTGATAATCAAATATTATGTTTCTTAGAGCATGCGCATAACGGCAAACATGTTGCTGTTAATCAAATATTATGTTTCTTAGAGCATGCGCATAACCGCAAGCATGTTGCTGATAATCAAATATTATGTTTCTTAGAGCATGCGCATAACTGCAAGCATGTTGCTGATAATCAAATATTATGTTTCTTAGAGCATGCGCATAACTGCAAGTATGTTGCTGATAATCAAATATTATGTTTCTTAGAGCATGCGCATAACTGCAAGCATGTTGCTGATAATCAAATATTATGTTTCTTAGAGCATGCGCATAACTGCAAGTATGTTGCTGATAATCAAATATTATGTTTCTTAGAGCATGCGCATAACTGCAAGTATGTTGCTGATAATCATATATTATGTTTCTTAGAGCATGCGCATAACTGCAAGCATGTTGCTGATAATCAAATATTATGTTTCTTAGAGCATGCGCATAACTGCAAACATGTTGCTGATAATCAAATATTATGTTTCTTAGAGCATGCGCATAACTGGAAGCATGTTGCTGATAATCATATATTATGTTTCTTAGAGCATGCGCATAACTACAAGCATGTTGCTGATAATCAAATATTATGTTTCTTAGAGCATGCGCATAACTGCAAGCATGTTGCTGATAATCAAATATTATGTTTCTTAGAGCATGCGCATAACTGCAAGTATGTTGCTGATAATCAAATATTATGTTTCTTAGAGCATGC
Source organism: Zoroaster sp. YZ-2022 (assembly GCA_029582265.1). Classification (NCBI taxonomy): domain Eukaryota; kingdom Metazoa; phylum Echinodermata; class Asteroidea; order Forcipulatida; family Zoroasteridae; genus Zoroaster; species Zoroaster sp. YZ-2022. The sequence goes on from CM055836.1 coordinate 30,629,949, forward strand.
GCATAACTGCAAACATGTTGCTGATAATCAAATATTATGTTTCTTAGAGCATGTGCATAACTGCAAGCATGTTGCTGATAATCATATATTATGTTTCTTAGAGCATGCGCATAACTGCAAGTATGTTGCTGATAATCAAATATTATGTTTCTTAGAGCATGTGCATAACTGCAAGCATGTTGCTGATAATCAAATATTATGTTTCTTAGAGCATGCGCATAACTGCAAGGATGTTGCTGATTATCAAATATTATGTTTCTTAGAGCATGCGCATAACTGCCAAGCATGTTGCTGATAATCAAATATTATGTTTTCTTAGAGCATGCGCATAACTGCAAACATGTTGCTGATAATCAAATATTATGTTTCTTAGAGCATGCGCATAACTGCAAACATGTTGCTGATAATCAAATATTATGTTTCTTAGAGCATGCGCATAACTGCAAGCATGTTGCTGATAATCAAATATTATGTTTCTTAGAGCATGCGCATAACTGCAAACATGTTGCTGATAATCAAATATTATGTTTCTTAGAGCATGCGCATAACTGCAAAGCATGTTGCTGATAATCAAATATTATGTTTCTTAGAGCATGCGCATAACTGCAAGCATGTTGCTGATAATCAAATATTATGTTTCTTAGAGCATGCGCATAACTGCAAGCATGTTGCTGATAATCAAATATTATGTTTCTTAGAGCATGCGCATAACTGCAAGTATGTTGCTGATAATCATATATTATGTTTCTTAGAGCATGCGCATAACTGCAAGTATGTTGCTGATAATCATATATTATGTTTCTTAGAGCATGCGCATAACTGCAAGCATGTTGCTGATTATCAAATATTATGTTTCTCAGAGCATGCGCATAACTGCAAGCATGTTGCCGATAATCAAATATTATGTTTCTTAGAGCATGCGCATAACTGCAAGCATGTTGCCGATAATCAAATATTATGTTTCTTAGAGCATGCGCATAACTGCAAACATGTTGCCGATAATCAAATATTATGTTTCTTAGAGCATGCGCATAACTGCAAGCATGTTGCCGATAATCAAATATTATGTTTCTTAGAGCATGCGCATAACGGCAAACATGTTGCTGTTAATCAAATATTATGTTTCTTAGAGCATGCGCATAACCGCAAGCATGTTGCTGATAATCAAATATTATGTTTCTTAGAGCATGCGCATAACCGCAAGCATGTTGCTGATAATCAAATATTATGTTTCTTAGAGCATGCGCATAACTGCAAGTATGTTGCTGATAATCAAATATTATGTTTCTTAGAGCATGCGCATAACTGCAAGCATGTTGCTGATAATCAAATATTATGTTTCTTAGAGCATGCGCATAACTGCAAGCATGTTGCTGATAATCAAATATTATGTTTCTTAGAGCATGCGCATAACTGCAAGTATGTTGCTGATAATCATATATTATGTTTCTTAGAGCATGCGCATAACTGCAAGCATGTTGCTGATAATCAAATATTATGTTTCTTAGAGCATGCGCATAACTGCAAACATGTTGCTGATAATCAAATATTATGTTTCTTAGAGCATGCGCATAACTGCAAGCATGTTGCTGATAATCATATATTATGTTTCTTAGAGCATGTGCATAACTACAAGCATGTTGCTGATAATCAAATATTATGTTTCTTAGAGCATGCGCATAACTGCAAGCATGTTGCTGATAATCAAATATTATGTTTCTTAGAGCATGCGCATAACTGCAAGTATGTTGCTGATAATCAAATATTATGTTTCTTAGAGCATGCGCATAACTGCAAACATGTTGCTGATAATCAAATATTATGTTTCTTAGAGCATGTGCATAACTGCAAGCATGTTGCTGATAATCAAATATTATGTTTCTTAGAGCATGCGCATAACTGCAAGTATGTTGCTGATAATCATATATTATGTTTCTTAGAGCATGCGCATAACTGCAAGTATGTTGCTGATAATCATATATTATGTTTCTTAGAGCATGCGCATAACTGCAAGGATGTTGCTGATTATCAAATATTATGTTTCTTAGAGCATGCGCATAACTGCAAGCATGTTGCTGATAATCAAATATTATGTTTCTTAGAGCATGCGCATAACTGCAAACATGTTGCTGATAATCAAATATTATGTTTCTTAGAGCATGCGCATAACTGCAAGCATGTTGCTGATAATCAAATATTATGTTTCTTAGAGCATGCGCATAACTGCAAGCATGTTGCTGATAATCAAATATTATGTTTCTTAGAGCATGCGCATAACTGCAAACATGTTGCTGATAATCAAATATTATGTTTCTTAGAGCATGCGCATAACTGCAAGCATGTTGCTGATAATCAAATATTATGTTTCTTAGAGCATGCGCATAACTGCAAGTATGTTGCTGATAATCAAATATTATGTTTCTTAGAGCATGCGCATAACTGCAAGCATGTTGCTGATAATCAAATATTATGTTTCTTAGAGCATGCGCATAACTGCAAGTATGTTGCTGATAATCATATATTATGTTTCTTAGAGCATGCGCATAACTGCAAGTATGTTGCTGATAATCATATATTATGTTTCTTAGAGCATGCGCATAACTGCAAGCATGTTGCTGATAATCAAATATTATGTTTCTTAGAGCATGCGCATAACTGCAAACATGTTGCTGATAATCAAATATTATGTTTCTTAGAGCATGCGCATAACTGCAAACATGTTGCTGATAATCAAATATTATGTTTCTTAGAGCATGCGCATAACTGCAAGTATGTTGCTGATAATCAAATATTATGTTTCTTAGAGCATGCGCATAACTGCTAGCATGTTGCTGATAATCAAATATTATGTTTCTTAGAGCATGCGCATAACTGCAAGTATGTTGCTGATAATCATATATTATGTTTCTTAGAGCATGCGCATAACTGCAAGTATGTTGCTGATAATCATATATTATGTTTCTTAGAGCATGCGCATAACTGCAAGTATGTTGCTGATTATCAAATATTATGTTTCTTAGAGCATGCGCATAACTGCAAGCATGTTGCTGATAATCATATATTAGGTTTCTTAGAGCATGCGCATAACTGCAAGCATGTTGCTGATAATCATATATTATGTTTCTTAGAGCATGCGCATAACTGCAAACATGTTGCTGATAATCAAATATTATGTTTCTTAGAGCATGCGCATAACTGCAAACATGTTGCTGATAATCAAATATTATGTTTCTTAGAGCATGCGCATAACTGCAAGTATGTTGCTGATAATCAAATATTATGTTTCTTAGAGCATGCGCATAACTGCTAGCATGTTGCTGATAATCAAATATTATGTTTCTTAGAGCATGCGCATAACTGCAAGTATGTTGCTGATAATCATATATTATGTTTCTTAGAGCATGCGCATAACTGCAAGTATGTTGCTGATAATCATATATTATGTTTCTTAGAGCATGCGCATAACTGCAAGTATGTTGCTGATTATCAAATATTATGTTTCTTAGAGCATGCGCATAACTGCAAGCATGTTGCTGATAATCATATATTAGGTTTCTTAGAGCATGCGCATAACTGCAAGCATGTTACTGATAATCATATATTATGTTTCTTAGAGCATGCGCATAACTGCAAGCATGTTGCTGATAATCATATATTATGTTTCTTAGAGCATGCGCATAACTGCAAGCATGTTGCTGATAATCAAATATTATGTTTCTTAGAGCATGCGCATAACTGCAAACATGTTGCTGATAATCAAATAATTATGTTTCTTAGAGCATGCGCATAACTGCAAACATGTTGCTGATAATCAAATATTATGTTTCTTAGAGCATGCGCATAACTGCAAACATGTTGCTGATAATCAAATATTATGTTTCTTAGAGCATGCGCATAACTGCAAGCATGTTGCTGATAATCAAATATTATGTTTCTTAGAGCATGCGCATAACTGCAAGCATGTTGCTGATAATCATATATTATGTTTCTTAGAGCATGCACATAACTGCAAGCATGTTGCTGATAATCAAACATTATAATTCTTAGAGCATGCGCATAACTGCAAGTATGTTGCTGATAGTCAAATATTATGTTTCTTGGAGCATGCGCATAACTGCAAGTATGTTGCTGATTATCAAATATTATGTTTCTTAGAGCATGCGCATAACTGCAAGCATGTTGCTGGTAATCATATATTATGTTTCTTACAGCATGCACGTACATGCAAGCATGTTGCTGATAATTAAGGTATAGTCTTGGTAATTAAAAAATAAACAAATGATCAAAACAATGTATCGCACGTCTTTACAGGCAATTACACGAAATTTGTGTTTTTAATGGAACTTTCCTTACCACACTATCTCCAAGGATAAACAATTAGTCAAAATAAAATACAAATCTCATTACCTTGGCAATTACCCATAGTTCCATCTCCAGTGTAGCCAGGGTTACATGTGCAGGTAAAACTACGAGGTGTATTCGTACACATAGCATTGGTGTCACAGTTATTCAATGAACTATCGGAACATTCATCTACATCTGAAATCAATCAATTTATTTATCAATTACTTCAATTACATTAATAATGTCATGATGACAACCACAGTATCTCCAAGGATAAACAATGATTAGTCAAAATAAAATACAAATCTCATTACCTTGGCAATTACCCATAGTTCCATCTCCAGTGAAGCCAGTGTTACATGTGCAGGCAAAACTACCAGTAGGAGTATTTGTACACATAGCATTGGTGTCACAGTTATGTGAACCATCAGCACATTCATCTACATCTGAAATTAATCAATTTATTTATCAATTATGGACAATCAATTATATTGATGTCATCAATGTTGTATACAGGCCATACACGCATTGAATGCAATGAATAATTACTTCTGATAGAGAAACTTATACATAAAGTTGACTCTCATTAATACGAGCTCAGTAATAACAAGATTCTGGTTTAAACGAGGTTGTACTTGGTTCTGAACTTTGTTTCTATGGGTCATAATTTGGTTTGGACAAGGTCGAAATTGCAAGATTCCTGATCAGACAAGATTTTTGCCAGCTGCATTATAAGAAAATGCACAAAATTTGTTGCCCATTTTGTTCGTGACCGACAACTTACCACCAGCAAGTCCGTGTTTAAATGGGTCATTCATTATATGTTGTTTCATCTTACCAAAGTTATTTGGTAATTTTGAGATGCTAATCAGATGCCGTAATCCAGCATTGTCAGTCCCTATCATCAGCAGCCAGCTCTGCCGAGTGACAAAAAGCAGACAGTAGCGAGCACCACTGTGGGGCCTCTAAATATGAGGTATGCTTAAAACTGTTAAAACTTTAAAAACTTGAACCTAATAACCAACCTTCAACACGTAAGACATATGATTTGCTGTCCTCAAATTCTTGACCACTTGGAGTAGGTTCAGAAGTAAGCCCACAAGTGTATGTTCCACTGTCTTCTGGATGTACATCTGTCAGGGTATACTCCCATACACCCTCCTGCATCTTTGTCATTGATCTTGGATTGCCAGTATATGGGATGGAAATCAAAACTTGCAGCAAGTCAACATCAGCCAAATTGACTTTACACTGCATGACTACGTCATTGACATTAACATCATCAAATACTGTGAAATCACCATTCATTGGCTCGAATGACGTAACGGCAATCATTGCTGAAACAAAAACATAAATATAAAACCATCAAATTGATAATTATGTGCAGGTTGCAAATGGGATATATCAACAGTTGGGTTCTGAATAGCATATTAATCTATAAGGACTTCTTTACACATTGCTTTAATACTAGGTGTTGTCACCCTCACCCCCCCCCCCCCCCCTCCGCCCTCCAATGCTGCCTTTTCAAGTCATTAATAGAAACAGGTACTAAGAATAGAAGAAATAATTCCCCATGCCTATAAAATTAGCAATTACCTCCATACATTTCTCAACCAATGAACCATACTCTCATCATAGTTTAAGGAGTTAGCCCCAGCACCCAAGCACCCCCCCCCACACACACGCCAATATCTCCAGTTTCTGATCTGTGTTGTGCACCACATCCAGAGCCTTGGCTTGTGTCTTTTTGTGTGTTTACATTTTAAGTGTCTTTTATTAATACTCGTATTATTCTCGTATTATTCTCTTCAATGTGGGGTGCCATGGTCGAGCGGTTTAGTGCGTCGAATGTGTGTTCTGATGGCTGAGTCGTCAGAGTGTGTGGGTTCGAAGACTTGCCGCGACCATGCTGCTTGTGTCCTTCAGCAAGACACTTTACCATAATTGCTGCAAGGGCCGAGTTGAACCCAGCCACTAGGGATGTACAAGCTAGTGCTTGCTTAGTGCCGGTCCCAAGCCCGGATAAATTGGAGGGTTGCGTCAGGAAGGGCATCCGGCGTAAAACCTATGACAAATCAAATATGCGGATCATGATCCGCTGTGGCGACCCATAACGGGAGCAGTCGAAAGAGGACAACAACATATTCTCTTCAATCAAGCTGTTGTCATCTAAAGATAGACATCCTATCAAAGGTCACAATTTGGTTTTCAATAAAATATTTAAAATTATTTTTCTTATTTGTGCCATTTTTTAAAAGCTGAACTCTGACATTGATGTGGAAATACGCTTACCCTTGTCACATGTAGCTTCAGGAAATGCTTTGTTACAAGTACATGAACCATCCACATTATTACAGACTGGATTTCCACTACTGACACATGTACATCTTGACGAACATCCTTCTCCAAAATAGTCTGACATGCATGCTGAAAAGAAAAATACAACAGTATTTCAACAGTATTTATTAATGAATTAAACTACTAAATAATACCCACAACCCTCAGCCATTTGGAAGTAAATTATAGATTTAAGATAAAAGAAAACACATACCTTACCATTCGTTCTCATACTTGACCAAACTGTACTTGGGGTCTTTTTTAATAATTCTTACAACAAATTATAAAATAAAATATGAATTAATGTATTAAGGCTGGCTAATGTCATGTATTTATTGTTTTTGTATGTTTGGCTGAATTAAATAATAATATGAATAATAATCACGTGTATCTTTTTGATCAAAATAAATATGATCTAAGAATAAAATATCAGAAATAACAACATACTGATGCAGACACACAAACTGGCATTCATGCAAATATTAGAAAATTAACAGATGTATAATTGCATGTAGAGAAAGAGATATTAAAGTTTAAATTTGGTTTATTATGAATAAAATCTAATTACCAGGGTTACATGTGCATGTAAAACTACCAGTAGGAGTATTTGTACACACAGCATTGGTGTCACAGTTATGTGAACCATCAGAACATTCATCTACATCTGAAATTAATCCACTTATTTATCACTTACGTCAATTATATTAATAATTTAATAATGTGATGATGACAACCATACTATCTGTAAGGATAAACAATGATTAGTCAAAATAAAATACAAATCTCATTACCTTGGCAATTACCCATAGTTCCATCTCCAGTGTAGCCAGGGTTACATGTGCAGGTAAAACTACCAGTAGGAGTATTTGTACACATAGCATTGGTGTCACAGTTATTTGAACCATCAGTACATTCATCAACATCTGAAATTAATAAATTTATCTATCAATTACGTCAATTATATTAATAATGTCATGATGAGAACCATACTATCTCTAAGGATAAACAATGATAAGTCAAAATAAAATACAAATCTCATTACCTTGGAAATTACCCATAGTTCAATTCAATTCAATTCAAATTAACATTTATTTCCACATAATATCATCATCAAGAAAAGTACAGTGGGAAAATACTAAAGTGGAGGCACGTTCCAAAAAAGCAGGGCTTGTCAAGGAACAGGTTGTATACAAAAACAGAGTAACAGCTTCACAAAAAAAAAAATACGCATCATTAATACCACATACAACAAACAACGACAGTATGCATACGTGTACTAAGACTCACAAAAGTAATTAGACAATAAGTAGCTTAATGAGAAAATAATAAAATGACTGTAGAAAATAAAATTAAAAAGGGTTTACTGAGGAGACTGGGGAATTAAAAAAGACTTGAGTTTGTGTTTAAAAAGAGCGAGGGATTGACATTCAGAAAGTGATAGAGGAAGGCTATTCCAGTTTACAGGGCCAGAGAACGTTACAAAATGTTGAGAGAGAGAGAGTGGTTTTGACAAGTGGAATGTGAACATTAGAAGAAGACCGGGTATTGTGACTGTGAACAGACCTATTTAACTGAAAAAGATTATGCAAAGTTGGAGGAAGTAAATTATTGGAGAATTTGAACATGAAAATATCTTGTTGGAAGCTGTTGATATTAGTAAGAGTAAGAAGATTAAGTTTACGAAACAACGGTCTAGTGTGTTCTCTAAACTGAGCCTTGGAGATAATACGGACAGCTTTTTGTTGTAACTTCACTAGTTTGTCAACTCTAGAATGAAAGTTATTTGCCCATACAATGTTACAATAAGACAAATGCGGAAGAATCAGTGAACAATACAAAGTACGTAAAATATTACATGGGAGAATAAATTTAAGCCTACTTATGATACCAATACTTTTAGACACTTTGTTTTCAATCTCTTTTATGTGAAATTTCCAAGTAAAACTATTATCAATATAAACACCAAGAAATTTGCTATGTGACACCTGCTTAATAGGAACAGTATTAATCTTAACTTGACAGTTAGAGGGGGAAGAAATATTGGACTTTTTACGAAAAATCATAAAATTACATTTGTTCAAGTTAAGAGACAGTCTGTTGGCTTGGAGCCAGGTAGCAACATTACCCAATTCGATGTTGATGGTATTAATAATAGAAACCAGAGTAGCATTGTCACCAGAATAAAAAACATTGGTGTCATCAGCAAATAAGATAAAAGATAAAGAAGTAGATGAATAACAAATATCATTAATATACAAAGAAAACAACAACGGGCCGAGAAGGGATCCTTGGGGTACTCCACAAGTAACAGTGTTGGTAGCAGAGCTAGAACAACCAGTTCGAGTATACTGACTTCTGTTGGAGGGATAACTTGTAAACCAGTTTAACGGAGCACCCCTTATACCATAATAACTTAATTTATGTAAAAGAATGTTATGATTAATCGTGTCAAAGGCTTTAGAGAGGTCTAAAAATATTCTTACAGAAATAGAATTATTCTCAAAACCTTTAGTGATTTTGTTGATCATATCAATGAGGGCCATGTCAGTGGTTACTTCTAAACCCATATTGACCATTGAATAAAATGTTGAATTCATTTAAAAAGGCACTGGTTCTAATGTAGGCTATCTTTTCGAGTATTTTAGAGAAAACTGACAAAACGGAGATGGGTCTATAATTAACCAGTTCACAATGATCACCACTCTTATAGATGGGAGTCACCCTATAGCTATTTTGAGCTTGTCAGGAAAGATACCTCTGGAAAGAGATAAGTTAAAGACATGACACAATGGAAGGCTGACATGCCCAATAACAGATTTTAGCACATCTGGACTGATGTCATCGTATCCTGAGCTCTTACCATTCTTCAAAGAATTAACATTGTCACAGATTTCCTTTTGGTAAGTCGGATACAGGTACATTGAATCAGTATAACTGCCCTTAAGATAATGATCAAAGGCTATGTTGGGCTGAGGTATTAGACTGCTCAAAGAAGGGCCAATGCTAGTGAAGTAGTTGTTAAACGCAGTGGCGATTTTGTCAGGGTTGGTAATCAGCCTTCCATTGTGGTTAATCTTCTTAAACATCGTATTGGTAGAAGCGTTTTTGTTAAGAATTGTTTTGATAATACTCCTGGGCCGGTATTTATCAAGCAACTTAAGTCAAAGTACGGTGCCTAAGTACGTACTTAAGTAAAGTACTATACTTAAGTGGAATTCTCCAAGCTACTTATCTGAAGTATCCTACTCAAATCCACCCCTAAATCTGAGACACCTCTCGGGGTGTCTTAAGTCCAAGTGCGTTGGCTTTTTGAACATAAATTCTAATCATTTCGTAAAGGGAGCTACTTGGAGATGGCTGTGTTAATGCTGTTGGCGCAAATGGACATCAATCAGCGGCGCGCAATGAGGTGGGAACGTGTATTTTGGGACAGGATGCATCCATTGGATACCTACAATGACATTGAATTTTATCAAAGTCAGGTTTCCTTTTTGGTTTTTCCATGACAGCTCTATACTAGTGGATACCGGCCCATGCACAGTTGTTTCCAGTGCAAGAAGGTATAGGCCTACGACCAACGCATTACCCAAGATGAATTTATTATTATCAGTCATTAATCTTACACAATGTGTCAAGTAGATGTCTAACTGCCAATTCCAGCTCACTACGTTTCTTTAAAACATTTGAAACAAAACTTTAGAGAGATTGCTGACTGATTACGATATGGGTTAGTTAAAAAAAGTTTGGATGAGGTCAGAAAAAGATATAATATATATTTGAAAAAATACGTTGATGTATAATGCGGGGTGAATTGAAATTTGTTAAAATATTAGATTGTAAAAAAAAAATCAAAAAATTTGACTATTTTAACAAATTTCAATTCACCCCGTATTATACATCAACGCATTTTTTCAAATATATATTATATCTTTTTCTGACCTCATCCAAACTTTTTTTTAACTAACCCATATCGTAATCAGTCAGCAATCTCTCTAAAGTTTTGTTTCAAATGTTTTTTTTAAAAACGTAGTGAGCTGGAATTGGCAGTTAGACATCTACTTGCCATCATGGTCATTCGGACGCACGAGCTGACCCATCGCCAAACCGCATAAATCTACATAAAAACAATGTGAAATGTTACATAATTCCTTGGAAACGACCTTTCGACAGATCTAGGCACCATACCTAAATTGGTGTATCCTACTTAGCTATGTAGGTACTTAAGTCAAGTTGTGAATTCCAACATCAGTATGGTACTTAGCTTAGTATGGTACTTACTGCTTAGGCATACCTAACTTAAGTTGCTTGATAAATACCAGCCCAGGTCTTCTTAACATTGTTCTTGGCATCATTAAATTTGTCAGTGTAGTAATCAATTTTACATTTCTTGATTAAAATAATAAGTTGATTGCGATAAAGGATAAACTTACTTTTATTAGACGCTGAAGGGTGATTAAGATTTTTTTTTTATACAATCTATGCTTATTATTTGACAGATTTAATCAAACCAGCAGTCATCCAGCACTTTTTTTTACGAACAACATTAGCTTTAACTTTCTTGGCAGGAAAACACTTATCATAAAGTTTGGAAAACATTAAGTGGAACATATCAAAAGCCCCATTAGGGTCCTCGTTGGATAGCACATAGTTCCAGTTAACCTTGCTAAGTTCATTCGAAAATGAGGCAATATTACAAGCATTGGTTTCCCTTCTCACATACTGTTCGGATCTCAGTGGAGTTTTATAAGTTAGTACTGAATGTGGATATTTGAAAAACTGGCAAATGATCAGTGATGTCAGCAAACAAGATTCCACTTGAGATATTGCAATCAGTGTTATTCGAAATAATGTTATCAATAAGAGTAGCACTGGTTTCTGTGATGCGGGTGGGTTTGTTTATTAATGGAAGTTGGTAATTGCTGAACAAACTATTTACAAAGTCCTGAGTGGCCTGATGCGATTCATATTGAAGGAGATCTATGTTGAAATCACCCATGAAAAACGTGAGCTTATTTTCCTGATTGATTAAATGTAGAAGGTCATCAAAAGATTCAATAAAATCAACGGGGTGGACCGTAGGTGGCCTGTATAACACTCCTACAATGATATTTTTACGCCCTGGGGAAGATATTTCGATGAAAAATTACTCACAGATATCGCTGTTTAGGGATAAATCATCCCTCTTTTTAAAAGAAAGGGAATTATGTACATACAAAGCAACTCCTCCACCTCTTTTGACTGCTCTATCTTTACCAAGAAAACTGTAACCTTTAAGTTCGTATGGTGGACTATCCTTATGCAGCTAAGTTTCAGTAAAACCAAGGATAGAAAATTCAAAGTTCAAAAGAGCAAGATAGTCACCAATGGCATCAAAAATTTTGTAGAAGCTTCTTGCATTCAAATGAAAGGTAGAGAAGTTGCTTTGGTTAATATCTTTGTTATACATTTCGTTAAACTGATCTCAAAACAAGTAGTCAGAAGAGTAATTCTGTGTGTTGAAGTAAAAGTTTGCATCAGGATCAATGTCCGAATTACCACCAAATTGGTTGTTAAAAATGAGGGGATTGAAACGCATATTTGAGAGTCTCTGAGTATCGATTCTGTGATCAGTTTTCAATTCAAGAAGGGCCACAAAGAAATCTTGATCGTCACCCAAATGATTGAACGGCAGTGCATGTTCAAAACACGGATTGTGTTGGTTACATAATTCACAAATACCAGCCATACACAGGAGGGGAATCAATTGAAAGTGCTAAACAACCCTCATCGCATGACAAGCTTTCTACAGCCGTAAGATTTACATATTTAAAGTCACTGGTAGTATACGTATCCATGACGATTGTAAACACAAAAACACTACAATGAGACATAAGGTACAATGAAAACACAGATATACAAGTTAAATTTGACATGAAAAAGAGGCAATGTGATTGGAATGAATGCAATTCAAGAGAATCACAAGAGATTGTTATTAATTTACATCTAGGCCTAAATGTCCAAACTGTCCATGAAGACGATTAGTTCATGTAGACGACGGTTTAGCAGACGTGGTGTGCCTTTTTCCATCAATGAAGAGATCGCCGTTTCGGAATACGACCTTGTGCCCTGAGTCATATGCCTTCTTCATGCTATCTCTCATAGATCTCTTTTTCGCAAGATCGGCGGCTGGAAAATCTTGCAATGCAAACACACCAGTATTGCTTAGAGAAGATTTGGCATGCTACAAAATCGCAAGACGTTCAGGTCGGTATAGAAATTTGACCTGAATATGGCGAGGTTTCAGCGACATCTCAGAGGCTAGTTTGGGAGCGCGACCAGACCGATGTGCGTTCTCTATCTTAACGTCCGCCATGTTGAATTTGGTGGATAAGATCTCTCTCACCTTCTCAAGGGGGTATGACGGGTTCTCGTTAACAGCTTCCGGTATACCGCCAAATCTTAAATTGAAGCCTCGGGAATAGCGTTCAAGGTGTAAATTAGCCTAAATTAGTTCCATCTCCAGTGTAGCCAGGGTTACATGTGCAGGTAAAACTACCAGTAGGAGTATTTGTACACATAGCATTGGTGTCACAGTTATGTGAACCGTCAGTACATTCATCATCATCTGAAATCAGTCAATTTATCTATCAATTACGTCAATTATATTAATAATGTCACGATGACAACCACAGTATCTCCAAGGATAAACAATGATTAGTCAAAATAAAATACAAATCTCATTACCTTGGCAATTACCCATAGTTCCATCTCCAGTGAAGCCAGTGTTACATGTGCAGGTAAAACTACCAGCAGGAGTATTTGTACACATAGCATTGGTGTCACAGTTATTCACTGAACTATCAGCACAGGTAAAACTTGTAGCTTTGCATGGTGAGGATGATAAGTAAGACTAATTGCGGTGACACCATGTGGAATCTCAACTATCAGCACATTCATTTACTGAATTTAATAAATGTATATATCGATTTTGCTAAGATTTGCCATAGCGCTGGCCTTGCCACTGAATCAAAGGCACTGAAGAAGTCAATGAAGGTTACATAAAGTGGCCCTATAGCCTTTTCATGGAGAATGTCATCAGCAACATATTCAGCTGCTTAAGGTTCAGCATCCCAAGGATCTTTCCAGCAATTATGGATATGCCTCAGTAATTTCCGCATTCTTGCCGGTTCCCTTTTCGCTTGTAAATGGTGACTATGAGGGCGCGCCTTTGAAAGCATTGGTTTGCTCTTCAGTCTCCCCGCAGCGGAGGTACAAACTGTGAAGTGTAGAATAAAGCAGTGACTAGTGAGCCTCTGTGCTTGTATATCTCAGGCTCAGCTAGGAGGCTATCTAAGCCTGGAGCTGTCCCGTTTGGCTTGAGCTTGATTGCATTCATGACTTCCGTAAGTGTGGGTGTTCTGATAAAATCCCGTTGTACAGTCCCGTTGTATCAGGTCAAGAAGATTTTCCTCCATCTCTGATGGCCTATTTAGAAGAACTGTGAAATGTTTGCGCCAACGATCAAGGATCTCCGAGTTCTCAGTGAGTGTGCCCATTGCCCGAAAGAATAAGGCAATGTGTTGATCTTACGGGACCAAAAACTGTCTTTTGGACTGTGTAGAACCCCTTTGTGCTTGCTGCTGTAGCTCTGTTGCTAGTGGAATTCCACCAGCTATCCTGCATATGCTGGTGCTGTCTTTGCAAGAATGCTTTGGCTTCTTGTAAGTGCTTTTAAACCGTTGATGATGGTGGATTGGTGAGGTGATGTACAATGTGCTGCATGCTTGATCTAAAGGAGATCCTGGATCTGAGCATCATTTTCATTCAAACCAGTCAGCATGTTGCCTTGATGGATGGCCAAGTGATTCAGCTGATACACTGTAAATAGTTTGTTGAAAAATAGCCTAGTGCTTGTTTACCATGTCGGTCTCACTTGTATCACATTGACTAATGGCATGGGTAACGGAATTTGGTAGATTTGTGCGGCGTTTAACTGAGCAGAGCTTAAACAGGTCCAGCTTCCGTCTTGGTTTTAGTGCTGATTTGGTCCTGGGTGTGTGAACATGAAGTTTTACGTGGGTGCGGACAAGTTTATGATCTGTTTGACATTCTGCGCCTTGCATTGCCCGCGTTTTGCGTACCGATACTTCATGTAGGTCGCACCTCCTGGTGAGAATATATTAGTCCAGTAGATGCCAACGTTTAGAACGCGAATGCTGCCATCAGTACAACCATTATTTTGTCTGGCATGTTGTAGTACGTGTTGGTGATGGCTAGATCGATCTCCCTACAGATTGAAAGGAGCAACTCCTCAACCGAACCTGCCAAGAGCCCCATCCAAGTAGTGCTTTCTTCGTCAACCCGTGCGTTGAACCCTACAGGCGGTGCATCCCTTAAAAAGGCCGCCTGGATCTCACAACCTTGCTATCATCACTCCCACATCGCTCATGGGTAGAGATCTGTACTACTGGCTTCCACCCACTCCAGCTTGCCAGCGCCGGGTACGCTGCTGGATCCCAGTTGCCTGTATCCACCGGAAAGCCGGGGCTCGACAGTTGGAGTACCCAGAAGAAAGAAAAACTTCCCTTTCGCCGAGATAGATCCAATCCTGCCATTGACCAACTAGTAGTTTTTCTGCTAAGAGATGGTACGAAAAACAACTGCTGCCCGGTTTGGGAGTTTGTGATCAGAGTTTTCCTTCTCCTAGGTGGGCTGCCGTCTAAGGTCTACGAGCCCCACCTATCCGGGTTTGGAATCTCAGTTACCTTTTCTTAGGAGGGCTACCGACCAAGGCTAATAAGCCCTCCTGCCCAGAGCAATCTGGTTTTGAAACCAGCTGTCTTCACACCTCTGCCCTCAGTATTCATGTTCAATTTGTTGGTGTCTTAAGAAAAGTTCGCAACAAAAATTACAGCCAAAAAGGGAGGGGTAAGGACCCCTGGACCCCCTCCCTTAGGATCTGCCCCTGTTTATGAATGAATGCTGGATTACAAAGAGATCTCATGAGGAAAATACAGAATTGTGTAACAAGACTGATATGGCGGACAATACCCAACCATTTCATCTTGCTAAAGTTTCCTTTGCATCACAAACATTGACTAATTATTGGAAACGCACTGGAATCAACTTCTAAATAATTATATGACTTTTACACCCAAAAAACACATTTACTACATGTTATTATTTGTACATACCACTGCATGGTGACCCAGAGTAGCCAGTATCGCACACGCATACTTCACCACCAAGGCCGTCATCAACACATATTTCATTCGCACCACAGGCTGGTGAACATGTCTGAGCTGAGAGTAAAATATACAAATCAAAATGGTTATCATCACGTAAGTAATGGTGTTTAATGGACGTCCATACATTGTAGTGCCAGTCCTAATAAATATGTACAGTACAGATATTGTACATGCACAATGTACATGTACATCAAAAGATAAGTAACAACTTTCTGGCAAGGATATAATTTGGAACAATCCAGGAACCACTGGAAACATCAATGAAACACTGTTTTCCTGAATTAAGTACAAACTTCTTCCAAATTTAGGCAAAATATTTTTAATAGTAGCCCTATGCTACATAACAAATACAAGGTAAATGTGATTTGAAGCTTTGCATGGTGGATTGGATAAAAACTATTAAGTTTACGGATAACACGATGTGAAATTATCTCTTCTTGGAAGAAGTGCTATGGTAAGTATAACCATATCTATTATCTATTAAGTACACGTATTTAGTTATCTGTAGTATCTATAATTAAGTTATTTGTTTCTTATTTTGTATATAGTATTGTATTACTTTTGTATCTCCTGGGCGCCTAGGAAGAATACCGGAAGGTAAATGGCCTACACAGGTAAAATATTTTGAAATAAATAATAAATAATAAATAAATAAATGGTTCTGAAAAGAACTGGTATTGAGGATTCTTGACGTTTTGAACAGTACACTTTGTCCGTCTTCAGGAAGAGGTTATGTAAATGAAAAATGACAAAGATTACTTACCATTACATGGTAATGGTATCATTATAAAAACACAGAGAGATACAAATGCAAGGAACTTCAGCATCGCCATGTTTTGATCATCAGATTCTGTAGCTGTTGGTAAAAAAGAAACAAATGGAATTAGAAACACAGTTTGAGTACTTGAACCATTTTATCCAGATATTTACTGTGAACCGTAAGGGAACAAATTTTCAAAAAAATTATTTACTCAGACATTTTCCTTACAAACATACCCAGGAATTTACAGCATAAAACAAAAGAACTCTATTAAAATATTGCCAACTATTCTCAAGTTAACATGCACCTCAAATAAATACAAACTAAAGGTACAAAACAGTTGCATTTTCTGCTCTGATGTACTTCCGTGTACATACATTAAATACTCTTAGGGTAACACATAATGTCAAAGCTGGTCTGTATTAACAATAGCCTTGATCAACAAGGCCCGTCGAAAGGTCGCAAACTAATGGTTTATAATTATATCGCCCCGCTAAGTACAGTACTGCACTAGTTCACAGATCCATATCAATTTTGCCAGTTGCATCGAGAAAACAATAATAATGTCACAATTACATCCATACATGTATATCACAATTTGCATTGCAAAAAGTTGACAGATTCCTCTACCTGGTTTCAAACGTATCCTTTCCGTAAAACATACCATCACAGAATTCCAAAATCCTCGTATAAAAACAAATATCTTACCGCCCACCACGTTTTACGGACAGAAAGCAATTAGCCTACTGCTCCATCTTTATGAAATGATAAGTTGGTAGTAGGTAAATAGAAGCAGCCGAAGCTGATGCTTTACACAGCAATTAATTTGTTACTTGTTAAATGTTTATTTTCAATATTACTTTTGGAATATAACTTTTGCGAACGCGATAAAAACCAAGGTGCCCGCGTGAGATACATTTCTTTCACACACCGTGTAAACGTTCAGTTTTATTGTGTCAATTAACTTACGATAAGAGGTCTAAAATTGTAAATATATCACCTTGTTTTTTTTCCTGTCATTTTTGTGGTGTGGCCTACAATGCACGTCAAGCCTCAGTTCACGTAAGACCCCTCCCCCTCCCCGGCCCCCAAGAGGCTGAACGTTGAACGCGCATTAATTGTAGTACACGGAGGTGCAAGTCCTTTGTCGCTTTGTTCCCGTCCTTAATTCCTGTCCTTGCTATGTCTATTAGAACTGTCGATTTTCATCCAACAACATCATCCTTATTTTGGCAGTTTAAAAAAAAAAATTACCATCAATAAAATGCTCTATACATTTAATTTTAACTTCTGTGAATTGTTTTAGAAAATTAATAATTTTAATAAATTACAAAATAAAATATAGCGCGTCGTATATCCAATTTATCCAAAAATATTGAGAGAAGGTCATTATTAGGCACTTTACCAATGTTTTAGTTATATTAACGCTGTGCCCTTCACGACATTTGAAGAAAGATTCAGACAATGTCATACATAAACGTTCAGATGGACAAAGATTGTTCACGTGGAGTACCGGTAGCCTATAACTGAGTTTTTATTTGCTAACGGCCACATCGCGTCAGCATGATGTCGACCTCTTGTAATGTATAATGTACAAATGTACCTGTTTATGTACTCAAACAATATTCATAATTAACCGTTAATGTAAGAAGCAGCACGACGCAACGACATGGGAACAGTTCACGCCATCACCAAGAATCTGTGTGGGAAACCAAACCATCCGGGTAAGGGGAAGCTGCCTACAACTGAAAAGGAATAGTAATCAAACAGCTGGACAGAATACTTCAAGAACGTTTTAACCGTCCTCAACCTGAGAACCTTGTACAAGTCAAATAACTCCATGAAATGCTGAACATTAATACTGAACCACCGGGGAACGGACAAATCAGCAAAAAGGCAATCAAGAAGCTAAAACAATGGAAAAGCCCAGGGATTAATAATAATAATACTACTACTAATAAAGATGTGTAGCACGCACATATCCACCCTGCTGGGCACTCAAGGCGCGAAAACAAAGAAAACATGAATACAAACAATAATGATAGCATTAAAAAGAAAATTAAAAATATGTACCGAGATACAATTACAAATATACATCATCTTTGAAGAATTGTGACATAAGATGAGTTTTAAGCAGCAACTTAAATCTAGTTATACTTGTGAAGTGCCATGGTCGAGCAGTTTAGTGCATCGGATTTGTGTTCTGGTGGCTGAGTCGTCAGAACGTGGGTTCGAATCCTGTCCGTGACCGTGGTACTTGTGTCCTTGAGCAAGACACTTTGCCATAATTGCTTCTCTCAACCCAGGAGTAAATGGGTACTTGTGAGGACAGAGTTGGTTGTTGTGTTTGATTAGCCCAATTGAGCTTTA
Organism: Zoroaster sp. YZ-2022; assembly: GCA_029582265.1. Lineage (NCBI taxonomy): Eukaryota > Metazoa > Echinodermata > Asteroidea > Forcipulatida > Zoroasteridae > Zoroaster > Zoroaster sp. YZ-2022. The sequence continues at coordinate 30,648,987 of CM055836.1, forward strand.
TACTCCCCATGGAGCTGAGATGGTTTCTGGAATGATTTATGCGCCTGATGAGCAGGGGGTAATAATGTACAGCGCTCTGATACCTTGTTTAAGAGCGCTTTAAAATGCCCGACATTATTATTATAATACTATGACAAGATTTGAGTTTAGTTGGAAGATGATTCCAGAGTCTCGGAGCTGCGACAGAAGAAGACCTATCACCCCAGTTCCGTTTTGAAGTTGGTTCCTTTTGGAGTGACATGTTGCTGAAGCGCAAATTGCGTGATGGAGTGTAGACTTTAATAAGCTTATCAAATGATAGTTATCCATCAAAGTTCATACGCTAACAGCTTGACTCATTTATCTTTATTTACTTACCTCTTGTTCTTGAAAAAGAATTAGATATTTTAAAAAGCAATACAGACATGACAAATCAAAGTATTCTACTAATCACATATTATTGATTTATTTTACATAACACATACAACTTTAAACTGATATCAAAACTCTGTCTTAGTAGAGGTACATACATGCGGTGGAGAGATTTATACATAAGGACACAAAATTGTATTGTTGTTTTAACTCGTGTAATTATACAAAGTGTAACTTTTCATGACCGTTTGTCCCTACAAAGTCCAGCCCACAGTATGCGAAATGTAAGTTGTAACTTATATCTTGTCCCTGCAAACACCTTTCCATCTTTATAGACTGAAATACAGGCAATGAATCTAAATCTTCTAACTCCTGACTGACGGGAATTAAAATATCAATTATTTCTCTTTCAGTTTGGTGCATGCATTCCACTGAGTTGTTCACCTTCATATTCTCTGAAGTTTTATAACGAAATGTCTTTGAATTAACTTTATAAATAGTTTAGAGATAGTGTGTTAGCAATATTGTATCAACTCTAAGGGCATACGTGTATGATGCTGATGCATACGTGTATGATGCAAAGTGTAAATTACGGACAATGATTATACATTCTCCAGTATCTGGTCTCCGCGCGCGTCAGCATTTTAAATTTTCCAATTGCAGCCAAAATTGCTGGATCGATTGGAATTCTGCCGTGATGTGTGTTTAACGACTTTTTCACATAGGGGGTATAAACGTTTGCCCGATTTGTGAGGCCTCTCTTAGCCACCATACTTTGTATATGGGAAATTTTGTCGCCGCGTATACCTGTGTTGGGGAAAAAAGATTAGGCCTACCAACAACAAAAAAGCGAATCACTGCACCGATTTTGAAGCCGACCGATGACCAGAAACCGGAGACCAGTGCATATGCGTGCCAACACTAAATTTTACGAATCATTGGTCAGTGAAGCACTTTCTTGTGTAGGAAAGTAAGTACGCTCAACGAAACTCAAAGCAAAATCCAAGTTACCCATAAAAGAGTCTAGAACTAACTGTCTAAACAAAACATTTTGAATTTATTTCCACTATTTTCTCGTTAACGACATAATGAAATAAGCTGAAACTAAGTTTTTTTTTACACATTCTTGTAAGAATAGGTGCATTTACAAACATTTTACTAAGAGTGTATAACCTATATGTGAGTAACCTATCTGTGGGTATGTATATGTACTATGCGAGCATCTGTGGCGTTGGATTGCAGTGACCCGCCGCCTGTGGGGGATGCTATGCGATATATGTGATCCAATTAATATGGTTCTGATTACAGTACTCTTTTAAAAGAAAAGATCCAAAATAAAACTTTATTCCGCATTATGACTCCGAATTTGTTTCAATAAAAGCATGAGGTGAAACAGTTACACTAATTGGTTCAAATCAGCGGCTTTTTTGATCAAAATAATAGGCCCAGAGGTCAGCCGATACCAGTCCATATAGCTAGGTCGACCTAACATTTACTGTGTTTTAATATCTAGCTTACTTTCCTTGCCCCATACAAAATAAATAAATCTACTCACATTGGAGAACGGCTCTTTGGCTTCCTCATTCGTTCGGCACTACCTCACTTCTAAAGCTGTACCAGTGTTGGGCGCATCTATCCAACTGATCTCTATTAGTGATATATCGTGACCCTCTATCGGTGAAAATGCACCCATGCGCACATTATGTTATGGTACTTCTGCCAGCCAGTGATTGGAGATATTGCGCACGTTCGCACATCAACTGCATGCAAAATATGCCAAACGCGACGCACTATCGCCGCCAAACGATCAATAAAATGATCTAAAAACATGCGCCCTCAACAGCTCATGCACGCACTGTGCATGACATGTGGGCAGCATAATCAAAGGGGCAGCATAATCAAATAGACGATAACCTAAGTTTAGTTTAAGTTTAGTGTTGCAGTTTTGTTTCAGTGAAGGATTCTTTTGTAAAATGTTGAATCTCAATGCGCGATCATAATCATTATGGTCTTCAAAAACTCGACATTTTATGGGGGTACAGAAAATATACCTAAGAAAAGAATTCAATCATGCTTCATCTAATTCCAGATGGTTGTAAAATAATCTAGAAGCTCCAAAAACTTATAATCAATATTCTTGAAAGACGAATGAAATGGAAGGTAGTTATAATTTTGCAAAAAAGACTTTGACGGGCACGTATGAACTGGGGTAGTGGTGCCAGTGGCTTCTCCCCCTGATTGAAGATGAAATAATGTAGCCTGAATAGCGTATTTATTAGTGTTGACGGACCGGTTCTATAGACCTGTTAATTAAATCACTTTCACAAAGCTGATTTTTGAAAACAGGTATTTTGCTTTAATACGTGCCCTTGAAATAGCTTAGTGTTTTCGTAGTAGCAACAAACTCCGCGTATTGATCATCCATAGAGGGCGCGCTATAGCAATGTTCTCTTCAACGATGCAGATAATTATTATTTGCTTGCTACGCAACCTCGTTCCCTCGCACAACTTTGTTTCCATGTTGACATGACTTTTGTACCTTTTAAATGTTGGCAATTTGTGGGTGTTTTCGTACTCTTTTTGGCACGTTTGAGTCTTTATGCTAATGATGTCACAGCGGGGAATTAGATGCAACGTTATGGTTGATTTGTGTATAACAGTTGATTGAATTCCTTGTCATTTCAATAGTCAGTTCTCTAAATGTTTTGTCTTGTCTTGTTAACTGAGTGTTTGGACTACCAATCAGTAAACCTTTTCAGGTAATCACTGTTTTCTTGGGCAAAGTTTTAGATTTTGATTTTGTGCACTTTCAGTCTGTTGTGACATCGAGTTCCTGTTGTGATCGCACAAGCAGCGCTCCCATGTGTCAAGAAATAAGGATGAACATTTTCACAAATTTAAACAGTACACTCAGTCGTCACTTTATGTCAAAAATAGACTTCCCATAAAATTGCATTTCATGGGTCCTTTCGAACAAAATCAAGTATAGTTCCTCCTACAACCTTTACAATGTAATATCTTAATATCGAGGGTTTTTAATATTACGATTATATTAATTATTAACAAGTCTCCATGTTTTAAACCATATGATAATATTATCTGGTTATAGTATTGGTAGTGTTGCTGTCAGTATGTGACACCGGAATTTCAGAGTCAAAGATCGGACTTTTTGCTCTGAATAAAATAAGAGAAGAAGCGAGTATAAGTGTGTCTCGTCTGATTTGGCAAACTGAGTGTAAATCTGGCTTGTGAGGGCGCAACAGATTACATGTTAATTTACATAAGACAGGGTTTGAGAAGTAATTTTAATGGAAAGAAAAGAAAAACGGTGCATGGATATTGGTGAGTACAGAATTAAAGGAAAAGCAATGTAATTAAATACATTTAAAGAGGGTAAATTTTTTGCCTGTCACATATTAAACCACGAAGTCTTTTTATGATTTTGTTTTTAAATGATTATTATATTGTGTTCACTTCGTAATATTATTTTTATAAACATTACACACAAAAACAATAATGCAAAATACAAAATAATACATTTCTGCGTATGTAGTTTCCGTATAATTAAGTAAACAAATAATATTTTTTTTAAATAATAAAAAAGAGTATAGTTCCTCCTCCAATCACACCACAACATTTACACTGTAACATCTGCATATATGTGTTACAATTTTTCTGATTAATATAATTATTACAAAGTCTCCATGTTTTACACTATCTGAGTATAGTACTGTTAGTGTTACTGTTATTATATTAAACCAAGAAATCTTCTCAGTTCTGATTTTGCTTTGACCTGTAAGCCTAAAAATGAAAAATAGATGACTGTCAGTATTTCTCATCGGTAGATTGGGATGCTTAGCCCCTACAGATCTGTAAATAATACACTCTGCTATCATCCGTGTCATAATGGCTTATTGTTACGTGTGATGGCCCGTCAAATCAGTCAACCTGCCCCCCTAAAAAAGAGAAATAAAAGAAGAAAAAAACAAAAAAAGAAGGGAAAAAAGAAAAAGAAAATGCAGCTGATCTGAAATGTGCTCACGATCTTGCCCCTCATTAAAAGATACCTTTATACGATGTAGTTATCCGTATTCAAAAAAAGTTACAAAAGTAGGCCTATAGTTCCTTCTACAATCACGATATAACCGTTACACTGTAACATCCTAATATTCGGCTCGGTCCTTATCGCCCGTGACCACGCACACAACAGGTGATTAACCTACGGTAAAGACCAAGCAACTAACTGTTATTCCCATTCATAAATGCCCATATTGATTTCGTTTTCAAAATGATAAAATTGTGTAACTTTTGTTGAATAAATCCAAATAGAAATGGCCAAATGTTTTGGGGACAACATGTACATGATTCTGGCACATGATCCAAAACAAACTTCGTCACTCTGATTGGTTCAAATCCGCGCCGCGCGTCGCACAAAACAGCTGCCACATACACGCTGCGCTGATTTTGATAAGCCATGTCTTTACCATCCGTTAATACACTCCCATGTGATTACGTTTTGTCCAATCAGATTGCCTAAACTGTCTTGGGCATTTATAAATAAGCGTTAACAAGTCTCCAAGTTTAAACTAAATGGTAATACTTCTCTGAGTATAGTGCTGTTAGTGTAAATCTTAATATTGTAATTTGTTCTGCTTTACCAATATTAGTAACTAGATGCTACATTTTACAACTTATAATTCTGCATAGGGTCTATATAGGGTACTAGGGTGGGTACTAGGGTGAGGTCCTAGCGATCATACTTTTTGGTGGCATGTCCCAATTGGGATTGCTATTCATGCTGGAAGTGCACCACTGTATAAAATGATCCATTAAAGAACATTGGTAATTACCTGATTACCAAATTACAAAATTATTTTTCACAAAAAATTGTGTCTTCTGTAAAAATGCTGAATGTTTACGTTTTTCCCATGACTTAAACTCTTCATTGATTGATTGTTTAATGTATACCTTGATTCAAAGAAAGTAAGTATACTCATAATATAGAAGCAGGGACCTTATTCACGAAGCATCCGCTATTACCGGGTCCGTAACAGCCTTTGCGGATGGCCTAACGGATACATTAGAATTGCGCTACGCCGTATTCACGAAAGGTTCCGTTAGGTATCGGTAAACTTGCGGAGCTCCGCTAATAATGGGGGTGTCGTTCAACGACGGCTGACTAATTCCACTTAAACCTCCATTTGTTAATTGGAAAGAACCTTCGGCGAAAAATCGGAGGGCTGTTATGATCTGCAGCGTGGCGGGTATTGCATGTTACCTCTTTGTTGGATGTTCAACTTGGTCACGGATCAAATCTATCACCTCCAACAATACATGCCTTGGCATTCGATACCTGTTTATCAGTTCCACATCGTCATAAATGTCCAGTGGATGTAACCTATCCCGAAATACTCGCTGGCGGCGAAGAGCACGCCTGTTTTCCTCCTCCAGCAGAACCACAAACACTGCAGCCATTTCATTTTAGCGCTATGCGGAGACCCGTAAGCATTTACGGGAACGCTGGAGTTCCCGCAAAATAATTGCTCTTTTACGGACGTGTTCTGCGGATGAGCTATTATGCGGTTACTTCGTGAATATGGCGCAAACCATAACGGAGGCTTAACGGATCCGTTAAAGCGTGCGGATGCTTCGTGAATAAGGTCCCTGGTCTGAAGACGCTAGTTTATTCGTTAACCTCCAGCAGCATGAATAATTTACGTGTGCAAATTTATTTAAACCAATCACTATAAGCAAAATGTTAGGCTCGTCTATATTTTAAGTGATATCATAACAAATTATTTACCTTATTGATTTATGTATTGTAATATTCCTCTACCAAATTGGTAAAGAAATATAAAGAAAAACATAAGAGCGCAGAACGGACTGGTAAAGGTGCTCGATTTGTAAGTGTAAAAGAGTGATGGTGCAAACCCATTCAGTGACACTCCATCTTTGCTGACTTGTATTTGTTTTTCAATATGCATTTGTCATACAAAATTGAAATACAGTGGATCCATATCTGACTATTACCAAATGTTGTCCATTTGACAATAAATATGTTGTGGGAATAGTAGACCTCTGGTTTGAAGGTACCAATAATAACCGATGGGTCAAAATTGGGAAATGTGTAGAAGAGACAGGATATTTTTATATCCTTTAGTAGCAATAGCTAAGCTTTCATGCCTTACTCGGCAATCATCAGTTGCATGTAATGGTTCCGAAGAACCGGGTTGTCTCCTGTCTTGTAAGACATAGAATTGATGTTTTTATCAAACAGTTGAAATGTCTCCGTTTTATTTGAGTGAGAGAGTTCGTTGTTTTTATGTCATTTGTTCCTCTATTAAGAAAAGCAAAACATTAAGGTCTTTCTGAATGCAACAAAGGGTTGTTTCGGAAATATTTCCGAGAGTTGTGGGTTTGTTGTATCAGCGGCCAGTGTTTGTTTATTGCTTGATTCACGTCGTTGTGATTAACGAACAGATTATAGGTGGTTGAGAAAACCAGTGGTACTTCCATGTTTTGTATACCTTTCGGTTTACTTTGTGAATGAGTTTGGCTTGGTTTGCCAGTGGGTTTTTGGAAGTTTAGTTATGCATTGGTTATGCAATTCTCAATCTTTTTTTTGAAGATATTGATATCACTCAGGAGAGTAGAACGGGTTGGTTTAGCAGATGTTGGAACGAAGTTTAAACCTTTACCCAGGGCAATTTTCTCCATTTGAGATGGCTTTGCTGTGGATAGGTTTGTGATGAATTGTTCGCTTAGTTCTGCTAGTGTAGTCATTTGACTAATATGGTACTGTTTGGTTTTATTTGAGCGTTCAAGTGAAAATCGTTTCAATTTTCGTTTTGATTGTGAACGTTTTGCTTCTTTCGTAAATTTCATTTGTGCCATAGTCGGGAGATATTTGTTTATCAAATAATATATACTTTTATATTTGTATTATATTTGTACATTCACCTATAGTATATGCATTCGTATTCTAAAAACGAATGTTGGACTCTGTATATTTTCCTTCAAACAAAAATCCTCTACAGCCGTAAACTACTATGATACAGAAAGGCTTTGCTCCTAAATTAATTTTGTAATTTTTTCAAAACAATTTGATTTTTAAATGTGACCTAAATATGTCCTGATCCCGGTACCACTTGCATGAAAGGCAAGTGTTTTCACCTGTAGACTATGATGCCATTCGATAATGTAGTTGAATTAATTATAAAAGTAGTTTTTTTTACATCAGCTATATAGACCATGTGACTTGTTTACACTTTCCGTGACCTAGAGTACTAGGGTGATTTTCTGGGCAAAAGTGTATGCGTTGGCATGGCTAGACTGCATATTGCCATCAGTGACGGATCACAATATTGTTTTCTGCAGTAAAGCATTGCAATCATTCTTATAGATGATGTGACCAATGACATCACAATGTTTACAAAAGAGCCCCAAAGGTCAAACTGCGCCGGGCACAAAATGTACACTGGTCTATGACAAGAAACCATCAAATCTGGTATTTGAGATATCAGCAAAACAATCATTAATTAAATTGATTTGTTAATAAGGCACTAACATTTACAATAGGCCTGCATCTGAAATCTTATTCATCTGAATTTATTTTTTTAAATCTTGATGTTATGTGGAGAAGTACAACCCGTACAAGTACATGTACAACTCTGCATGGGCAATCTGCGGTGATGTACCCTGATGGTACAGATGCTGTCGTGATTGTGCTTCCTGGTTGCTATTTCCTGAAAGGTTCAAGTATTTTCTACTAATAGGAAACTGCATGTTATCTCATATTAATCTAGCAGATTCAACCGAAACTAATCGGTTATGGGTTTGTTTTTCTTTACTGAGAAATATATAACAACAAATAAAAAAGTTCACAGTGCGTGAGCTTTTGATCTCTCTAAAATGTTCAAATTATCAACTCGGGGACAATCTGTGAAAGATGAGCAGGGGTGGGTCTAGCCTTTAGTCAAGGCGAACGCGGCAACCTGGAACACAACGCCCGAAAAAAGACCACGCGCACGTGAGTGGCGAAGCCACAAGCGCCTTAATGTTAGCAGTCTGGTCTGAAGACGCTCGTTTATTCGTTAACCTCCAGCAGCATGAATAATTTACGTGTGCAAATTTATTTAAACCAATCACTGTAAGCAAAATGTTAGGCTCGTCTATATTTTAAGTGATATCATAACAAATTATTTACCTTACTGATTTATGTATTGTAATATTCCTCTACTAAATTGGTAAAGAAATAATAAAGAAAAACATAAGACCGCAGAACGGACTGGTAAAGGTGCTCGATTTGTAAGTGTAAAAGAGTGATGGTGCAAACCCATTCAGTGACACTCCATCTTTGCTGACTTGTATTTGTTTTTCAATATGCATTTGTCATACAAAATTGAAATACAGTGGATCCATATCTGACTATTACCAAATGTTGTCCATTTGACAATAAATATGTTGTGGGAATAGTAGACCTCTGGTTTGAAGGTACCAATAATAACCGATGGGTCAAAATTGGGAAATGTGTAGAAGAGACAGGATATTTTTATATCCTTTAGTAGCAATAGCTAAGCTTTCATGCCTTTCTCGGCAATCATCAGTTGCATGTAATGGTTCCGAAGAACCGGGTTGTCTCCTGTCTTGTAAGACATAGAATTGATGTTTTTATCAAACAGTTGAAATGTCTCCGTTTTATTTGAGTGAGAGAGTTCGTTGTTTTTATGTGATTTGTTCCTCTATTAAGGAAAGCAAAACATTAAGGTCTTTCTGAATGCAACAAAGGGTTGTTTCGGAAATATTTCCGAGAGTTGTGGGTTTGTTGTATCAGCGGCCAGTGTTTGTTTATTGCTTGATTCAAGTCGTTGTGGTTAACGAACAGATTATAGGTGGTTGAGAAAACCAGTGGTACTTCCATGTTTTGTATACCTTTCGGTTTACTTTGTGAATGAGTTTGGCTTGGTTTGCCAGTGGGTTTTTGGAAGTGTAGTTATGCATTGGTTATGCAATTCTCAATCTTTTTTTTGAAGATATTGATATCACTCAGGAGAGTAGAACGGGTTGGTTTAGCAGATGTTGGAACGAAGTTTAAACTTTACCCAGGGCAATTTTCTCCATTTGAGATGGCTTTGCTGTGGATAGGTTTGTGATGAATTGTTCGCTTAGTTCTGCTAGTGTAGTCATTTGACTAATATGGTACTGTTTGGTTTTATTTGAGCGTTCAAGTGAAAATCGTTTCAATTTTCGTTTTGATTGTGAACGTTTTGCTTCTTTCGTAAATTTCCTTTGTGCCATAGTCGGGAGATATTTGTTTATCAAATAATATATACTTTTATATTTGTATTATATTTGTACATTCACCTATAGTATATGCATTCGTATTCTAAAACGAATGTTGGACTCTGTATATTTTCCTTCAAACAAAAATCCTCTACAGCCGTAAACTACTATGATACAGAAAGGCTTTGCTCCTAAATTAATTTTGTAATTTTTCAAAACAATTTGATTTTTAAAAGTGACCTAAATATGTCCTGATCCCGGTACCACTTGCATGAAAGGCAAGTGTTTTCACATGTAGACTATGATGCCATTCGATAATGTAGTTGAATTAATTATAAAAGTACTATTTTTACATCAGCTATATAGACCATGTGACTTGTTTACACTTTCCGTGACCTAGAGTACTAGGGTGATTTTCTGGGCAAAAGTGTATGCGTTGGCATGGCTAGACTGCATATTGCCATCAGTGACGGATCACAATATTGTTTTCTGCAGTAAAGCATTGCAATCATTCTTATAGATGATGTGACCAATGACATCACAATGTTTACAAAAGAGCCCCAAAGGTCAAACTGCGCCGGGCACAAAATGTACACTGGTCTATGACAAGAAACCATCAAATCTGGTATTTGAGATATCAGCAAAACAATCATTAATTAAATTGATTTGTTAATAAGGCACTAACATTTACAATAGGCCTGCATCTGAAATCTTATTCATCTGAATTTATTTTTTTTAATCTTGATGTTATGTGGAGAAGTACAACCCGTACAAGTACATGTACAACTCTGCATGGGCAATCTGCGGTGATGTACCCTGATGGTACAGATGCTGTCGTGATTGTGCTTCCCGGTTGCTATTTTCCTGAAAGGTTCAAGTATTTTTTTACTAATAGGAAACTGCATGTTATCTCATATCAATCCAGCAGATTCAACCGAAACTAATCGGTTATGGGTTTGTTTTTCTGAGAAATATATAACAACAACATAAAAAGTTCACAGTGCGTGAGCTTTGATCTCTAAAATGTTCAAATTATCAACTCGGGGACAATCTGTGAAAGATAAGCAGGGGTGGGTCTAGCCTTTAGTCAAGGCGAACGCGGCAACCTGGAACACAACGCCCGAAAAAAGACACGCGCACGTGAGTGGCGAAGCCACAAGCGCCTTAATGTTAGCAGTCTGGTCTGAAGACGCTAGTTTATTCGTTAACCTCCAGCAGCATGAATAATTTACGTATGCAAATTTATTTAAACCAATCACTGTAAGCAAAATGTTAGGCTCGTCTATATTTTAAGTGATATCATAACAAATTATTTACCTTACTGATTTATGTATTGTAATATTCCTCTACTAAATTGGTAAAGAAATATAAAGAAAACATAAGACCGCAGAACGGACTGGTAAAGGTGCTCGATTTGTAAGTGTAAAAGAGTGATGGTGCAAACCCATTCAGTGACACTCCATCTTTGCTGACTTGTATTTGTTTTTCAATATGCATTTGTCATACAAAATTGAAATACAGTGGATCCATATCTGACTATTACCAAATGTTGTCCATTTGACAATAAATATGTTGTGGGAATAGTAGACCTCTGGTTTGAAGGTACCAATAATAACCGATGGGTCAAAATTGGGAAATGTAGAAGAGACAGGATATTTTTATATCCTTTAGTAGCAATAGCTAAGCTTTCATGCCTTTCTCGGCAATCATCAGTTGCATGTAATGGTTCCGAAGAACCGGGTTGTCTCCTGTCTTGTAAGACATAGAATTGATGTTTTATATCAAACAGTTGAAATGTCTCCGTTTTATTTGAGTGAGAGAGTTCGTTGTTTTTATGTGATTTGTTCCTCTATTAAGGAAAGCAAAACATTAAGGTCTTTCTGAATGCAACAAAGGGTTGTTTCGGAAATATTTCCGAGAGTTGTGGGTTTGTTGTATCAGCGGCCAGTGTTTGTTTATTGCTTGATTCAAGTCGTTGTGGTTAACGAACAGATTATAGGTGGTTGAGAAAACCAGTGGTACTTCCATGTTTTGTATACCTTTCGGTTTACTTTGTGAATGAGTTTGGCTTGGTTTGCCAGTGGGTTTTTGGAAGTGTAGTTATGCATTGGTTATGCAATTCTCAATCTTTTTTTTGAAGATATTGATATCACTCAGGAGAGTAGAACGGGTTGGTTTAGCAGATGTTGGAACGAAGTTTAAACTTTTACCCAGGGCAATTTTCTCCATTTGAGATGGCTTTGCTGTGGATAGGTTTGTGATGAATTGTTCGCTTAGTTCTGCTAGTGTAGTCATTTGACTAATATGGTACTGTTTGGTTTTATTTGAGCGTTCAAGTGAAAATCGTTTCAATTTTCGTTTTGATTGTGAACGTTTTGCTTCTTTCGTAAATTTCCTTTGTGCCATAGTCGGGAGATATTTGTTTATCAAATAATATATACTTTTATATTTGTATTATATTTGTACATTCACCTATAGTATATGCATTCGTATTCTAAAAACGAATGTTGGACCCTGTATATTTTCCTTCAAACAAAAATCCTCTACAGCCGTAAACTACTATGATACAGAAAGGCTTTGCTCCTAAATTAATTTTGTAATTTTTTCAAAACAATTTGATTTTTAAATGTGACCTAAATATGTCCTGATCCCGGCACCACTTGCATGAAAGGCAAGTGTTTTCACCTGTAGACTATGATGCCATTCGATAATGTAGTTGAATTAATTATAAAAGTAGTTTTTTACATCAGCTATATAGACCATGTGACTTGTTTACACTTTCCGTGACCTAGAGTACTAGGGTGATTTTCTGGGCAAAAGTGTATGCGTTGGCATGGCTAGACTGCATATTGCCATCAGTGACGGATCACAATATTGTTTTCTGCAGTAAAGCATTGCAATCATTCTTATAGATGATGTGACCAATGACATCACAATGTTTACAAAAGAGCCCCAAAGGTCAAACTGCGCCGGGCACAAAATGTACACTGGTCTATGACAAGAAACCATCAAATCTGGTATTTGAGATATCAGCAAAACAATCATTAATTAAATTGATTTGTTAATAAGGCACTAACATTTACAATAAGCGTGCATCTGAAATCTTATTCATCTGAATTTATTTTTTTAAATCTTGATGTTATGTGGAGAAGTACAACCCGTACAAGTACATGTACAACTCTGCATGGGCAATCTGCGGTGATGTACCCTGATGGTACAGATGCTGTCGTGATTGTGCTTCCTGGTTGCTATTTCCTGAAAGGTTCAAGTATTTTCTACTAATAGGAAACTGCATGTTATCTCATATTAATCTAGCAGATTCAACCGAAACTAATCGGTTATGGGTTTGTTTTTCTTTACTGAGAAATATATAACAACAAATAAAAAAGTTCACAGTGCGTGAGCTTTTGATCTCTCTAAAATGTTCAAATTATCAACTCGGGGACAATCTGTGAAAGATGAGCAGGGGTGGGTCTAGCCTTTAGTCAAGGCGAACGCGGCAACCTGGAACACAACGCCCGAAAAAAGACCACGCGCACGTGAGTGGCGAAGCCTGAAGCGCCTTAATGTTAGCAGTCTGGTCTGAAGACGCTCGTTTATTCGTTAACCTCCAGCAGCATGAATAATTTACGTATGCAAATTTATTTAAACCAATCACTGTAAGCAAAATGTTAGGCTCGTCTATATTTTAAGTGATATCATAACAAATTATTTACCTTACTGATTTATGTATTGTAATATTCCTCTACTAAATTGGTAAAGAAATATAAAGAAAAACATAAGACCGCAGAACGGACTGGTAAAGGTGCTCGATTTGTAAGTGTAAAAGAGTGATGGTGCAAACCCATTCAGTGACACTCCATCTTTGCTGACTTGTATTTGTTTTTCAATATGCATTTGTCATACAAAATTGAAATACAGTGGATCCATATCTGACTATTACCAAATGTTGTCCATTTGACAATAAATATGTTGTGGGAATAGTAGACCTCTGGTTTGAAGGTACCAATAATAACCGATGGGTCAAAATTGGGAAATGTGTAGAAGAGACAGGATATTTTTATATCCTTTAGTAGCAATAGCTAAGCTTTCATGCCTTTCTCGACAATCATCAGTTGCATGTAATGGTTCCGAAGAACCGGGTTGTCTCCTGTCTTGTAAGACATAGAATTGATGTTTTTATCAAACAGTTGAAATGTCTCCGTTTTATTTGAGTGAGAGAGTTCGTTGTTTTTATGTGATTTGTTCCTCTATTAAGGAAAGCAAAACATTAAGGTCTTTCTGAATGCAACAAAGGGTTGTTTCGGAAATATTTCCGAGAGTTGTGGGTTTGTTGTATCAGCGGCCAGTGTTTGTTTATTGCTTGATTCACGTCGTTGTGGTTAACGAACAGATTATAGGTGGTTGAGAAAACTAGTGGTACTTCCATGTTTTGTATACCTTTCGGTTTACTTTGTGAATGAGTTTGGCTTGGTTTGCCAGTGGGTTTTTGGAAGTGTAGTTATGCATTGGTTATGCAATTCTCAATCTTTTTTTTGAAGATATTGATATCACTCAGGAGAGTAGAACGGGTTGGTTTAGCAGATGTTGGAACGAAGTTTAAACCTTTACCCAGGGCAATTTTCTCCATTTGAGATGGCTTTGCTGTGGATAGGTTTGTGATGAATTGTTCGCTTAGTTCTGCTAGTGTAGTCATTTGACTAATATGGTACTGTTTGGTTTTATTTGAGCGTTCAAGTGAAAATCGTTTCAATTTTCGTTTTGATTGTGAACGTTTTGCTTCTTTCGTAAATTTCCTTTGTGCCATAGTCGGGAGATATTTGTTTATCAAATAATATATACTTTTATATTTATATTATATTTGTACATTCACCTATAGTATATGCATTCGTATTCTAAAAACGAATGTTGGACTCTGTATATTTTCCTTCAAACAAAAATCCTCTACAGCCGTAAACTACTATGATACAGAAAGGCTTTGCTCCTAAATTAATTTTGTAATTTTTTCAAAACAATTTGATTTTTAAATGTGACCTAAATATGTCCTGATCCCGGTACCACTTGCATGAAAGGCAAGTGTTTTCACCTGTAGACTATGATGCCATTCGATAATGTAGTTGAATTAATTATAAAAGTAGTTTTTTTTACATCAGCTATATAGACCATGTGACTTGTTTACACTTTCCGTGACCTAGAGTACTAGGGTGATTTTCTGGGCAAAAGTGTATGCGTTGGCATGGCTAGACTGCATATTGCCATCAGTGACGGATCACAATATTGTTTTCTGCAGTAAAGCATTGCAATCATTCTTATAGATGATGTGACCAATGACATCACAATGTTTACAAAAGAGCCCCAAAGGTCAAACTGCGCCGGGCACAAAATGTACACTGGTCTATGACAAGAAACCATCAAATCTGGTATTTGAGATATCAGCAAAACAATCATTAATTAAATTGATTTGTTAATAAGGCACTAACATTTACAATAGGCCTGCATCTGAAATCTTATTCATCTGAATTTATTTTTTTAAATCTTGATGTTATGTGGAGAAGTACAACCCGTACAAGTACATGTACAACTCTGCATGGGCAATCTGCGGTGATGTACCCTGATGGTACAGATGCTGTCGTGATTGTGCTTCCTGGTTGCTATTTCCTGAAAGGTTCAAGTATTTTCTACTAATAGGAAACTGCATGTTATCTCATATTAATCTAGCAGATTCAACCGAAACTAATCGGTTATGGGTTTGTTTTTCTTTACTGAGAAATATATAACAACAAATAAAAAAGTTCACAGTGCGTGAGCTTTTGATCTCTCTAAAATGTTCAAATTATCAACTCGGGGACAATCTGTGAAAGATGAGCAGGGGTGGGTCTAGCCTTTAGTCAAGGCGAACGCGGCAACCTGGAACACAACGCCCGAAAAAAGACCACGCGCACGTGAGTGGCGAAGCCACAAGCGCCTTAATGTTAGCAGTCTGGTCTGAAGACGCTCGTTTATTCGTTAACCTCCAGCAGCATGAATAATTTACGTATGCAAATTTATTTAAACCAATCACTGTAAGCAAAATGTTAGGCTCGTCTATATTTTAAGTGATATCATAACAAATTATTTACCTTACTGATTTATGTATTGTAATATTCCTCTACTAAATTGGTAAAGAAATATAAAGAAAAACATAAGACCGCAGAACGGACTGGTAAAGGTGCTCGATTTGTAAGTGTAAAAGAGTGATGGTGCAAACCCATTCAGTGACACTCCATCTTTGCTGACTTGTATTTGTTTTTCAATATGCATTTGTCATACAAAATTGAAATACAGTGGATCCATATTCTGACTATTACCAAATGTTGTCCATTTGACAATAAATATGTTGTGGGAATAGTAGACCTCTGGTTTGAAGGTACCAATAATAACCGATGGGTCAAAATTGGGAAATGTGTAGAAGAGACAGGATATTTTTATATCCTTTAGTAGCAATAGCTAAGCTTTCATGCCTTTCTCGACAATCATCAGTTGCATGTAATGGTTCCGAAGAACCGGGTTGTCTCCTGTCTTGTAAGACATAGAATTGATGTTTTTATCAAACAGTTGAAATGTCTCCGTTTTATTTGAGTGAGAGAGTTCGTTGTTTTTATGTGATTTGTTCCTCTATTAAGGAAAGCAAAACATTAAGTTCTTTCTGAATGCAACAAAGGGTTGTTTCGGAAATATTTCCGAGAGTTGTGGGTTTGTTGTATCAGCGGCCAGTGTTTGTTTATTGCTTGATTCACCTCGTTGTGGTTAACGAACAGATTATAGGTGGTTGAGAAAACTAGTGGTACTTCCATGTTTTGTATACCTTTCGGTTTACTTTGTGAATGAGTTTGGCTTGGTTTGCCAGTGGGTTTTTGGAAGTGTAGTTATGCATTGGTTATGCAATTCTCAATCTTTTTTTTGAAGATATTGATATCACTCAGGAGAGTAGAACGGGTTGGTTTAGCAGATGTTGGAACGAAGTTTAAACCTTTACCCAGGGCAATTTTCTCCATTTGAGATGGCTTTGCTGTGGATAGGTTTGTGATGAATTGTTCGCTTAGTTCTGCTAGTGTAGTCATTTGACTAATATGGTACTGTTTGGTTTTATTTGAGCGTTCAAGTGAAAATCGTTTCAATTTTCGTTTTGATTGTGAACGTTTTGCTTCTTTCGTAAATTTCCTTTGTGCCATAGTCGGGAGATATTTGTTTATCAAATAATATATACTTTTATATTTATATTATATTTGTACATTCACCTATAGTATATGCATTCGTATTCTAAAAACGAATGTTGGACTCTGTATATTTTCCTTCAAACAAAAATCCTCTACAGCCGTAAACTACTATGATACAGACAGGCTTTGCTCCTAAATTAATTTTGTAATTTTTTCAAAACAATTTGATTTTTAAATGTGACCTAAATATGTCCTGATCCGGTACCACTTGCATGAAAGGCAAGTGTTTTCAACTGTAGACTATGATGCCATTCGATAATGTAGTTGAATTAATTATAAAAGTAGTTTTTTTTACATCAGCTATATAGACCATGTGACTTGTTTACACTTTCCGTGACCTAGAGTACTAGGGTGATTTTCTGGGCAAAAGTGTATGCGTTGGCATGGCTAGACTGCATATTGGCATCAGTGACGGATCACAATATTGTTTTCTGCAGTAAAGCATTGCAATCATTCTTATAGATGATGTGACCAATGACATCACAATGTTTACAAAAGAGCCCCAAAGGTCAAACTGCGCCGGGCACAAAATGTACACTGGTCTATGACAAGAAACCATCAAATCTGGTATTTGAGATATCAGCAAAACAATCATTAATTAAATTGATTTGTTAATAAGGCACTAACATTTACAATAGGCCTGCATCTGAAATCTTATTCATCTGAATTTATTTTTTTAAATCTTGATGTTATGTGGAGAAGTACAACCCGTACAAGTACATGTACAACTCTGCATGGGCAATCTGCGGTGATGTACCCTGATGGTACAGATGCTGTCGTGATTGTGCTTCCTGGTTGCTATTTCCTGAAAGGTTCAAGTATTTTCTACTAATAGGAAACTGCATGTTATCTCATATTAATCTAGCAGATTCAACCGAAACTAATCGGTTATGGGTTTGTTTTTCTTTACTGAGAAATATATAACAACAAATAAAAAAGTTCACAGTGCGTGAGCTTTTGATCTCTAAAATGTTCAAATTATCAACTCGGGGACAATCTGTGAAAGATGAGCAGGGGTGGGTCTAGCCTTTAGTCAAGGCGAACGCGGCAACCTGGAACACAACGCCCGAAAAAAGACCACGCGCACGTGAGTGGCGAAGCCACAAGCGCCTTAATGTTAGCAGTCTGGTCTGAAGACGCTCGTTTATTCGTTAACCTCCAGCAGCATGAATAATTTACGTGTGCAAATTTATTTAAACCAATCACTGTAAGCAAAATGTTAGGCTCGTCTATATTTTAAGTGATATCATAACAAATTATTTACCTTACTGATTTATGTATTGTAATATTCCTCTACTAAATTGGTAAAGAAATAATAAAGAAAACATAAGACCGCAGAACGGACTGGTAAAGGTGCTCGATTTGTAAGTATAAAAGAGTGATGGTGCAAACCCATTCAGTGACACTCCATCTTTGTTGACTTGTATTTGTTTTCAATATGCATTTGTCATACAAAATTGAAATACAGTGGATCCATATCTGACTATTACCAAATGTTGTCCATTTGACAATAAATATGTTGTGGGAATAGTAGACCTCTGGTTTGAAGGTACCAATAATAACCGATGGGTCAAAATTGGGAAATGTGTAGAAGAGACAGGATATTTTTATATCCTTTAGTAGCAATAGCTAAGCTTTCATGCCTTACTCGGCAATCATCAGTTGCATGTAATGGTTCCGAAGAACCGGGTTGTCTCCTGTCTTGTAAGACATAGAATTGATGTTTTTATCAAACAGTTGAAATGTCTCCGTTTTATTTGAGTGAGAGAGTTCGTTGTTTTTATGTGATTTGTTCCTCTATTAAGGAAAGCAAAACATTAAGGTCTTTCTGAATGCAACAAAGGGTTGTTTCGGAAATATTTCCGAGAGTTGTGGGTTTGTTGTATCAGCGGCCAGTGTTTGTTTATTGCTTGATTCAAGTCGTTGTGGTTAACGAACAGATTATAGGTGGTTGAGAAAACCAGTGGTACTTCCATGTTTTGTATACCTTTCGGTTTACTTTGTGAATGAGTTTGGCTTGGTTTGCCAGTGGGTTTTTGGAAGTGTAGTTATGCATTGGTTATGCAATTCTCAATCTTTTTTGAAGATATTGATATCACTCAGGAGAGTAGAACAGGGTTGGTTTAGCAGATGTTGGAACGAAGTTTAAACTTTACCCAGGGCAATTTTCTCCATTTGAGATGGCTTTGCTGTGGATAGGTTTGTGATGAATTGTTCGCTTAGTTCTGCTAGTGTAGTCATTTGACTAATATGGTACTGTTTGGTTTTATTTGAGCGTTCAAGTGAAAATCGTTTCAATTTTCGTTTTGATTGTGAACGTTTTGCTTCTTTCGTAAATTTCCTTTGTGCCATAGTCGGGAGATATTTGTTTATCAAATAATATATACTTTTATATTTGTATTATATTTGTACATTCACCTATAGTATATGCATTCGTATTCTAAAAACGAATGTTGGACTCTGTATATTTTCCTTCAAACAAAAATCCTCTACAGCCGTAAACTACTATGATACAGAAAGGCTTTGCTCTAAATTAATTTTGTAATTTTTCAAAACAATTTGATTTTTAAATGTGACCTAAATATGTCCTGATCCCGGTACCACTTGCATGAAAGGCAAGTGTTTTCACCTGTAGACTATGATGCCATTCGATAATGTAGTTGAATTAATTATAAAAGTACTATTTTTACATCAGCTATATAGACCATGTGACTTGTTTACACTTTCCGTGACCTAGAGTACTAGGGTGATTTTCTGGGCAAAAGTGTATGCGTTGGCATGGCTAGACTGCATATTGCCATCAGTGACGGATCACAATATTGTTTTCTGCAGTAAAGCATTGCAATCATTCTTATAGATGATGTGACCAATGACATCACAATGTTTACAAAAGAGCCCCAAAGGTCAAACTGCGCCGGGCACAAAATGTACACTGGTCTATGACAAGAAACCATCAAATCTGGTATTTGAGATATCAGCAAAACAATCATTAATTAAATTGATTTGTTAATAAGGCACTAACATTTACAATAGGCCTGCATCTGAAATCTTATTCATCTGAATTTATTTTTTTAAATCTTGATGTTATGTGGAGAAGTACAACCCGTACAAGTACATGTACAACTCTGCATGGGCAATCTGCGGTGATGTACCCTGATGGTACAGATGCTGTCGTGATTGTGCTTCCTGGTTGCTATTTCCTGAAAGGTTCAAGTATTTTCTACTAATAGGAAACTGCATGTTATCTCATATTAATCTAGCAGATTCAACCGAAACTAATCGGTTATGGGTTTGTTTTTCTTTACTGAGAAATATATAACAACAAATAAAAAAGTTCACAGTGCGTGAGCTTTTGATCTCTCTAAAATGTTCAAATTATCAACTCGGGGACAATCTGTGAAAGATGAGCAGGGGTGGGTCTAGCCTTTAGTCAAGGCGAACGCGGCAACCTGGAACACAACGCCCGAAAAAAGACCACGCGCACGTGAGTGGCGAAGCCTGAAGCGCCTTAATGTTAGCAGTCTGGTCTGAAGACGCTCGTTTATTCGTTAACCTCCAGCAGCATGAATAATTTACGTATGCAAATTTATTTAAACCAATCACTGTAAGCAAAATGTTAGGCTCGTCTATATTTTAAGTGATATCATAACAAATTATTTACCTTACTGATTTATGTATTGTAATATTCCTCTACTAAATTGGTAAAGAAATATAAAGAAAAACATAAGACCGCAGAACGGACTGGTAAAGGTGCTCGATTTGTAAGTGTAAAAGAGTGATGGTGCAAACCCATTCAGTGACACTCCATCTTTGCTGACTTGTATTTGTTTTTCAATATGCATTTGTCATACAAAATTGAAATACAGTGGATCCATATCTGACTATTACCAAATGTTGTCCATTTGACAATAAATATGTTGTGGGAATAGTAGACCTCTGGTTTGAAGGTACCAATAATAACCGATGGGTCAAAATTGGGAAATGTGTAGAAGAGACAGGATATTTTTATATCCTTTAGTAGCAATAGCTAAGCTTTCATGCCTTTCTCGACAATCATCAGTTGCATGTAATGGTTCCGAAGAACCGGGTTGTCTCCTGTCTTGTAAGACATAGAATTGATGTTTTTATCAAACAGTTGAAATGTCTCCGTTTTATTTGAGTGAGAGAGTTCGTTGTTTTTATGTGATTTGTTCCTCTATTAAGGAAAGCAAAACATTAAGGTCTTTCTGAATGCAACAAAGGGTTGTTTCGGAAATATTTCCGAGAGTTGTGGGTTTGTTGTATCAGCGGCCAGTGTTTGTTTATTGCTTGATTCACGTCGTTGTGGTTAACGAACAGATTATAGGTGGTTGAGAAAACTAGTGGTACTTCCATGTTTTGTATACCTTTCGGTTTACTTTGTGAATGAGTTTGGCTTGGTTTGCCAGTGGGTTTTTGGAAGTGTAGTTATGCATTGGTTATGCAATTCTCAATCTTTTTTTTGAAGATATTGATATCACTCAGGAGAGTAGAACGGGTTGGTTTAGCAGATGTTGGAACGAAGTTTAAACCTTTACCCAGGGCAATTTTCTCCATTTGAGATGGCTTTGCTGTGGATAGGTTTGTGATGAATTGTTCGCTTAGTTCTGCTAGTGTAGTCATTTGACTAATATGGTACTGTTTGGTTTTATTTGAGCGTTCAAGTGAAAATCGTTTCAATTTTCGTTTTGATTGTGAACGTTTTGCTTCTTTCGTAAATTTCCTTTGTGCCATAGTCGGGAGATATTTGTTTATCAAATAATATATACTTTTATATTTGTATTATATTTGTACATTCACCTATAGTATATGCATTCGTATTCTAAAAACGAATGTTGGACTCTGTATATTTTCCTTCAAACAAAAATCCTCTACAGCCGTAAACTACTATGATACAGAAAGGCTTTGCTCCTAAATTAATTTTGTAATTTTTTCAAAACAATTTGATTTTTAAATGTGACCTAAATATGTCCTGATCCCGGTACCACTTGCATGAAAGGCAAGTGTTTTCACCTGTAGACTATGATGCCATTCGATAATGTAGTTGAATTAATTATAAAAGTAGTTTTTACATCAGCTAATATATAGACCATGTGACTTGTTTACACTTTCCGTGACCTAGAGTACTAGGGTGATTTTCTGGGCAAAAGTGTATGCGTTGGCATGGCTAGACTGCATATTGCCATCAGTGACGGATCACAATATTGTTTTTTGTAGTAAAGCATTGCAATCATTCTTACAGATGATGTGACCAATGACATCACAATGTTTACAAAAGAGCCCCAAAGGTCAAACTGCGCCGGGCACAAATGTACACTGGTCTATGACAAGAAACCATCAAATCTGGTATTTGAGATATCAGCAAAACAATCATTAATTAAATTGATTTGTTAATAAGGCACTAACATTTACAATAGGCGTGCATCTGAAATCTTATTCATCTGAATTTATTTTTTAAATCTTGATGTTATGTGGAGAAGTACAACCCGTACAAGTACATGTACAACTCTGCATGGGCAATCTGCGGTGATGTACCCTGATGGTACAGATGCTGTCGTGATTGTGCTTCCTGGTTGCTATTTCCTGAAAGGTTCAAGTATTTTCTACTAATAGGAAACTGCATGTTATCTCATATTAATCTAGCAGATTCAACCGAAACTAATCGGTTATGGGTTTGTTTTTCTTTACTGAGAAATATATAACAACAAATAAAAAAGTTCACAGTGCGTGAGCTTTTGATCTCTCTAAAATGTTCAAATTATCAACTCGGGGACAATCTGTGAAAGATGAGCAGGGAATTGGGTCTAGCCTTTAGTCAAGGCGAACGCGGCAACCTGGAACACAACGCCCGAAAAGACCACGCGCACGTGAGTGGCGAAGCCTGAAGCGCCTTAATGTTAGCAGTCTGGTCTGAAGACGCTCGTTTATTCGTTAACCTCCAGCAGCATGAATAATTTACGTATGCAAATTTATTTAAACCAATCACTGTAAGCAAAATGTTAGGCTCGTCTATATTTTAAGTGATATCATAACAAATTATTTACCTTACTGATTTATGTATTGTAATATTCCTCTACTAAATTGGTAAAGAAATATAAAGAAAAACATAAGACCGCAGAACGGACTGGTAAAGGTGCTCGATTTGTAAGTGTAAAAGAGTGATGGTGCAAAACCCATTCAGTGACACTCCATCTTTGCTGACTTGTATTTGTTTTCAATATGCATTTGTCATACAAAATTGAAATACAGTGGATCCATATCTGACTATTACCAAATGTTGTCCATTTGACAATAAATATGTTGTGGGGAATAGTAGACCTCTGGTTTGAAGGTACCAATAATAACCGATGGGTCAAAATTGGGAAATGTGTAGAAGAGACAGGATATTTTTATATCCTTTAGTAGCAATAGCTAAGCTTTCATGCCTTTCTCGACAATCATCAGTTGCATGTAATGGTTCCGAAGAACCAGGGTTGTCTCCTGTCTTGTAAGACATAGAATTGATGTTTTATCAAACAGTTGAAATGTCTCCGTTTTATTTGAGTGAGAGAGTTCGTTGTTTTTATGTGATTTGTTCCTCTATTAAGGAAAGCAAAACATTAAGGTCTTTCTGAATGCAACAAAGGGTTGTTTCGGAAATATTTCCGAGTTGTGGGTTTGTTGTATCAGCGGCCAGTGTTTGTTTATTGCTTGATTCACGTCGTTGTGGTTAACGAACAGATTATAGGTGGTTGAGAAAACTAGTGGTACTTCCATGTTTTGTATACCTTTCGGTTTACTTTGTGAATGAGTTTGGCTTGGTTTGCCAGTGGGTTTTTGGAAGTGTAGTTATGCATTGGTTATGCAATTCTCAATCTTTTTTTTGAAGATATTGATATCACTCAGGAGAGTAGAACGGGTTGGTTTAGCAGATGTTGGAACGAAGTTTAAACCTTTACCCAGGGCAATTTTCTCCATTTGAGATGGCTTTGCTGTGGATAGGTTTGTGATGAATTGTTCGCTTAGTTCTGCTAGTGTAGTCATTTGACTAATATGGTACTGTTTGGTTTTATTTGAGCGTTCAAGTGAAAATCGTTTCAATTTTCGTTTTGATTGTGAACGTTTTGCTTCTTTCGTAAATTTCCTTTGTGCCATAGTCGGGAGATATTTGTTTATCAAATAATATATACTTTTATATTTATATTATATTTGTACATTCACCTATAGTATATGCATTCGTATTCTAAAAACGAATGTTGGACTCTGTATATTTTCCTTCAAACAAAAATCCTCTACAGCCGTAAACTACTATGATACAGAAAGGCTTTGCTCCTAAATTAATTTTGTAATTTTTTCAAAACAATTTGATTTTTAAATGTGACCTAAATATGTCCTGATCCCGGTACCACTTGCATGAAAGGCAAGTGTTTTCACCTGTAGACTATGATGCCATTCGATAATGTAGTTGAATTAATTATAAAAATTGTTTTTTACATCAGCTATATAGACCATGTGACTTGTTTACACTTTCCGTGACCTAGAGTACTAGGGTGATTTACTGGGCAAAAGTGTATGCGTTGGCATGGCTAGACTGCATATTGCCATCAGTGACGGATCACAATATTGTTTTCTGCAGTAAAGCATTGCAATCATTCTTATAGATGATGTGACCAATGACATCACAATGTTTACAAAAGAGCCCCAAAGGTCAAACTGCGCCGGGCACAAAATGTACACTGGTCTATGACAAGAAACCATCAAATCTGGTATTTGAGATATCAGCAAAACAATCATTAATTAAATTGATTTGTTAATAAGGCACTAACATTTACAATAGGCCTGCATCTGAAATCTTATTCATCTGAATTTATTTTTTTAAATCTTGATGTTATGTGGAGAAGTACAACCCGTACAAGTACATGTACAACTCTGCATGGGCAATCTGCGGTGATGTACCCTGATGGTACAGATGCTGTCGTGATTGTGCTTCCTGGTTGCTATTTCCTGAAAGGTTCAAGTATTTTCTACTAATAGGAAACTGCATGTTATCTCATATTAATCTAGCAGATTCAACCGAAACTAATCGGTTATGGGTTTGTTTTTCTTTACTGAGAAATATATAACAACAAATAAAAAGTTCACAGTGCGTGAGCTTTTGATCTCTAAATGTTCAAATTATCAACTCGGGGACAATCTGTGAAAGATGAGCAGGGGTGGGTCTAGCCTTTAGTCAAGGCGAACGCGGCAACCTGGAACACAACGCCCGAAAAAGACCACGCGCACGTAAGTGGCGAAGCCACAAGCGCCTTAATGTTAGCAGTCTGGTCTGAAGACGCTCGTTTATTCGTTAACCTCCAGCAGCATGAATAATTTACGTATGCAAATTTATTTAAACCAATCACTGTAAGCAAAATGTTAGGCTCGTCTATATTTTAAGTGATATCATAACAAATTATTTACCTTACTGATTTATGTATTGTAATATTCCTCTACTAAATTGGTAAAGAAATATAAAGAAAACATAAGACCGCAGAACGGACTGGTAAAGGTGCTCGATTTGTAAGTGTAAAGAGTGATGGTGCAAACCCATTCAGTGACACTCCATCTTTGCTGACTTGTATTTGTTTTTCAATATGCATTTGTCATACAAAATTGAAATACAGTGGATCCATATCTGACTATTACCAAATGTTGTCCATTTGACAATAAATATGTTGTGGGAATAGTAGACCTCTGGTTTGAAGGTACCAATAATAACCGATGGGTCAAAATTGGGAAATGTGTAGAAGAGACAGGATATTTTATATCCTTTAGTAGCAATAGCTAAGCTTTCATGCCTTTCTCGACAATCATCAGTTGCATGTAATGGTTCCGAAGAACCGGTTGTCTCCTGTCTTGTAAGACATAGAATTGATGTTTTTATCAAACAGTTGAAATGTCTCCGTTTTATTTGAGTGAGAGAGTTCGTTGTTTTATGTGATTTGTTCCTCTATTAAGGAAAGCAAAACATTAAGGTCTTTCTGAATGCAACAAAGGGTTGTTTCGGAAATATTTCCGAGAGTTGTGGGTTTGTTGTATCAGCGGCCAGTGTTTGTTTATTGCTTGATTCACCTCGTTGTGGTTAACGAACAGATTATAGGTGGTTGAGAAAACTAGTGGTACTTCCATGTTTTGTATACCTTTCGGTTTACTTTGTGAATGAGTTTGGCTTGGTTTGCCAGTGGGTTTTTGGAAGTGTAGTTATGCATTGGTTATGCAATTCTCAATCTTTTTTGAAGATATTGATATCACTCAGGAGAGTAGAACAGGGTTGGTTTAGCAGATGTTGGAACGAAGTTTAAACCTTTACCCAGGGCAATTTTCTCCATTTGAGATGGCTTTGCTGTGGATAGGTTTGTGATGAATTGTTCGCTTAGTTCTGCTAGTGTAGTCATTTGACTAATATGGTACTGTTTGGTTTTATTTGAGCGTTCAAGTGAAAATCGTTTCAATTTTCGTTTTGATTGTGAACGTTTTGCTTCTTTCGTAAATTTCCTTTGTGCCATAGTCGGGAGATATTTGTTTATCAAATAATATATACTTTTATATTTATATTATATTTGTACATTCACCTATAGTATATGCATTCGTATTCTAAAACGAATGTTGGACTCTGTATATTTTCCTTCAAACAAAATCCTCTACAGCCGTAAACTACTATGATACAGAAAGGCTTTGCTCTAAATTAATTTTGTAATTTTTCAAAACAATTTGATTTTTAAATGTGACCTAAATATGTCCTGATCCCGGTACCACTTGCATGAAAGGCAAGTGTTTTCACCTGTAGACTATGATGCCATTCGATAATGTAGTTGAATTAATTATAAAAATTGTTTTTTACATCAGCTATATAGACCATGTGACTTGTTTACACTTTCCGTGACCTAGAGTACTAGGGTGATTTACTGGGCAAAGTGTATGCGTTGGCATGGCTAGACTGCATATTGCCATCAGTGACGGATCACAATATTATTTTCTGCAGTAAAGCATTGCAATCATTCTTATAGATGATGTGACCAATGACATCACAATGTTTACAAAAGAGCCCCAAAGGTCAAACTGCGCCGGGCACAAAATGTACACTGGTCTATGACAAGAAACCATCAAATCTGGTATTTTGAGATATCAGCAAAACAATCATTAATTAAATTGATTTGTTAATAAGGCACTAACATTTACAATAGGACTGAAATCTTATTCATCTTAATTTATTTTTTAAAATCTTGATGTTATGTGGAGAAGTACAACCTGCACAAGTACATGTACAACTCTGCATGGGCAATCTGCGGTGATGTACCCTGATGGTACAGATGCTGTCGTGATTGTGCTTCCTGGTTGCTATTTCCTGAAAGGTTCAAGTATTTTCTACTAATAGGAAACTGCATGTTATCTCATATTAATCTAGCAGATTCAACCGAAACTAATCGGTTATGGGTTTGTTTTTCTTTACTGAGAAATATATAACAACAAATAAAAAAGTTCACAGTGCGTGAGCTTTTGATCTCTCTAAAATGTTCAAATTATCAACTCGGGGACAATCTGTGAAAGATGAGCAGGGGTGGGTCTAGCCTTTAGTCAAGGCGAACGCGGCAACCTGGAACACAACGCCCGAAAAAAGACCACGCGCACGTAAGTGGCGAAGCCACAAGCGCCTTTAATGTTAGCAGTCTGGTCTGAAGACGCTCGTTTATTCGTTAACCTCCAGCAGCATGAATAATTTACGTATGCAAATTTATTTAAACCAATCACTGTAAGCAAAATGTTAGGCTCGTCTATATTTTAAGTGATATCATAACAAATTATTTACCTTACTGATTTATGTATTGTAATATTCCTCTACTAAATTGGTAAAGAAATATAAAGAAAAACATAAGACCGCAGAACGGACTGGTAAAGGTGCTCGATTTGTAAGTGTAAAAGAGTGATGGTGCAAACCCATTCAGTGACACTCCATCTTTGCTGACTTGTATTTGTTTTTCAATATGCATTTGTCATACAAAATTGAAATACAGTGGATCCATATCTGACTATTACCAAATGTTGTCCATTTGACAATAAATATGTTGTGGGAATAGTAGACCTCTGGTTTGAAGGTACCAATAATAACCGATGGGTCAAAATTGGGAAATGTGTAGAAGAGACAGGATATTTTTATATCCTTTAGTAGCAATAGCTAAGCTTTCATGCCTTTCTCGACAATCATCAGTTGCATGTAATGGTTCCGAAGAACCGGGTTGTCTCCTGTCTTGTAAGACATAGAATTGATGTTTTTATCAAACAGTTGAAATGTCTCCGTTTTATTTGAGTGAGAGAGTTCGTTGTTTTTATGTGATTTGTTCCTCTATTAAGGAAAGCAAAACATTAAGGTCTTTCTGAATGCAACAAAGGGTTGTTTCGGAAATATTTCAGAGAGTTGTGGGTTTGTTGTATCAGCGGCCAGTGTTTGTTTATTGCTTGATTCACCTCGTTGTGGTTAACGAACAGATTATAGGTGGTTGAGAAAACTAGTGGTACTTCCATGTTTTGTATACCTTTCGGTTTACTTTGTGAATGAGTTTGGCTTGGTTTGCCAGTGGGTTTTTGGAAGTGTAGTTATGCATTGGTTATGCAATTCTCAATCTTTTTTTTGAAGATATTGATATCACTCAGGAGAGTAGAACGGGTTGGTTTAGCAGATGTTGGAACGAAGTTTAAACCTTTACCCAGGGCAATTTTCTCCATTTGAGATGGCTTTGCTGTGGATAGGTTTGTGATGAATTGTTCGCTTAGTTCTGCTAGTGTAGTCATTTGACTAATATGGTACTGTTTGGTTTTATTTGAGCGTTCAAGTGAAAATCGTTTCAATTTTCGTTTTGATTGTGAACGTTTTGCTTCTTTCGTAAATTTCCTTTGTGCCATAGTCGGGAGATATTTGTTTATCAAATAATATATACTTTTATATTTGTATTATATTTGTACATTCACCTATAGTATATGCATTCGTATTCTAAAAACGAATGTTGGACTCTGTATATTTTCCTTCAAACAAAAATCCTCTACAGCCGTAAACTACTATGATACAGAAAGGCTTTGCTCCTAAATTAATTTTGTAATTTTTTCAAAACAATTTGATTTTTAAATGTGACCTAAATATGTCCTGATCCCGGTACCACTTGCATGAAAGGCAAGTGTTTTCACCTGTAGACTATGATGCCATTCGATAATGTAGTTGAATTAATTATAAAAGTAGTTTTTTTTACATCAGCTATATAGACCATGTGACTTGTTTACACTTTCCGTGACCTAGAGTACTAGGGTGATTTTCTGGGCAAAAGTGTATGCGTTGGCATGGCTAGACTGCATATTGCCATCAGTGACGGATCACAATATTGTTTTCTGCAGTAAAGCATTGCAATCATTCTTATAGATGATGTGACCAATGACATCACAATGTTTACAAAAGAGCCCCAAAGGTCAAACTGCGCCGGGCACAAAATGTACACTGGTCTATGACAAGAAACCATCAAATCTGGTATTTGAGATATCAGCAAAACAATCATTAATTAAATTGATTTGTTAATAAGGCACTAACATTTACAATAGGCCTGCATCTGAAATCTTATTCATCTGAATTTATTTTTTTAAATCTTGATGTTATGTGGAGAAGTACAACCTGTACATGTACATGTACAACTCTGCATGGGCAATCTGCGGTGATGTACCCTGATGGTACAGATGCTGTCGTGATTGTGCTTCCTGGTTGCTATTTCCTGAAAGGTTCAAGTATTTTCTACTAATAGGAAACTGCATGTTATCTCATATTAATCTAGCAGATTCAACCGAAACTAATCGGTTATGGGTTTGTTTTTCTTTACTGAGAAATATATAACAACAAATAAAAAAGTTCACAGTGCGTGAGCTTTTGATCTCTCTAAAATGTTCAAATTATCAACTCGGGGACAATCTGTGAAAGATGAGCAGGGGTGGGTCTAGCCTTTAGTCAAGGCGAACGCGGCAACCTGGAACACAACGCCCGAAAAAAGACCACGCGCACGTGAGTGGCGAAGCCACAAGCGCCTTAATGTTAGCAGTCTGGTCTGAAGACGCTCGTTTATTCGTTAACCTCCAGCAGCATGAATAATTTACGTGTGCAAATTTATTTAAACCAATCACTGTAAGCCAAATGTTAGGCTCGTCTATATTTTAAGTGATATCATAACATTATTTACCTTATTGATTTATGTATTGTAATATCCTCTACTAAATTGGTAAAGAAATATAAAGAAAAACATAAGACCGCAGAACGGACTGGTAAAGGTGCTCGATTTGTAAGTGTAAAAGAGTGATGGTGCAAACCCATTCAGTGACACTCCATCTTTGCTGACTTGTATTTGTTTTTCAATATGCATTTGTCATACAAAATTGAAATACAGTGGATCCATATCTGACTATTACCAAATTTTGTCCATTTGACAATAAATATGTTATGGGAATAGTAGACCTTTGGTTTGAAGGTACCAATAATAACCGATGGGTCAAAATTGAGAAATGTGTAGAAGAGACAGGATATTTTTATATCCTTTAGTAGCAATAGCTAAGCTTTCATGCCTTACTCGGCAATCATCAGTTGCATGTAATGGTTCCGAAAAACCGGGTTGTCTCCTGTCTTGTAAGACATAGAATTGATGTTTTTATCAAAGAGTTGAAATGTCTCCGTTTTATTTGAGTGAGAGAGTTCGTTGTTTTTATGTGATTTGTTCCTCTATTAAGGAAAGCAAAACATTAAGGTCTTTCTGAATGCAACAAAGGGTTGTTTCGGAAATATTTCCGAGAGTTGTGGGTTTGTTGTATCAGCGGCCAGTGTTTGTTTATTGCTTGATTCACGTCGTTGTGGTTAACGAACGGATTATAGGTGGTTGAGAAAACCAGTGGTACTTCCATGTTTTGTATACCTTTCGGTTTACCTTGTGAATGAGTTTGGCTTGGTTTGCCAGTGGGTTTTTGGAAGTTTAGTTATGCATTGGTTATGCAATTCTCAATCTTTATTTGGAAGATATTGATATCACTCAGGAGAGTAGAACGGGTTGGTTTAGCAGATGTTGGAACGAAGTTTAAACCTTTACCCAGGGCAATTTTCTCCATTTGAGATGGCTTTGCTGTGGATAGGTTTGTGATGAATTGTTCGCTTAGTTCTGTTAGTGTAGTCATTTGACTAATATGGTACAGTTTCCTTCCCGGTTTCGGGAGTGTGGAAAGGGATGGGTATACCTCTATGCACAGTGCAAATTTCTGTGAAAATGTAATTCGTGTCCTGGTTGGACCGTCGTGTACCATAAATGGATTTAGGTTATAATTATTCTTAATAATAATTATTGGTCCCGATTTCGGGTGGGGAAATGTGTTCATTATTTGAGTTTTAACCATTTGGTCGTTTTTTTTTATTTGTTATTAAAAGCATTTTATTTCTCCCGAAACCGGGAAGGAAACTAATACCGCTTCTCTAACAACCGAACCATAAAGGTAAACACCTAGCCTAAACTGTTGGGCAAACACAGTTCAATATTTGACTTCCACTTTTCCGCATCCGGTAGGAAGAAACAAACCCTGAGCATACTTATTCTAGCTCCGAATGGAGCCCCTTATCACATACAAAAGAAAGGTACTTCTTTTCTTACATTTCCACATATACAGGAAATTGTAACTAAACCTTTCCATGTTTGAAAAAACACAACCACACAGAAAAAAAACGTGGGGAATAAAACACACCATTGCAAATGCAATAAACCCTTTCCCGCGCTTTCTGAATATGCTCAAACCATGGAACTACCACTAAGGACGCAACTTGCTTTTGTCCACGAAGCACCAATGGGAACGATATACACACACATGATGCACCCGAGCTAACACAAAGGCCTTTTGATTGTCACCCATCTCACGTCCGCTTAACCTCGGCATAAACGCCAACGAGAAACTGTACCAACCATTCAGACAATATGTCTACCAAACTCACCAAGTCTTTCAAACTGCGTTCACCAACATCCTCGCCACTAAGAACTTTGGATATAACCTTGGATATATTGATGGCAACAAAGTCAACCTTGGATATAACCTTGGATATATTGACGGCGACCAAGTCAATGC
The DNA here is from genome assembly GCA_029582265.1 of Zoroaster sp. YZ-2022. Lineage (NCBI taxonomy): Eukaryota > Metazoa > Echinodermata > Asteroidea > Forcipulatida > Zoroasteridae > Zoroaster > Zoroaster sp. YZ-2022. Next base: position 30,681,032 of record CM055836.1, read on the forward strand.
AGAAAGAACTACGAGACCACTTCAACTGTACGAGTTTTTTACAAGACCACGACCACCCCCGAAACTATATATTATTTGATAAACAAATATCTCCCGACTATGGCACAAAGGAAATTTACGAAAGAAGTAAAACGTTCACAATCAAAACGAAAATTGAAACGATTTTCACTTGAACGCTCAAATAAAACCAAACAGTACCATATTAGTCAAATGACTACACTAGCAGAACTAAGCGAACAATTCATCACAAACCTATCCACAGCAAAGTCATCTCAAATGGAGAAAATTGCCCTGGGTAAAGGATTAAACTTCGTTCCAACATCTGCTAAACCAACCCGTTCTACTCTCCTGAGTGATATCAATATCTTCAAAAAAAAGATTGAGAATTGCATAACCAATGCATAACTACACTTCCAAAAACCCACTGGCAAACCAAGCCAAACTCATTCACAAAGTAAACCGAAAGGTATACAAAACATGGAAGTACCACTGGTTTTCTCAACCACCTATAATCTGTTCGTTAACCACAACGACGTGAATCAAGCAATAAACAAACACTGGCCGCTGATACAACAAACCCACAACTCTCGGAAATATTTCCGAAACAACCCTTTGTTGCATTCAGAAAGACCTTAATGTTTTGCTTTCCTTATTAGAGGAAGAAATCACATAAAAACAACGAACTCTCTCATTCAAATAAAACGGAGACATTTCAACTGTTTGATAAAAACATCAATTCTATGTCTTACAAGACAGGAGACAACCCGATTCTTCGGAACCATTACATGCAACTGATGATTGCCGAGTAAGGCATGAACGCTTAGGTATTGCTACTAAAAGATATAAAAATATCCTGTCTCTTCTACACATTTGCCAATTTTGACCCATCGGTTATTATTGGTACCTTCAAACCAAAGGTCTACTATTCCCACAACATATTTATTGTCAAATGGACAAAATTTGGTAATAGTCAGATATGGATCCACTGTATTTCAATTTTGTATGACAAATGCATATTGAAAAACAAATACAAGTCAGCAAAGATGGAGTGTCACTGAATGGGTTTGCACCATCACTCTTTTACACTTTCGATCGAATTGAAATTCAACGGAGGCCGTAAAGAGTTCTTTACCTTTTATTTATTTTTTTTATTTTTTTTTCTTCAAATTATTTTAAATTGTTGGTCAAAAAGGCATTTTCCCTACATTTTCCTGAATTTTCCTCAGTTTTCGCTTGCCATCAAACTTGGCAATAAGCCAGCAATAATTTGACGTTTATTTAAAATCACCGCTAATAGCGCTATAGCCAAAACTTTGGCTTATTTTGTGCCAAAAACCATGATTTTTGAAGAAAGTTGTGATTTTTTGTCTCCAAATTTACACTAAATGCAGATATAATCACATCCAAATCTCTATTTGTGTAGTAAATTCATATATTGAAATACTTTACAAATACTTGACAATACAAATAAAAAGTGAAATGCATGGCGTCCATATTGGATTCTCATAATACATCGAAAGTGATCACGTGACTCAGTTTTGTCCACATCAGTGTTTGAAAGATGCCAACAAATCCCACAATGCATTAAAATATCACAAATGTAGTATTTACCACTGAAAAGTTGAAATTCAATTGGACATCGTTGATTGGGTATGAGGAGGATCCTAAAGAAAAGTTAAGATGAGTCAGAAAATGTGTGCGTTATCAGCCGAAGCGTTCTGGAGTTACTGTAAAAAAAAAAAATATCATGGGGCGCATTGTGCCCCCCATGCAGATATGGTTAAACAAGCAACATGTGAACAATTCACCTTACACTTATGCTACTTGGGTTCCTTATGACCTAAACTCTCTTAAAAATATAGAATTAAAGATATTTGCTTATGAGCCACTCTTTTAAAACACTCGGATCCGCGCGCCCCCCAAAATAGCACACTGGACTAAGGGGTGACTCCGGAAGGCACTTTTAATTACGCGTAGAATACACTACGCGATCCGTTTTCTAACGATCTAATACTCTACGCAATCCTTTTCTAACCGTTCACTAACAGTCTAAATTCATGAATGGAGGTCGCCTGGACACTCCTACAGTAGGATGATTGATAGCTAGGGTTGTGAAGGTCAGCCAGCTGACCTTTCTTGGCAACGACACTCAGTGTACTTAGATTTGTGCACAAATGAATGGGCTTAGATTTGTGCACAACTCAATGGGCTTAGATTTGTGCACAAAACACTGGTTGGTTGTGTAATTAGATGAATGTAGGTCCCCTGGACACATTCCAGAGTAGGATTATTCATAGATTATATTGATAAGGCCAGCCAGGCTGGCTAGGCGGCGAAACTTCAAAGGATTAGATGTGTACTCAACTCAATGGGCTTAGATTTGTGCACAACTCAAGGGGTATAGATTTGTGAACAACTCAATGGGCTTTGGCTGGGCGCCCAGCTTTCCCACGGTCGGGGGTGACCTGTGCTGAAATCGATGTTAAAGGTTACTATAGTATGTGAAACTAGATGGTTCCATTGAGGATTACATGTAGTTTCAGCGTAATTGGCCCAAAGGTGTTTGAGTAATTAAAAAAAGGAAAAAAGGTACCTTCCGGAATCACCTATTCCCTTCTCCCAGGGTTTTAAGATGTATGTTCCATGTGTTTCGTTGTTTCACTGCCAACTTGTTTTGGTCATAAAAATTACTTTCAAACAAGATATTTGACAACATGTTCTTTTCCTGACATCCGTTCTATAATAGGAAAAGGGCATTGTACAGATTCAGTCTCAAACATTTCACAAATATAGGATTGACGTGGAATATGTATATTTTATAACTACAAGTATACAACAACAATATCTCGATTTAAAATTGCATTAATTATTTTATTAACTCATTTATTTTTAGGCATTACCAAAGAAAAACAATGAATTTTAAAGATAACAACGTCTTAAGGGAATCATCGTAATCAAAAATCATTTTATTGTGTAATTCCCTACAAAACACAAAAACGTAAACTGCAATATGCGTTTGTGAATGTTAAAAAATATTATGGAATTTGGTGGCATTACATTACGAGTAAATCATTTTATCGTGTAATTCTCTATAAAACACATTTCCAAACTACTGATAATAAAAAATACTCATCACTAAAAAACGTAAAGTACGGTATGCGTGTGTAAATTACAAACATTACATTACGGCGGTATTACATTGCAATTCGAATTGTATAACACAGCAGGTCGAGTGTAGCATAATGATCAATTATTACATTACAGGTCATACATACATACATTCCAATATACGGTAAAAGCCACATTATATACAGCTGATAAATAGAACATATTGCTTACCAGAAAGTTTTGCAAGTTTGTGTCTGTGTTATCCAGTTTGTCATTAAAAGTATGCAGACTTTGGCTGGTAATTTGCTCATCTTTAGCTAAGCGAATTCCTCTATGCAATGACCTCTATTTTTAATTGAATAAACAATTAGCCGTGAGTGGTTAAAGCCCTCATACATTATTGGTTTTCTCGATAGACATAAATGATCACAGACATGAAACTTACTAGGTGTAAAGCTGATGATGGTATCAAATATCCCTTGTACTAGGTGTAAAGCTGATGATGGTATCAAATATCCCTTGTACTAGGTGTAAAGCTGATGATGGTATCAAATATCCCATGTACTAGGTATAAAGCTGATGATGGTATCAAACATCCCTTGTACTAGGTGTAAAGCTGATGATGGTATCAAATATCCCTTGTACTAGGTGTAAAGATGATGATGGTATCAAATATCCCATGTACTAGGTATAAAACTGATGATGGTATCAAACATCCCTTGTACAAGGTGTAAAGCTGATGATGGTATCAAACATCCCTTGTACTAGGTATAAAGCTGATGATGGTATCAAACATCCCTTGTACTAGGTGTAAAGCTGATGATGGTATCAAATATCCCTTGTACTAGGTGTAAAGCTGATGATGGTATCAAACATCCCTTGTACTAGGTGTAAAGCTGATGATGGTGTCAAACATCCCTTGTACTAGGTGTAAAGCTGATGATGGTATCAAATATCCCTTGAAAATATGTTTGTCTCAAGAACCTATATTGCATGGACATCTTTTGTTCTCAGGTCCACATAGGGTACGTAACGCTTACACACACAGACAATCTTGTCTAAGGTGTAAACTGAGGACCTCCTATTGTTCCCCTCTTTTGTTCTCTTTGTTGTTGGACTTAAACTTTTTGTGGCTTCTTACATTAGATTTGTACACATTTTTCAACCGAGGACATTTGCTAACAATAACCGCCAACCGAGGGCCCATTGTTCCCTTTTGTTATAAGTCCTCGGTTTACACCTTAGACATACTCACATCCCATACTCACACACACACATACAAAAGGGTGATTACATTAACTCAGTCAAACTGACACTGCCGATCACCCGTATGGCGACGCTTTGTAAGAACCACAGGCACTTGCTAGAACAAAAACGCTTGTAATATGACAATTGTCTCATGAATGTGTAAGCCAATCAAAGTGAAGGTACAATATATTGCTTACAAAATTATTACACAATTATTATCCGAATAAAAAAAACTTAGTTTGTAAAGGATTCTAAAAGTATCTTCCTGAAAACAATCTTTCTGAATGGTTCCCATTTAAACACAAAACAAATTAGCAAAAATTGCCATATGGCAAATGTTTGATCCAAGTGTTTTCTGTATAAACAAATTCTCATGACTTAGACTATGTATTGAGCTGACTGAAACCTTCACAGGCTGGTTTGTTTTGTATATCTTGATTCAAAGAAAATACGCATAATCATAGAAGCAGTTCTGACAACACTACCGATGTTGTACCTTCCCTTTTATAACCCTAACCCCTACAGGCATTACACAGACACCCTGCTGAATGCAACAATGTGCAACTATAGAAAAGTGTGCAGGCTGGCTCAATGCAACAAGATCCACCAGCTAGAACAATGATTTTGTTCTCTACTGAGCATTACTTATCTACAAAACTGATATTCTAAAAGTGCATTAGATTTTGAACTGTGGTTATATACAAAAAATTCATGAAATGTGATTAAAACAACATAAGTGATGACCAACAGTGAAGAATGAACATAAAATATTAAAGCTTTTTTTCCTTCACATTATAATATACTTAAATGAAGATGACAAATGTCAAAGTTTCCTACAAATCAGAGATAGACGAGTGTGTTTACAAATATAAAAAAATCTCAAAAAGTGCAAAGTACAATGAAATCCTAAACAACTGAAAGACGAAATGTTCTGTGTATTGTATCGAAATTATGCGGTATATAATGAACATATATTTGAACTTTTAATTACCCTTTTCCTATTGTAAGTTTCCGTTAACAATCTTAATGAACTTAAAGATAAAGTTTATTTTCTTTTAAGTAACTCAAGTACTCCAGAAAGAGAAAGAGAAAACAAACAAAAAACCCAAAACATGTTCCAAAGACCCTCTTCAAGAGCCCCAAGGGGTGATTGTGTTCATTGGTGCACGACAGGACTTAATTGTACCCAAAGTCACCCATGCATGAATCCAGCCTCTTGTTTGAGTCATCATGGTAGGATACCTGACTAGTTTTTCCATGGTCCCGAAAGAAGACATAGCATGTTTAATTGATACCGGTGCTACCTGTACCTTGATGGGTCAGGGGGATGGTACCTTGGGAATCAATGTTGTCTGTTGTTCTTGTTGCATTGCTAATTACATACTGATCAGTGTGATCCTTTCTGCATATCAGCAAGTTCATCCAATTAAAGGTCCTGTGAAGAGTGTATTTAGAACTTGTAGCTTTGCATGGTGAGGAGGATAAGTAAGAGTAATTGCGGTGACACCATGTGAAATGCTCAATTGAGTAGTAATTAGTTCTAAAAAGAACTGGCGGTACAACTCGACGTTTCGATCAGTATGCTCTGATCGTCCTCAGGAGAATGCCGGACTCTGGAAATGCTGCTGCTTAAGTAGACTGCTGGAGGATCATCCCTTGAATGGATGCTGGAGGATTAGTTCGTTGAGGCGCGCAGGCGGGAACTGTTGACGCTAGGATCCTAGGGGTTTGGGGAGAGGAGTGTGTGCTCACTGAACTGAATCAGTTGTTAAAAAGCACAGGGGGATGGAGGGTGGTTGACTTAGGATATAGGAGATCCCTCAGTCCGGGGTGGGTTATGGACTTTGGATATAGAAGATCCTTCAGTCCGTAGTAGTGGTCGCCAAATGTCGCTGATGTAGAAACCGATGTCCTGTGGCACAGTGTCGTGTTTGACGATCTCGATGGCCTCTCTCATGCGTCTGGGGTGCCATGCGTCGATGGTTGTGATGAGTTGTGCTGCCTGCCAGTCTATCTGGTGGTCCTTGATGTGCGAGTGCTTGACGATAGCTGACTTATCGAAATCCCCTCTGCGGCCGTGCGCTCGGTGTTCTTTGAGTCTGATGGGGAGATTCCGTCCTGTTTCGCCGATGTACACCTTACCGCACTCACAGGGGATCCTGTAGACTCCCGCTCTGTTACTGGGATCCGGTTTATCCTTGTGGGTGTGTATAAGCCCTTGGAGTTTGCTGGGAGCTGAGTGGTACACTTGGATGCCCGCTTGTCGGAGAATGCGTTGTAGTTTGTGAGACGTCGAACCTAGATAGGGGAGACAAGCAGAAAGGGTTAGATCACTTACCTTGTGTTCGGGGTTTGGAACCGGCTTCGCTGTGCTGATCTTGCTGGGATTGTAACCGTTGCGCTCGAGGGTAGTTCGGATGTGCTGTAGTTCCTTGGGAAGGCTGTGCTTGTCACAGATGTTGTAGGCGCGTTGAACGAGGGTACAGTTGACTGATGACTTGATGCTAGGGTGATGGAAGGAGCGCTGGTTCAGGTAACGGTCTGTGTGGGTAGGCTTTCTGTAAACGTTGTGGTGTAGGGTGCCGTCATTGTTTCTGGAAACGCCGACATCGAGGAACGAGATCTTGCCATCTTCTTCTGTTTCCATGATGAACTTGATGCTCGGATGTTGCTGGTTGAGATGTTGTAGGAAATCCTGGAGTGTGTCTCTGCCGTGTGGCCAAACCACAAAGGTGTCATCAACATATCGGAGCCACAGGTTTGGATGGAGGTCGGCGGTGTTGAGGGAAGAGTTTTCAAACTCTTCCATGAAAATATCAGCAATGACCGGGGATAGAGGGGATCCCATGGAGGTCCCAGCTGTCTGCTCGTAGAACTTGCCCTGAAATTGAAAACAACTTGAAGAGACACATGTTAGTAGCAGATCATGAATTTGGTCAGGGGTGAGTGATGTGCGATCATCAAGGGAAAGGTCTTGTTCGAGTCTGTCCTTCACCAGGAGGCATGTCTCTTCAGTTGGGACATTGGTGAATAGGGAGACAACATCAAAACTAACCAAGATGTCGCTGGGTTGTAGGGTGAGGCCTCGGGCAATCTCCACGAACTGACTGGAGTTGGACACGTGGTGCTGAGTGAGACCCACCAAGGGTCGGAGGATTTTAGCTAAATGCCGTGCTGTGTTGTAAGTGGGTGAACCTCTGGAGGCGACGATAGGGCGGAAGAGTGTATTTACCAAACTTTATTTTTTGGTGCTGTTATATTGATTGGTATGAATTAAAAACAATTTTAACTGTTTTTTTTAATCGAGTGGATTATTAATGGTTTATCTAATAACCAACAAATTTACCCCCCGAATTGTCAAAGTTTTAACGAAACGTTCGTGACGTACACACAGGCAGAGAATGTCTATACATTCTCGTGGAGATATGCGGTATGTGGTTTGGTGCCAGACTTTGATCGGGTAATAAACACTAAGCCCCATTGTATCATAGATTGTATGGAAATTAGACTTAACTCACATTGGCCTAAAGGATTTAAGCTTTACAACATGCTGGCAACGTGTTTACACAAGACTTGCGTAATATAAACATACACTCGAACAGTGATAACCCAGCCACGGATGGCTGACACCATCGTGTATCTTACTGAGGGAGCTGTAAAAGGAGCTACGTTACCTTGCCATGTTGTCGAAGATAATTCTTCCGATGACCTCCAAAGATGGTTAAAATGTCAAGGGTTTCTTCCAGTGCCTCGGAGTCAAAAACGAGTCTTTGTAGGAGGTTAGTTGCTTTAGTTAGTTGGAACACCCATGCCTGTTTTTTTTTCTTTTTTTTTTTCATTAACGTAAAGGTCCCAAATGCAATGATATTTTACCGTTCATGACTCAAGACTGAGTAACTCCGAGTGATAGGCCCCTAAAATCAAAAGGCGATGACATATGAGGGTCTTAGTTACTTTGGACTGTTATGAGGACACATATGAGCCGTTTTGGCTTCTCTTTTTCAGTCTACGAGCATCGGGAGGATCGAGGGTTACCATTATCACAACTAGGACTTTGTGAGCAATGTAATGTTTTTTTTTTTTCTTTTAATAATGTTGTGATTCATTGTAATTTATTCCTGGATGAGAGAAGAAATAAATGAAAAGGGAGTCAAGGAAGAGGACACTATACTCCACTTTTTCACTTCCACAAAATCTAATGTGCATTTTTACATGTCTTCTTTTTCAAGGGTACGGGATATTATCAGCAGTGGCATGTCCAAGTATGTTATTGACCCAGATGGTGATACAACAGCAGAACTTATTAGGAAGAGTGGAGCATTGAAAGAGTGCAATATACCCCAGCCCTTGTTGATGAATTGGACAGATAACTTATCAGAACTACCAGATGTGACTTTTGCAACCCTTCATGAATATCTTGTGAAACGTTCAGTCAACTCAAGATCATCAAATCGGCAGTATCTAGTTTTCACTGGGTTGTGAATTTTAATTGTAAAATAGACAGTGGAATTATATATTTTCCATTACCTTCTATTTCTCATAAATCAACACAAATTTTATTTGATATATTTAAAATTGGGAAAATTTTAAATTATATGATTCGACGCTAGGTTATAGGTATTAATGATTAATTGGGTTATGCAAAATGTCTGCATTTTATTTGAGGCTCAATAACTGACATGGTGACATTGACAAGCTTGGGATTTCATTCTTTAATATGTGTATGGCAACATGTCTCATTGTAGGGCACTTTAATGTTTAATGCTGTAAATGAGATTTCAACAAGGAACGAAGAGCAATAGGTTGAATAGAGAAACAGAAGTCAATCGTTGCCTGAGGTTTCTATAATTTATAAATCATAGTGTATGTGCAACCACCTTTGTGATTTGAAATATACAACTATAAATAAATGACAAGAAGTATTTGCAAGATGCCTCCATTGTCAGTTTATGTTTATTTATTGCATAGTGTCTCTGTCAGAACACATACAGTACCAAAATCATCGGTGTAAATTTAACAAAAACGTGTGAATGTATACCTTTTAACCTTTAAATGACCCATTAAGTGTTAGAAAACTTAACTTCTACTGGCAAGTGGATGAAAGTATTTTCACCCTAAGTCAATAGTGTAAGTCTTTAAACTGAAGTAGCTGATTTTATCATGACGTAGGACACTACAATGCACATACATTTTGTGCAAGAATATGAAAAACAAACCTCCACATTTTGACAAATGATAACAAATACCACTCCATACAAATTAGCGTTTACTGTCTCACAAATCAACAAATTGGACTGAATTCCTTTCTTTCTTTCGGTTTTTGTACTGGTAAAGGCTTCATAGGTGCTGTTACTCATGGATACTGCATTCTTTTGCAGTTGTGCTGATGAGCCACAACGGTTTCCCATTCTTCTGTCCATGGAAATATTGTCGGTTCAGTCGTGGTGTACGTCTTTTCCCCGCCAACAAAATGAAAGGGCGCAAACCGATGTCCACGGTGATGACTTACGTATGGCCTTATTTCTTACTAAATCAATCCATCTTTTTCGTTTTTAATTTTTCTGGTCGACTGGAAGCCTGTAAAATCTTAATTCTGGTGTCCGCCGACAGCAGTTTATTGTACAATTTTTACAGCGCAAATTTCGAAACTCACTAAGGTCTAAACAGTCGCAATGGCCAATGCATTCATATCACACACGACGATACATAGCGTTCACTAAAAATGACCCCGGTTGCTCCCAAAATGCAACGCGGTAAACAAACCGTGACGTCTTCAGTACTTCGGTCTATTGCATCTGGTAGCAGCATGGCCTTATAAGCCAACGTACCGAACAGGCTGTGAAGGCCCCGTTCAAAGCATGTCTGCCGTCGAAGTGTGCACTTTATATGAATGAGTGTTCCGTCGGTCCCGACCAATTCGCTCTGGTCAGCTTCACTTTAGCTGTCCAAATACGTCTGTATTTTTGATCAGACGGAAATCGGTCTTTGGTGGTGTTGCTGCAACCTGCAGCGACACACCTTGATGGCATTATCGAAAATAATAAGCTTCAAACCTGACAGAAAACTTTAGGAAACTTTTTCTCTAGCAACACTCTGCATGCAGTGTGCGCTGTATACGACGCATACTTGGGCAAGTGCTGTGGATCGCGGACCGGGAATTGCCTGAGTGTACGTCACGAATTATATGCTAATGAGGGGATATGGGCGTGTCGAAAAGCACCCTCTTAATTAAAAAATTAATATTTTTATGGTATAAACGTGAGGGGAAAAATACAAATGACAAATATATGTTCCAGTAGGCATACTTTATTGTATACAATGAAAACAAACCTATTTCATAGGACCTTTAAGCCTTGCGAATCTCCTGTCTCAGGCAGAACAGTATAAAGATCATCAGGCCCTGAAGGGAGTTGAAGATGCAGAAGAAGACTTGGAAAACAGAGTTGGCTGTCTCAATGAGGGAAAGAAGTCCGAAGACCCAGCTCACACCGAGCAGGACCGAGATGGAGACGGCATTCTGGAGACGGCGCAGTGTCTCTGTGCGGCTGTCCTTGTCGGAGGTGCTATTGATGACCTTGCGTGCACAGGTCAGCTGACGCATTACCAACGTGAAGACGATGAAGTTCAAGAGGAGCACCAATCCGATGATGAGAATCTGACCAAAGTAAAACACGTTATCTGGTCGCAGGAAACAGCTGCAAATAAACCAAGAGAGTAAATAATGCTGATCAGCAATCTATATGTCTAACCCACAGAACGTGAGAGAGGAATGTAATCTGCTGTTCTAAACACACCTATTAATCTATTACAATCTTTCTTTGCTGTCCTTCCAAAATCAGTTGAAAATGTATATGGAGAACAAGGGCGGATCGAGGGGAGGGGGTTATAATCTGCACATGACAGGGGCAGATCCAGGGTATTAAAACGGTGGGGGACACAGCAACAATGAGTGAGGCACAAAGGGGTGTCAAAGAGGGCCTTGAATATATTGCTGGCATATAGTTTGATGGAATTTCACGGCACCAGCTGCTATATAGGATTCTAGCCAGCCAATCGTCATTGGGCAAGCTTGGTGGTCGACAGGTTAAGACGTCTGCACTCGTATGAAGAAAGTCGTGGGTTGAATCCTGCCGAGTCGCCTGTGAAGTTTTTTCCCACAGACACTCGGGAAGCACTGAGTATACAGTGCTATACAGTGTCTTCATCGCCAGTGCAGGCCTCAATCACAATGAGTTCAACATCCTTAATACTATGATTAGAGCTGTTGAAGTGGGTTGCTACAGAGGAGACATGGTTGGCAAAGCGGAGACACAATTTGGTCTACATATTGTATACCACATCTTTTACATAAGATTACATATACAACATTGGGTGTGTCACACTGGGATTTAGTTCTGATTGTGTAGGTGAGGCCAGTACTGTGGCTTTTCACCTTCTGAGCAGGTTTGAGATACAAACAGGTTTTGCATCTCGAGCGGGTACAATTAGAGCACCCCTGTGGTGATTCATGGTCAGTAAAGTTAGGGTCACTGTTGGTGCTAGGGAGCCTAGCCCGAACCAATATATCACCGAGGTTGTGGGGGCGACGGAAAGCAATCAAAGGGGGCTCAGGGATGGCTGAGCGTAACCTATCGGAGGAGTGTAAAATAGTCATGTTATCATTTATGATAATATGACTATTTTACATGCACACGACATAGTGTATCTTGGGTCCTGAGTCCTTGCCTAGCACCGTATTTGCCCAAAACCATAGCATTGGGACGTACATGGTAACAGACTAATAATTGTGCGATTCTAAGCTAAGCGCATAAATCGGCAGCTATGCGGCTGTTTGTATATACAAAGATAATGCTCCTTGGGAAATGCGCCTGTAGTAAAGTAAACAGGCGCCATAGTTTCCAAGGTTTCCGCAGTTAACACGCAAAGGCTTCTTAACTCGAAAACTATTTTCAAATCAATCAAAAAAATGAAAAGTATTGTGTGCAAAATTGGGCTCATTGGTGGAAAGAACAACATTCCAGTTAACATAACTTAGACCTAGCTTAAACCTTTCAATATGTTCAGATTTTGTAAGTCTGTTGGATCGACACATATTGCAATTTTTTACGCCACCAGTACATCTATTGAAAAAAAGTAATTTGGTACACTGGTAATTCGTCTCATAGATCATTAAATAAAATACCACTCTTGGTAAATAGGTCATTACCATTTGATTACCAATCAAAGTAGCAGTGGATGAGTTAATACGAGTGGGGTTATGTATCAGAGGCAGGTGGGAATTGCTAACAATAGAATTAACACAATTGAGAGTTGGATTATGAGTGTTAGTTTAAAGAGATCTATGTTAAACCAACCATGATAAACGACGTTTTATTCTCCCTATTTATATTGGCCATGATGTTGTCAAAAGCATCAACAAAAATATTTACATTATCAGGAGGTTTATAAATGAATGTTTTTTCTCATGAATGCCAGGAATTTGGCCGTTGAAACAACATACTTTTTGCACTAAGCTGAAACTTTAGAATAAAATGAGCTGTTTGTGGTTTCCTGTATGTCCATAAATGGGGCCTAAATGGGAAAAAAAACATATCTTCACTTTTCTCACTTTTCAGGATCTGCCACTGGTAGATACTCTGTAATGTAAACACTAGGGCCTAAATAGAAATAACCATATCCTCACTTTCCTTTGACAAAAGAAAGGGGAAGCACGCTTATAACACAAATAAATAACCACGCACTCCCACTGCTACATCTGGCTCTGAATATCCTGTAATGATTTCTGGTCCCAGATAGGGTCCACATAATTATACAAATGAAGAGGGTCAATCAAAAATAATGAAACAATCAGATGTCTATAAGAGTAACGTCATTTACTGTAAAGAAAGTTGAACATTTAAACAAAAGAATATGACTGTCTCAAACTAAAGTTACTCTGGTGGACACACGAATCGAACAATACGCCATGGAGAAAATAACTTACTTAACCAGCACTCTAAAACTGAATTTATTAAACAAGCAGGTTTTCTTCTTGAGTGATCCATTTATTTTGGCACACAAAGCCTAATGTTTACAACTGACAATCGTTATAAACCAATTGGCTATAAGTTTTACCTCAGTTCCCTATGTACCCTAGTCATCAGATTATAGTAACATTCTTAATTGAAGGGGGAGAGAGCTTGTTTAAAAATTGAAAAGTTTCAAAACATTATTGGAAATGGGTAAATAAAGAAAAAAGCAACTTTTGTAAATGGGCAATTCTCCATGGGAGAGAAAAATTGGTTAAAATTCGTGTTTTCTGGGAGAAATATGGATTTTTGGGTAGTAAGTCTCAAAATGTGGATTTTTCGTTAAAAATTCAAATTTAATTCTCTTGGACATTGTGATTAGTGGAGGCTTTGTGGGAAAACAATTGTTTGTGTGTCCAGATAGCCATTGTACCAAAGATTAAAAAGATACCAAAGGTACCAAAGATTACGTTACCGAAATAACGGAAAAAATTAATTATTTGGCAAAGAAAATAAAAATCCCAGCATTGTTTTTTTTCTAAATATACCTCCCTACAAGTGATATAAAATGTTCACTTTCGGACATTTGCTTAGTTCTTTAATATGCGAACGGAATTATGGTAACCATGGTTACGGATTTACACTGCACTTATATTCAAGTTTTTATTACTGTTACAATGACTTTTACTGTGACTTTTGACATCTTCTGTGACAAACCTTTATTTAATGTTAATTAATAAATATTTTTCAATAACAAACTTTCAAAAACACTGTTCCCTAAAGAAATATGACACAATGTTTAGTTTGAATGCAAAACTATGCTATTGTACATGTATTTGTACAGTGGTTATGGGCAGTACTTGTAGTAAACGCTCATTAATTTGGTTGGAAACTGTTAAGTTGGCATGATTTAATTGGATTATGTATGTTCAGGATATGTACTTGTGAGAATATTATTGCATATCATAAAAAACACAAAATGGATATGCCAAAATGTAGAAATTCAAGTAAAATACTGTTTTTTAGGTGTTCGGGTTTGTGCCCGAAACACCTATTGTTAGGTGTTCGGGTATGCACCCGAAACACCTATTGTTTTTGTTCGTTTTTTTTTCGTTTTTTTTCTTCTCCTTCTTCTTCTTCTTCTCCGGATAGATTGTCTACAAAAAAACACATACTTCCAAACTTCACATGAACTTGAAACTTGGCATGTACTTAGAACTTAACAAGTAGATGAAACACGAGTTGTGAGTGACCCCAATTTGACCTTACTTCCTGTCCAAACCGGAAGTAAAAATTTAATATTTAAAAAAATCTAGTTTAATATTTAAAAAAATCATATCTCAACAACCACAAGAGGTAAGTTGACATTTATTGTACCATTGTATAGATTGTTAATTGTCGAAAAATATTTACACAAAGGTGATCCCAATTTGACCTTACTTCCTGTCCAAACCGAAAGTCAAAGTTTAATATTTAAAAAAATCATATCTCAACAACCACAACAGGTAAATTCACAATTGTTGCACCATTGTACAGATTGTTAATTGTCAACAAATATTTACACAAAGGTGACCCCAATTTGACATTACTTCCTGTCCAAACCGGAAGTCAAAGTTTAATATTGAAAAAAATCATATCTCAACAACCACAAGAGGTAAATTGAAATTTTTTGCACCATTGTATAGATTGTTAATTGTCAAAAAATATTTACACAAAGGTGACCCCAATTTGACCTTACTTCCTGTCCAAACTGGAAGTCAAAGTTTAATATTTAAAAAAAATCATATCTCAACAACCACAAGAGGTAAATTCACAGTTTTTGCACCATTGTACAGATAGTTAATTGTCAAAAGTATTTACAAAAACATGACCCCAATTTGACCTTTATTTCCTGTCCAAACCGGAAGTCAAAGTTTAATATTAAAATAATTTCTAAATTCAGTATTGTATTGTCTTCAAATAAACTTCTCGCGAGAACTTCAACAGACGTTAACATTTGACTTCTCCAACACTTCGAATTGATGACGTAACCAATTTAACTTCAACCGAACACCTTGTTTTTGTTGTGACAAAAACTTATATCTAGTTTTTTTTCTTCTTTTCTTCTCCTTCTTCTTCTCCGGATAGAACTTGAAACATGAACTTGAAACTTGCCATATACTTAGAACTTAACACGTAGATGAAACAGAATTTGTGACGTCATGATTAGGTCATCAGATATCGAATTACAAAAATTCAAAGTTTAATCATTAAAAAAATTCATATCAAGGGATCTGAAAAATCAATAAAATTACTGATTTAGTTGGGGAAAAATAAGTAGTTTATCATGAGTGTAAAGAGTGTGAAATATGTGACATTAGAGACGAGGATATGTTTGAGTTTGATATTTATTTGTACTGAAAACACGACATTTTTGTAAAAAAAGAAACACACTTTTCGTGAAGATTTACGCGCAATCTGTTATTTCCACTACGTCCGCAATACTCAATCGAGTGGGCGGGGCATATAAAACAGTCCGGCCGGCGGAACGGTAACACAGTATGTCGCCCTCAATCGGAAGAAACAGATACTGAAATATTTTACAATACAAACTATAACCATCGAACGTTTTAGCGAGTGCTACGGTTATATTTCCTGATTTACTCAGAAAGAAATTGTATTTTTATGAAAATAAGAGTGTGAAATATGTGATATTACTGATGAACTCGTGCCAACTCGTACTCCAACCAACTCGTACTTCAACCAACTCGTAGGCCTACCCCGACAAACTCGTACTCCAACCAGCTCGTACTCCAACCAACTCGTACCCGTACCGTACGTGCACATGTACAATACAATCAACGGTGTTTGCGTGTGGTGCCCACACAAATTCGCCAACATAGTCATAAAGGGTAGGTATCTTGAATTTAACTGTTAAGAGGATTTCCTGTATTTATCTTCGTGTTTTTATACAAGAAAAGCCATTTTTTAAGCGTTGGGTTGGCTGGTAACGTTAATGTAGTTGCATTGTGCCTGTTTAACTTAACGTTAACGTTAGTTATGTGAACATACATGTACATTGTACTTTGTATTTAGAATGTAAATAAGGATAGGAAAATTCAGTTGTTAAGGTTATGGCAATTTTTCAGTTGAAATTTTATGCCATATTTTGTAGTTATTTATGTTTTCTCCAAAAATCTTCAGTTTGTGCACAAATTAACGTCAAGTAGTGATTGTTTACTGCAATTTCCCTTAATTTTTTACCCTTAGATACAAATCAACTTACATAGACAATTATTTCACAGGAAAAATGCACAATATTCATGACACAATACATCATGTACTTGTATAAGTTGTTAATGTTAGTCCTGCTCCCTGGGGAGGCCTCTCTCAGACATCTCTCACACATCTCTCACATGAAACTATGAGACTCAGCAATTTCCTTAAATACCTTCCTCTTTTGATGTGAGTTTCATGCAAGAACATTTCTTTAATTTATTACACATTGTCAAGAATAATTGTGTGCAATTTTGAAAACAACCAATGCCCTTTTCAATTTCAATGGTCCAGCTACTCCAAAATTATACACTATTTTTCCCATTCATATAAATTAGAACTTCTCTGAATTTTCAAATACTTTATTCTTGGTCCATGTACTTGTAAAACCTTCCTACTATTTTGTACAGCATGTTCACTGTGATGTATTATTTTCCTCATTCACATAAATTAGAACTCTGAAATTTCAAATACTTTATTCTTGGTCCATGTACTTATAAAACTTTCCTATTATTGTTTACAGCATGTTGACTCCAATACATCATGGCTCAGACTAAGTTCCAGCCTACAGCACCCCGAGACAGCATTGACACCACATCCAAATGCAGTATCGTAACTGTTCAAGTCATCAACAATCTTCAGTTTGTAGGCTACACGATGGTATGGTTTAACGTCTTACGTTAACAGATCGATCATTTGAGAATCCGTGCACAATTAATGGAAGTGGTCTTCATTACTTGGTTTCGTTTGAAGGTATGTAAACTTTCACATTTTGTATAGATGTATGTTCGTTTTAGTATAATTTTATAGATATTGATTACATAAAACCATGGTTAACGTTAAAAACCTTAGTGTGGCAATGGTAACACATGTGCCGCACCTGGAGTGAAACAGGTCAACTCGTATGCGTGCTCGAACTTTTACCAATTCACACTTATTTTGGTCAACTCAACCCGGAAAAATATTTTTTAATGAATATTTACTGGCATGCGTAAGGATTGACATCCGGTGGAGTACGCGTTGGTAAAAGTACAAGTTAATTTAGCTACACTATAGTGTCTGTAGTTCCTCATAATAATAGTAGTACTTATGTCCTGTGTGGTGATGGCTGCATTGCAGTTTACTTTATACTAGCACTTAATTTTCTCACTAAAGTAGACCAGAAACAAATATCAGCACCTTTATTGAGATAATGAAACGGTCACATCATGGAGGAAGGAAGACGTCACATGTAGTTCTATTCCATTGTAAAACCTAACTTAAAGGCATTGTTCTGAAGGGATCATTTTTCTGAAGTTACATCAATCCATCATCCTGATAATAACATATAAGGGCATTCTAAGTTATGTGTGTTTAAAACACACATAACTTAGAATGACCCATTATTCTTCGTCCCTCTTTGAAAACATTTAATATTGTGTTTACATGATTCGTTTATATTTCAGATCAACGATATCCATTTGTGCTACTGCTGCAAGGTGTGTTAGAGTCTGTGTAACTTTGTGATCCAATGGCCAGCATTTGAAGTTTATCCATTCATCAAAGGAGTTCACGTATTATTCAAATTATTTTATATGGACTTATCCTATCTGTGGCAGTCTTGACCCTCAAGGGAATTGTTTTTTCAGGACCTCAAGACACATCTACGTCTTTCTAGGAATTTCTTTAACATGTTAGAACAAAAATAGTACTGAGGAATTCTTATTATTTTTTTGACTGCACCCAAACATCCTCACAAATGTAATTATTAAGCAATATCTGTTGGTGATCTAGTAAAATGTACATTTTGACCTTTACGTCCTGTCCAAACCGGAAGTCAAAGTTTAATATTTAAAACAATCATATCTCAGCAATCACAAGAGGTAAATTAATTTTGTGCACCACTGTACAGATCGTTAATTGTCAAAAATATTTACAAAAAGGTGACCCCATTTTGACCTTACTTCCTGTCCAAACCGGAAGTGAAAGTTTAATATTTAAAAAAATCATATCTCAACAACCACAAGAGGGAAATTTCACAATTTTTGCACCATTGTACAGATCGTTAATTGTCAAAAAATATTTACAAAAAGGTGACCCCAATTTGACCTTACTTCCTGTCCAAACTGGAAGTCAAACTTTAATATTTAAAAAAATCATATCTCAACAACCACAACAGGTAAATTAAGTTTTTGTACCATTGTATAGACTGTTAATTGTCAAAAATTATTTACAAAAAGGTGACCCCAATTTGACCTTACTTCCTGTCCAAACCGGAAGTCAAAGTTTAATATTTAAAAAAATCATATCTCAACAACCACAAGGGGTAAATTCACAATCTTTCCACCATTGTATAGATTGTTAATTGTCAAAAATTATTTACAAAAAGGTGACCCCAATTTGACCTTACTTCCTGTCCAAACCGGAAGTCAAAGTTTAATATTTAAAAAAAATCATATGTCAACAACCACAAGAGGTAAATTCACAGTTTTTGCACCATTGTACAGATTTTTAATTGTCACAAATATTTACAAAAACATGACCCCAATTTGACCTTTACTTCCTGTCCAAACCGAAAGTCAAAGTTTAATATTAACCAAAATCATCCACAAGAGGTAAATTGACAATCTTTGCACCAATGTACAGATCGTTAATTGTCAAAAAATATTTAAACAAAGTTGACCCCAATTTGACCTTTACGTGTCCCGAACACCTAGTGTTTGTCAATACAAACACCAATCTCTAGTTATTACTGTTTTTGCCTTGCATTTAGCACTATTTTTCGACCTGTACAAATACAGTATGGAATTCCGTTACCGTTCTGACATAATTCCGTTACCATGATTGAAGGTCATTTTTTTCAATAAAGGAATAATATTTCAAATTTTATTTTGCATTGCAGTTATTAACCCTACTATAAAGTGTCTATATACTACAAATAACACCCCTAAACTTAAACTTAATAAATTTATTAATTATGCAAGGTGGTTATAAATTAAAACATTGGAAAAAATATGTCCAAAATGGCGGCCATTTTGAAATCTAAAATCTACGGCATGCACTTCATCTCCACAGAAAGTGATCCTATTCGACACTCGATTCGTCACGATTCTTGAGAAACTAAAATTGTGTTTATATTGCTAGTGATATGGTATTTACATGTACATCATGTTTGAATTGGCCTCTGCAAAAACATCCTGACATACATTTCATGACAAATATACCAATACAGTTTCATATCCTGTTACCGCCTAGGCGCGCCTCTAACCACCAAGGAAATAAAACAAATTCACAGAGTGCAAAATCGGCCATATTTACCGGCAATGACTACACATTCGTGATTACACATGACTACGCATTCGTATACACGTGATTACACTCCCGTAATCACCACGTGCAGCACGCGCGCGTTTCAACACTAAATTTCATGCATCATTGGTTGGTGAACTAACTATCTAAACAATCAGAATTCATTCGCACTATTTTCTCGTTATAACAACATGAAATAAGCTGAAACTTTCACAAGTTGGTTTTTATACATTCTTGTAAAACTGGCTGCATTTACCAACATTTTACTAAAAGTGTACAGCATATCTACTGTTTAATAGCGAGTATGTATATGTACTAATATGCGAGCATCTATGGCGTTGGATTGCAGTGGCCCGTCACCTGTGGGGGATGCTATGCGATTTTTGTGATCCGATTAATATGGTTCAGATTACAGTACTAACTTTTATATAATTATAAGGTGAAACAGGTTACACTAATTGGTTTTAATAAGTGGCTGTTTTCTGATCAAAATAATAGGCCTAGAGGTCAGCCGATACTAGTCTGTATATTAAACTAGGTCGACCTAACATCTAGCTTACTTTCCTTGTAATACACGATCGATGAAATTGGATTAAATTTATCATCTCCCCTGTTATTGTAAAGTGCTATTTGGAGCATGTTGCAATAATTTTGGCCAGTGAGTGTAGCTATCCCACTGATCAGCTCTATTAGTGACCTGTCGTGGCCCTCTATCGGTGAAAATGCACCCAGTGTCTTGAAGGTGAAACTTTAAAGTTGTGCGTACACTTCATGCGCATATTATGCAACGGTACTTCTGCCAGCCAGTGATTGGAGGTGTTGCGCACGTTCGCACATCAACTGCATGCAAAATATGCCAAACGTGACGCACTATTGCCGCCAAACGATTAACAAAATGATCTAAAAACATGCGCCCTCAACAGGTTATGCATGCACTGTGCGGACAAAGGGGCAGCTTGTGCACCGATAAATATATTCCACGCACCTTATTTGAAGTACCTAAGGCTATATAATCAAATAGACGATATCCTAAGTTCAGTTTAAGTTTAGTGTTGCAGTTTTGTTTCAGTGAAGGATTCTTTTGTAAAATGTTGAATCTCAATGCGCGATCATACGCGCGGACATCTGGAGCACACATGTTTGCGACTCACAGAATTGTTTTCATCAAAAAATTGCTACAACTCTAAAGCTCTAAAAACTTATAAACTTATAATAAATATTCTTGAAGGACCAATTAAATGGAAGGTGGTTATAGTTTTTGCAAAAACGTACGTAGGAACCGGGAGGGGTTGTGGTGCCAGTTCCCCCCTCTTGATTGAAGATAAAATAATGTAGCCTGTTTCATGAATAGCATATTAGTGTTGACGGACTGGTTTTATAGACCTGTTAATTAAATCACTTTGACAAAAACTGATTTTTGAAAACAGGTATTTTGCTTACGGGACCTTCAAATAGCGATATGTCTTCGTACTCCGAGTATTGATCATCCAGAGGGCGCGCTATAGCAATCAATGTTCTCGTAAACATTATTTGATTGCTACGCAACCTCGCTCCCTCGCACAACTCTATTTCCATGTTGACATCACTTTTGTACCTTTTAATTGCCAATGTTGGCAATTTGTGGGTGTTTTCGTACTCTTTTTGGCACGTTTGAGTCTTTATGTTAATGAATTTGCATATTCCTGAGCAAATCAGTGATATCACAGCGGGGAATCAGATAGTTGATTTTTGTATAACAGTTGATTGAATTCCTTGTCTTTTCAATGGTCTGTTGTAAACGTTTTCTGTTGTCTTCGTCATTGAGTGTTTGGTTAAACCTTTTGAGGTAACCACTGTTTTCTTGTTTTGGATTTTGTTTTTGTGCACTGTCAGTGCTATTGTTACACCAAGTTCCTGTTGTGATCAAACAAACAGCACCCTTGAGCCCTCATGCGTCAAGGATTAAGGAATAAGCATGAACTTTTTTACAAATTTAAACATTCTTCACTTCATGTCAAAAAAGAATTCCCATTTTGTTTAAACTGTCCAGATCAATGGACAAAAAAAACAAGTATAGGTCCTCCTACAATTACATCTTTATATTAAGTTTTTGTTTAATATTACGAACAAGTCTCCAAGTTTTAAAGTTTATGATAATATTATCTAAGTATAGTATTGTTAGTGTTACTGTAAGTATATGTGACACCGGTATTAGTCAAAGATCTGACGAGTAAAGTGGCTTCGTTGTTCGGTGTACGTACTTTATTGCTCTGAATAAAATAAGAAAAGGAGTGTGTGTCTCCTTTGATTTAGCAAACTGAGTGTAAATCTGGCTTGTGAGGGCGCAACAGATTATATGTTAATTTACATAAGAAAGGGTTTTGAGAAGTGATTTAAATATAAAGAAAGGAAAACCGGCGGATGGATATTGGTGTGTATAGAATTAAAGGAAAAGCCATGCAATTAAATTTAAAGGGGAGTAATTTTTTGCCTGTAACATATATTAAATGAAAAAGTCTTCTGATGATTTTGTTTTTTATAATAAGTAATGAAAAGAAAAGAAATTAAAAAATCTGATTATCTGATTCTCTGATATGCCCCCGTAGTTTTAAATGACTGAAGAGATAAATGTGCTCATGATTTTTTCCTTTATTACATTGTGTCCACATATAAAAACATATTTTAACATTATTTTTTAGAAACATTATACACAAAGAACAATGCACAAAAAAAAAAACATTTCTGCGTATGTAATTTCCGTATAAAAATGTATATAATTATATTTCAAAATTTAAATGAAGTATACTTTATACTACAATCACACCACAAGATTCACACTGTAACATCTAAATATTACGATTCTTTCTGATTAATACTGAGTCTTAACAAGTCTCCAAGTTTTAAACTATATGATATTATCTGAGTATAGTACCGTTAGTGTTACTGTAAGTGTATTAAAACAAGAAGTCTTCTTTTGATTCTGCTTTGACCTGTAAGCCTAAGAATAAAAAATAAATGACTGTCAGTATTTCTCATCGGTGGATTGGGGTGCTTAGCCCCTCTAAATATAATCTGCATGAATACACTCTGCTGTTTTAGCCTCATGTCATAGAATCCGTGTCATAATGGCTAATTTGTACGTGCAATGCTTCGTCAAATCAGTCAACCTGCACCCCACAAAAAATTGAAAAAATCTTATCTGAAATGTGATCACGATTTTGCCCCTGATTCGTCCCTAATTTGCCATAGTGATTAATCAGATTTTTTTTTCAATTTTAAGTTTTCCCACCCATTAGTACATTCAGGAAGAGACCTACCACTGTATCCAATCCACATACATGAGCATGCATTCATATGACGAATGCTCTAACTGGCTATTTTTGTAATTTGGCAAAGTGATCAATACCGCATTAGTCACGATGCCAACTTAATTTGGGATTGGTCACTATGGCAAATTAGGGACGAATTATGGTGTGTCCACTTCCCGACATTATTCTTTAAAAAAAAACCATATACACAAAGTACATAAAAATACAAAATAATACATTTATACGTATGTAGTTATCCGTATTCAAAAATATATATATATTAAAAAAAGTAGTTCCATAGTTTAATATTACGGTTGTTTCTAATATTAATATTAAGTATTAACAAATATCCAAGATTAAGATAAATGATAATAATTCTTTGAGTATAGTACTGTTAGTGTAAATATTAATTTTATCATTTGTTCTGGTTTAAATGCAACGTTTAACAACTTATAACTTTAATACCGGTATATTATGCATTATAGGGTAATAGGGTGGGGCCCTACCTATCATTATTTTTGTTAACGTGACCTAATTATGATTTATATTCATGCGGGAAGGGCACCAATGTGATCTATTTATTAAACGGAAAGTGCACCATTGGTACCAAATTAACAAGTTATTATCTAGAAACCCCAAATTGACGTGAATTGGTTAAGGTACCAATCATTCTGGAACTATTCTCTCTGAAGCACTCAAATTTCAGAAAACACACGAACAAAATTTTCAAAAAGTGTGTTCTGTACAAATGCTGAATGCTTTTAAACAAATTAGTCAGATTAGTCAACCTGCCCCTCCCCCAAAAAAGTATTCAAAATGTATTTAAATAATAATAAGTAATAAAAAGAAAAGAAAGAAACCATGTAGTCTTTCTGATCTGATTCGCTGATCTGCCCCCGTAGTTTTAAATGTCTGAGGAGAGAAATGTGCTCACGATTTCCCTCTCATTATGGTGTGTCCACTTCTTAACATTATTTTTATAAACATAACGCACAAAGAACAATGCAAAATAATAATTTATCTGTATGTAGTTTCCGAGTGTAAACAAATAATATTTAAAAAAGTATAGTTCCTCCTCCAATCACACAACATTTACATTTACTGCATACATGTATTACGTTTTTTATGATTAATGTAATTATTATAAAGTCTCCATGTTTTACACTATCTGAGTATAATACAGTTAGTGTTACTGTTATTATATTAAACCAAGAAGTCTTCTCAGTTTTGATTTTGCTTTGACCTGTAAGCCTAAAAATTACAAATAAATGACTGTCAGTATTTTTCATCGGTGGATTGGGATGCTTAGCCCCTACAGATATTACCTGCAAATAATATACTCTGCTATCATTAGCCTCATAATTTATACAGGTCTCTGAATCCATGTCATACTAACTTATTGTTACGTGCGATTCCCCCCCCCCCCTTACACACAAAGAACAATACAAAATTTAAAAAAAATAGCACCTTTCTGCGTATGTAGTTTCCTTTGAAAAATGTATATAATTATATTTTATTTAAATAATAGTATAGTTCTTCCTACAATCACAGCACAAGTTTTACACTAAATGATTTTCTGATTAATATTAATTATTAACAAGTCTCCATGTTTTAAACTACATGATAATATCTGAGTATAGTAGTTAGTGTTACAATTAGTATATAAAACCAATAAGTCTTCTTGATTTTGCTTTGACCTGTTAGCCTAAATATGACAAATAAATGACTGTCAGTTCTCATCAGTGGATTGGGGTGCTTAGCCCCCTACAGATATTATTTGCAAACTCTGCTATCATTAGCCTCATATACAGGTCTCTGAATTATTGTTACGTGTGATGGCCTGTCAAATCAGTCAACCTGCCCCCCCCCCCCTAAAAAAAAAGGAAAAAAAGAAACAAAACATTTATCACATCCTAACACTAGAATGAAATGAACCAAAAATTAATGTTTGGCATCATCAGAAAGCTTATTAAATTATCTTTTAAGTTGATATCCGTATCTCAAAATGTGAAATTTGGGGACATTCCTCATTGTGATGAAGCGGGTCATAGTATTGTTATTGTTACTGTAAGTATAATGAACTAAGAAGTCTTCTTTTGATTGTCCTTTGACCTGTAAGACTAAAACTGACAAATAAATGACTGTCAGTATATATTTCTCATCGGTGGATTGGGGTGCTTAGCCTCTGCAAATAATATACTTTGCTATCATTAGCTCCATATACAGGTCTCTGAATCCAATATCATACTAGCTTATTGTTACCTGTGATGTCCCGTCAAATCAGTCAACCTGCCCCCCAAAAAAAATAAAAAACGGGAAAAAAGAAAAAGAAACCAAAAGAAAAAGAAGGAAAAAAATGCAGCTGATCTGAAATGTGCTCACGATCTTGCCCATCATTAAAACATACATTTATACGTATGTAGTTATCCGTATTCAAAAAATATGCCTATAGTTCCTCCTACAATCACGATACAACTTTTACACTGTAACATCCTAATATTCGGCTCGGTCCTTATCGCCCGTGACCACGCACACAACAGGTCATTAACCTACGGTAAAGACCAAGCAACTAACTGTTATTCCCATTCATAAATGCCCATATTGATTTCGTTTTCAAAATGATAAAAATGTGTAACTTTTGTTGAATAAATCCAAATAGAAATGGCCAAATGTTTTGGGGACAACATGTACATGATTCTGGCACATGATCCAAAACAAACTTCGTCACTCTGATTGGTTCAAATCCGCGCCGCGCGTCGCACAAAACAGCTGCCACATACACGCTGCGCTGATTTTGATAAGCCATGTCTTTACCATTCGTTAATACACTCCCACGTGATTACGGTTTGTCTAATCAGATTGCCTAAACTGTCTTGGCATTTATAAATAAGCGTTAACAAGTCTCCAAGTTTAAACTAAATGGTAATAATTCTCTGAGTATAGTACTGTTAGTGTAAATCTTAATATTGTAATTTGTTCTGCTTTATACCGATATTAGTAACTAGATGCTACATTTTACAACTTATAATTCTGCATAGGGCCTATATAGGGTAATAGGGTGGGTACTAGGGTGAGGTCCTAGCGATCATACTTTTTGGTGGCATGTCCCAATTGGGATTGCTATTCATGCTGGAAGTGCACCACTGTATAAAGTGATCCATTAAAGGAAATGTACAACATTGGTAATTACCTGATTACCAAATTACCAAATTATTTTTCACAAAAAATGTTGTCTTCTGTAAAAATGATGAATGTTTACGTTTTTCTCATGACTTAAACTCTTCATTGAACTAAAACCTTCCCAGATTGATTGTTTAATGTATACCTTGATTCAAAGAAAGTAAGTATACTCATAATATAGAAGCAATTCTGCCAACAATATGTACTTCCCATTTAAGTATTTTAGCTCATTAATCTCCGTCGTCTCTATACTCTTATCACGTATCCAAGGGTCCATCTGACTGAAATGACAAGTTGCTTAATTGTCATCAAGTTCCGGTCGAATGACACTAACATTTTCATAATGTGGTCGATCGAAGGCCATGTACGTCTGTAAATAATATACAAATAAATATTGCAATACATAAAACTAGAAATCTATAGGTAATAGACTTTTGATAATACTGTATGACGGTTTTTACATTATGGTCTGGATAACATTACGGGCTGGATAACATTATGGGCTGGATAATATTATGGGCTGGATAGCATTACAGACCGAATTACGTTACATTGAACCACACAGCAAGTGTACATAATTTTACTTTTGACAAGTGCGTGTTCAGTGCCACTGGTGCTTGACACTTGCTCTATCATCCATTCATAAATGTAAACCCCACAATGGTTTTGCAGATTTGAAGACTGCATGGGCGAAGATTAAAACTCACTTGTTCTCGTTGATTGTCATTCATTCGACTCAGGATTTTAACCAAGTCTGAGAATGATGGTCTGTTGGTTGGATCTTCTTCCCAGCACTGGATCATCAAGGCATAACTAGATATGAGAAATAATTCCAGGTGAGATATTTAACAATAATACTCTTTATATCTCATAAACAATTTATTGTACTGTGTGATCCATATGTTTGCATTATCAGATCTCTTACAAATATTTATGATATTAAAATGTGTGTATCCAACAGCCAATTCTGTGGACATTTTAGACCAATTTAAAATTGCCATAATATAACATTATAATTATTACATACAAAAATTTACTATAAATAAAACATTTCATCCGTTTATTCTGATTGCAATATCGCCTACAGCTGTGATAGTTGCATTGTTATTGATCTCATTTTTAGGACAATGGTACATTCCTTACACATTGCAGTTATTTATTAACAAATAATTCATTCGTGTAAATGTCAAAGAGTGAATTGTATAGTGCTATAAAACTTGTACATCTTACATTTGTTCGTCACAGTTGGTTGGTTTGGGCATGCGGTATCCTTCCATGAGTTTCCCAGCCAATGACTTGGTCTTGATGGTTGGATAGGGCGTCCCCCCTTTACAACAATAAAATAAAATATTTTAAATACTTCTACAAGAAGGCAGTAATAACTTGGACGGAAAAGAGAGTTTTTTAATTATCCATGTCATAATTGACTCTATAGTGTCCATCATTCTCTTTTATCATAAAGCAAAGGTGCGTTTATAAGATATTCTTGGGATTATTTGTTTTTAAAAGTATTTCGTATATACCTAGTATAGGCTCTATAGCAGACTATTTTGTATTTTTTATAGGTACTTTCGTAAGGGCAGAGAGTATAGCAAAAACGCAGTAAACATTTTGTTCAGATAGTGGATTCAAACACAGGACATGGGTAGTGGCCGGTTTTGAAAGTGCATTTTCGCGGCCGATATATTCTGCACGCTATTCTGTTTTTCTAGAGCAAAGGTTATTATTCCCACTCTATCACATTGCATAGCTATAATGTATTATGCTTATAATGTTTGTATATATGTATACATGTGAATTACAAAATGTTTGCCAATGATGCTTGGCTTGCATGCACATCATTTGTTTTCTAAACTTTGACAATTTACATAAATAATAAAAAGCAGATTTTACAGTCAAGCTGCGCCAGCAAGAAGAAAACATCAGATTATCTTACCAAGAGTGGCGATTTCCCACAAGAGAATACCAAACGACCACCTGAAAGTAACATATCAGAAGAAAGCAATTGTTTAGGAAAAAAAGAAATCTGCCTGTGCCAGTAGTTCCTTAAATGTACACTGTAAAAATGATGCTTAGAATTTAAAACCCTCGGAGAAGCCAAGGGGAGTACGCGTGAGGCAGTAATTACTATTTTCTTTAATTACAACAATTGTTTTTTAGTCAATTGAGCTGAATTTTTTTATGAACTATCACTGACCCTTCCTAAAAAGAGTGGCTAAACAGTTCTTACCCTAGAGTTCATCCCCGGGGTAGGGCAACCCTTACAAATAATGGTCTCTGCCAACAGCCATAGACTTGTGTACAAAAACATGATACCATTGTGTATAGCCACTTGCTATATCTATATCAATGGCCCTGGGACTAAATGCAAACAACAAATGTTGTGGTTTACTCTTGTAGTATTGTAGTGGCCTAATTTCAACGTTTACATGGTTGCAATGGCTGTACTTCAAAAGAAAACCTGTCTGTCTACGGCTGTTTGGTGTATGGATTGTAGTGGATGTGGGAGTGTTGTTTTGGGGTGGTAGGTGGGGTGGGGGGTATAATAGTTGTGGTTTACTCTTGTAGTGTTGTAGTGGCCTAATCAAACAGTAAATAGACACCTGCTGAGTGGTTTGGGGATGGCAGTTCGCATAGGGTTGGGGGCGCGGATTTCGACATGTACTATTTTTGGCAAATCAGTGGGTGTAAATTGCCAGAATGTTAAAATCGTTGGTGTGTGTGTCCAGGGAACTTCTATTCATCTGTTCAGACCATTAGAAAAAGATTTGTGCCCCCAAACACAGTTATTTACCCCCCAACATAAAACGCCTTCCGCGTGCGCCCCTTCGTGCATCCGTGTAAAAAAAATTAATCGGTGGCTTTTCTAAACACTTAATTAATTGTACCCACTTTTTCAACATGCTTATGTTAGGAATGCGTTTAAATGCTAAACGGCCATCCTCTGTACATGTCACAAAGCTAAATGTGCTTAGCTTTTTGACATCTGTTCATATGGTTTTTAGCATTCAAACACACATCACTGAAAAAAACCACAATCTAACACAATGTTTAGGCTAAACATGTGAAAAAAGTGGGTACAATTCGTCACATGTTTCTCATAGTGACGAATCGGCAGTTTTGTGGAATCCGTGTTTTTGCAGTTCTGGGATTCTTTCAGTGTCTAATTTCATCTGTGAAGGTTTTAAACCATAATTCTGCCTGGTTTTAGTTTTACAGAGATCCCCTATGTGGTGAATAAGCAAAAACGTCAAATACGTTTTTTTCCATAGCGACGAATCCGTTTAACCGGTTGGTAACCACTGTATCTTTGTACGCATACAATATTAAAATGCGCGGACAGCTGGTACCAGCTATAACCACGGACAGAGCAGCGTAATCTGTAGAAAACATCAAGTTTGTAGCTTGTTTTGCAATGTAAGACAAAGAAAAACCATGGATCTAAGGTATTTACATCTGAAGATATTTACATCGTTAGGCAGTGTATTCGTTTGTCGATACTTATTGGTCATACTGGCCTATAGATTATTGTACACATACAAACATGTACAAACACATGGATGGCGAATAAGCGCCGGAGGCACTTTTCTGTTTTTTACATAGAGACGAATAAGAAAGTATAGGCCTATACGCTATGCGTGCGCTGAAATGACGAATAGACGACCACATTTTTTCATAGTGACGAATAAGTTCAAGCCATCGTTACACATAGAAAATCAACATTTTAAACAAAGTAAACACAGTAAATTACCAACCAGGTACTTATTAACACTTGGATGATAAAACGAAATGTGTTTTTTGAAAAATAAAGCAAAAAACTAACAGCGAAAATGTGTCCGACTTAAAGCATGATTTACTCGTAACGCACTTTTTTTTCCAATTCGTCACTATGAGAAAAATGCGACGAATTAAGTGTTTAGAAATGTGTTTAAATTCTAAACATCATTTTTAGTGTAGCTAGTTAACACTTTGTATGTACACAGCAGTCAAAATGTTTTAAGCTGGTGGACGTACATGTTGACGCAGAAGCAAGTTGTTGTTGTCATGTTAAGAATGTTCTAGAATATTACCCAGGATGTTCAACTTACACATCACTCTGAGTAGTGTACGTCTGATGCATCAAAGACTCAATGGACAGCCAGCGAGTTGGAACACGTCTCTGATATCAAAAGAACAAAATAATGCACACCAAATGTCATCAAAAGTTTGGTTCTTACACGTTCATGGTAAATAAATAACAAAATAAATTGGAATATAATATGACTTGCCACAATGGCGTTGATCTCATTAACTCTGCAGCCATTTTAGTGATCATTGCTTACACAACATATAATTGTTTTCTTCTTCTGTCTTCTGATAAAGTAACATTTCTTAAAATATTGGATAAAATGAGACACAAAAAAATTAATACGAGATGTTCTTTTAAGTTGAGTTTAATATAAAATCATTTAATTCATGTAAATATTATAAAGCAATGGGCCTAAAACTTTTAATTTTTAAATAAAATCATTACCATTGATGTCTGGATATAGATATCCTCCCCACGGGAAAGTCCAAAATCAGAAACCTTGGCAATCAATCCTTTTCCAAGCAGGATATTTCTTGCAGCTAAATCTCGGTGAATCACCTGATCAAATATTAATGACATCAAAAAAATAAATAAATCCCTTACATTCTGTTTCTGTCTCCGCGTGCGTCGCCTCAGACCCACGCTTCAACATTTTTTATTTATTTATTTATGTTTATTTATTTATTATAATTTTTTTTGGCTATGAAACGATGTCCAATTGCAGGTAAAATTGCTGGATTGATTGGAATTCTGCCGCGCTGTGTTGAACTTTTTCACATCAGGGTATGAATCTTTGCGCGATTTATGCGGCCTCTCTTAGCCACTATACTTTGTATATGGGAAATCATTTTTGGTCTGGTTCTAACAACTGCGTATACATGTTAACATGTTTCACTTAAAAAATTAAATTAAAAAAATACTAAAAAGAAGAAAAAAACGTGTCACTGCACCGATTTTGAAGCCGACCTATGACCAGAAACCGGAATTTTTTTGTTTTGTCCTAAACAAATACTAACTTCAGGTAAAAACTATTCTGAGGAAAATACTGTAAGCTAGGCCCTATTTAAAACATTTTAAAAACAAAGTAACCACTCTACATAGGAAATATTTATTGCTTTCATTGTTTCTAATGAATATTAAATCAAGATGGTTGCTTGGTGTAGAGACTTAATTTGTCTTATTTGAAATGAACCACTTGATCATAGATAGGTATAAACTTACAGCATGGAACTACAGCTGCTACTAGTTATTAAGAGAAAGAACTTTGCAAGTAATTTAGACAGAAATCTAAAATTTTAGTAATTTAAATCTTTCTCGGAGGCTCATTATTTTCGTCTCCCAACACCAGAGGGAATACGGGGAATATGGTGAGTAGCATACGCTATAAAGACAGGGAGCGTGATTGTGACCACCTGTAGTGATGACCCCTATAGGTCCTCAGGAGAAAGAAGCAACGCTTGTGACGTTAACAACTCTCTGATGAGTAGACCTTATACTGTATAGATAAAGAAATATTTATAACCTGTTCTAGACAGAGTTTGTGTCTGAGAAAAGTTGCAAATTCTGTCTGAAATATCCATTTTTGTATTGTTGGGCCACCTTAAATTCCACATCTGGGCAAACAATTTGGCTTTGACATACCGCTGATGTGGCAAGGTGTTCCATTCCCTTGGCAACGTCAAGAGCAAATCTCACAAGCTGCTCTGATGACAAAGATTCATCGGAGTCTGACTCTGGGCGAGCCGTCCGCAGGTAACTACGCAGGTCACCATTGGGAAGATATTCCAAAGCGACGTACAGAACCTCTTTACAAAGAAACATTCAAGTACCATACAAAGGGAAGTTCTGAAAGTTAATTTTTACTGCAATAACATTTTATTTAGCACAACAGCTATTGTAACGTGCGTAAACATACGTCACGGACAGACAGGCTATAAGCTCGGGTTCATACTTTCGCCTTTGAAAGAATTACTCATAATATTACTCACAGACATTACCACGGGCATGATTTTGTGACTGTAATCTAATCATTGTGCCATAAATTATGTAGGCATATAGTTCTCTCTGTAATATCATTTTAGTAAATTTGATTATTGATCATTTCATCACACATTTCATTCATTGTAATTACTATCTGATGATACGCATTGTAATGTCAACTTTGAATGTAATTGTCAGTGGAATTGAAACATGAAATACGAAACGTCAACTATTTTCATACCTCCATGTTGACAAGCACCCAACAATGAGACAATATTGGGATGGTAACCAATGGATGTCATGGTACGGAACTCCTCCATAAAATCCTCCCTGTCACTCGGTGAGGCGTGACCTTAAAACACAAGAACAACACACACAAAACAAAAGCATGAACATTGGCGCATTTTGAGAGACTGGCCATGCATGCCGGTAAAAAGGTTTACACAGATCACTGTATTTTCTTACACTTATCTCGAAATTGATCATAGTTAGAAACTTTAAGGTTTACAGACCAGATTAAAACAATTTTTAATCACTTTTGAGATTGTATTTAAATAATTGAGCTTTCAGAGACGTACTTCACAATGTTTCGGGAAGATATCAACATAAACATATTTCTGATATATTTTAGAATTTTGGGGCTCATTAATTTCTTATTAGTCTTATGTTGTACTCTTCTGCAGCCATTCTTAAATGACCATCATCACATATAATGATAAAGGGAGTAGGCCTACACCTCATTTTCGTATCATACCTTTCAGTATCTTGATAGCAGCCTTAGTCTTATGCCCGCTTACGTTCACTGTCCCTGACCTCACTTCGCCAGTTTCCTCTGCCAAGTATCTTATCATCAACGACAAGATTGCTCCAGAGAATTTCCCATCGGACAGCCCAAGATGGAAGGCCAACATCTTCATAAACAATGGCTGTTAAATCTTTTGATCCAGTAATCGTAACTTCATAGTCGGTAGGAGCAGGGTCCACGGTAGGAGCAGGGTCCACGGTAGGAGTCTGTGAAAGCAAAACATGATAGTGCATGTTAAAAAAATGTTTTCGCGCTGCAACCATCTTTGTCAGATTCCCTGTATGTAAGTACAGGGCTAATCCTCACTTCATACAAGGTACCAGACTATTTTCCCTTCCAGCCTCGGTTTGGTCACATGAATTTGTATGGAAGAAAAACAATTATGACTGCAAAAATCTACTGACCACCAGTGACGTATTTAGGATATTCAGGGGAGGGGGAGTTTTTTGAGGGCGAGTGAGGCTTTTGTACAGGGATCTACAGAGCTCAACTACATCTTAAGACAGTTACTCAGCGTGGACATGGTCGACCAGCGCGACGGCCCAGAGCAGTCTATTAAAGCGAGGATGCATGAGGATAATGATGAAACTATTTGAAGGAAAATCGGATTTTAACTCAACATTGTATTTGGTTGCGATGGTGTGCCAGCAGGTTTTAAACAAGGTTCATGGACCCATTGAGAACCAGAGTTGCAAACATGAGCCCCTTAGTGTATGCTGATATTAATTAATGTTTACTCACATGGCATTGACAACAAGTAGTGAATAATTGGTCCATTTATCAAATGATACCAACATTGCTGAAGGTAAGTAGCACCACAGACAACTTGGGTGGTAAAAACTACACCACTGGTATTCATGTGGGAAACTTACCCAATATAACTTAACACTGTGGAAGATTACATTGACACTATAGTGTCATTTGAACACCGCCATGTTTGAAGGTGAAGTACTATAGCCCAGGTTGGACTGTCACATTCGTGTACTTCAGTGTATACAGAGACCGTGACGCAGTCCATATTTGGGCTAAAGGTAAAGGTGTATCAAATACACATCAATTTCAGGCCTATCAAGTTTGTATTTTATAAGTGTATTTCAAGATTTTAAGTAACAATGAGTGCTTACCATTTCCACTGCTGATCCGAAGGCCTGAGTATTCCCAGTTTGACATTTAATCTTTGACCTAACCACATTAATAATAAAATCAGCAGCTACAACAATCAGTAACGTGCTCAACACGGTGATGATAACTATAGTTATAGTATTATCAGCCTGTGCCTCATCTAATAATAGAACAAATGACGTACCAGTCAAACTTTAGGCAACGGTTTTGTTAACTAATTAGAAAGATGTCTTCAGAAGATACACATTTAATACGCTTACTAGTTTAAAAACAACAAAATATAATCAGGCACGTAGCAAGAAAATTTGTCAAGGGAGGAGCATCGTAATTCTTTTTGAAAAAAGTGGCCCAGAAACATTTCGCCCCAAAAAATATTTGTATAACTAGATCAACCACCCCCAGCAGGGTTTAACCAAACAAATCAAAAATGGTATGGAGAGCAGCCACCCCTCTGTCCCCTTGCTACACGCCTAAATACAATTGAAATAATATCAAGAAATAATTTGTTTTTCTTTTACAATGTGGAGTGTCGTGGCCGAGCGGTCTAGCTTACCGGACTCAAGTTCTGGTGTTAGCAGCAGAATGTGGGTTCGAATCCCGGCCGTGACACTTGTGTCCTTGAGCAAGACACTTAACCATAATTGCTTCTCTCTACCCAGGGGTTAAATGGGTACCTGTGAGGGCAGAGTTGGTTGATTAGCCCTATATGCGCTGTAATGGCAGCAATTGAGCTGTATACTCCCCAGGGAGCTGAGATGGTTTCAGGAATGATTTATGAGCCTTATGAGCAGGAGTAATAATATAATGCGCCTTGAGCACCACTTAGTTGGTGGATACGTGCACTATATAAGTCCACACATTATTATTATTATAATTTTTTAAAGTTATAATTATGAGTCATCATGACTTAAGGCGAGTACTCTGTAAAAATAAGCTTATTAATTGTATAAATTATTAGGGCTTATGCTTAATTTGTATGACTAAATGGGGACTATTGCACCAAAAAAGGAGGGCAAAAATAAATCATATCGAGTATAAGACTGTCACAACTAACCCGTGAGGGTTCTACGCGGTGACCTAGGAAGCAAAACACATACTGCAGAAGTAAACCACCACAAAGAAATCCAGAAATTATATTTACATTAATTAAACATTTATTTACAAATTAGTTATAATCTTTTACAATTCATTTATTCCTTTCAAATATTAATTATCTAAATCACTATAGGCCTAATATAACCATTAATTCATGAAATTACTTTACAAATCGTATCCTTGATCTTTATTACTTGATCACACGATTACTCGACTAACCACCGTATCATTATAATCCTTGACAACTTAGTTATTCCATTCCAATTACTCCATTCCAATTATTTCATTATTTATACAAATCACTAATGAAATTACTTTATACTTCCACCAACTATAATCTAGATCTATTTATCCAATCCAATATAAATCACTGAACAATTCTATTCCAATTATTCCATTATTTATACAAATCACTTATGAAATTACTTTATACTTCAACCAACTATAATCTAGATCTATTTATCCAATCCAATATAAATCACTGAACAATTATATTCCAATTATTCCATTATTTATACAAATCACTTATGAAATTACTTTATACTTCAACCAACTATAATCTAGATCTATTTATCCAATCCAATATAAATCACTGAACAATTCTATTCCAATTATTCCATTATTTATACAAATCACTTATGAAATTACTTTATACTTCAACCAACTATAATCTAGATCTATTTATCCAATCCAATATAAATCAGTGAACAATTCTATTTCAATTATTCCATTATTTATACAAATCATTAATGAAATTACTTTATACTTCAACCAACTTATATCCTTGATCTATTTATCCAATCCAATATAATCACCGAACAATTCTAATCTAGACTCGATTCGATCCGCACCACCCTAATACATATATTAATTTCTCAACAACCACCACCTCACATTCTTGCATAAGCGGTTGCATCCCTGAAGCTGCCGTTATAAAAGTACACCTCCTTCGTTACGTTTATAAACCCGCAGTGTATTTTTGTTTATAAGTAGTACGTTGAGCCAGTTGCTCCTCCACTTGATAGAAGTTTGTAGTCTGCGTAGTATATGGACAGGTAAGACGCTTACTGTGACCTTTCTGGACGTCTAGCCTCCAAACACATGAAATTAATTGCGTTCTCGTAAGGTAGGTGTTGAAACAAGGCAGTCGTTGAAACAAGGCAGTCGTTGAAAACGGTTACACAAGGGCCATGATTGCCTGAATTCTCAAAATTCAAGATTCCATTCTGTGCCCCTCCGAGCCAAGCTTCTACAGATCTGTACTATCTATGCTGGTGGCCTGGGCATCGGTGGGGAGAAGGATCGACCAACACTCATGTACTGAAGAACATGTACACACCAGGGTTGCCAGTTTTCCGGAAGCCTAGTCCGCCAAATTGCCCGCCAAATGGGATAAAAAAACGCCAAATTTGTATTTGATGTATTTTTAGGTAATTGACCCTATATGTAAAGGTATAATACATGGGATTCAATTCGTTACAATTAAGATACGTTAACATATCATTTGAGAATGTAAATTTAATAAAATCTTACTTTTAATTTCCTCATATTATTCAATGTTCATCCCAGTCGAGGTTTACCACGGAGGCTCGGTCCGAGCGCACACATCTCATGCGTCTCGATCAGGAAGGACAGTCTTCCTGCAGTCTCCTCATTAAATCATATTAATTCATCATGTAACTGAATGATCAAATAAGTCTTTGAAAACATGAAATCAGTGTTCCTTTGAAAAGATTAACACAATTTTCAATTTAAATAAATAAAACAAGAAGTTACAAAAACACCATAAAAGCGAACATCAAATCATAGTGTGCCACGTCACGGGTAGCACTAAGCACATACAAGTTGAACGTATTAGAGTTCATCGAATTCTTCCGGATCGTCTCTCGAAATCCCAAACTTTCGGCAGTCGCGGCGCGCTTTGTAACAAGTCGTGTTGTGAAATACTCGACCATGCCGCTCATTCATAACACCCATTGTATAAGCGTACTGCGTACCTGACATTGACGGCATTGTTATTGTTTGTGAGTGACTGAGCACAGCACTGGATAGCGGACCGTCTGCACGCACGGCGCGCCGTGCGTTTGGGCTTTATATCAGTTCACTTTTATTTTTTATGGTAGGCCATTTGAAAACGCCAAAAAAACGCCAAAAAGCCGTTTGGCGGGCACTTTTAATTTCTACCCGCCAAACAAACTTTAAAAACGCCAAATTGGTTGTTTTTGGCGTGTAAAACGCCAAACTGGCAACCCTGGACACACCACAACCACTATCTGGCATACTGACAAACCTCCCACACACAATCCTGCTTTTTTTATCTTACAATAGAATGGCTGATCGCTCAAGCACGGCGCTGCATACCAATAAGACAACCATACAAAAATACAATTGTAAAGTAAAAGAACAGGTAAATGGTCAGTTGTAACAAACAATTGTTATTATGCAATTATGACCCTTGAAAGAAAATACACTAAAAGACTTTTAAATCACTCAAACTGGGTCGAGATGTGACAAAGACTAAGCTCGATTTATATTGTGCAAAAGATGGATCTTACTAGTAATGGTAAAACAGTTTCAGCGACAGAATCGCATCGACATCGTGAAAAAATGTGAAAAAGAGGTTCTTATTCGAAGTAAAATACACTATTTTAAAAGCGAGTGCGTGTGCGCGACGTCTAGAAGAGAATTTTTGTGACGACAATGCGATTTGCGAACTCTCTGTTGTTAATTTTGCCATGGAGGTTCGCTCGATTCACAAGGATTCTTTTGGCGACTTTCTAGTGAGTTCTTACTCATGGGATATATGTATTGACAGTGTCAGTGATTACAGTAGTACGATTACCTGATATGCATATAGGCCTACACTGTACAATGTACATTTGTACGTCGTCCAAAGTTTAACAAGCTACCGTTAAGTTTAAGTCTTCTCTTTCCAGCTAAATATTGTCAGAAAAAATATGACGATTTGACGGACTGTTTTTTGATAATATTTTTATTATAGGCCTACATATATGCCTATCGTAAATGTATATTTTTTTAAAGTACGGTTTAAAACACTCCCACGTCAGCCAACCCATGTCAAATATTCCTCATCATTTGCACAGAATTGTTTTATTCTATTTTGTTATGTTGTATTTACTTCTCATTCACCTTGGATAAAGTGGATAGGATACTTTTGTATTCCAACAACGATTCCCACACCTGCCAAAAAGGCACAGCTCTCCGGTTAACCAAGACCACTGGGACCACTCTTGTTTCTTCTCTATGTAAATGAGTTACATCACTCGTCTTCCCTATTGTCTTTTACTCTGTTTGCTGATGATACTACCATCTTATATTCTCATTCTGATCCTCTCATCCTAGTCAATACACTCAACTCTGAGCTTGACCGTGTTTCTACTTGGTTCAGGGCAAATAAACTCTCTCTAAATTCCATCAAGACCAATTACATGATTTTCAGCAGATCTAAGAAATTCACTAGCAGCTCTGAAATCATTATTTCAATGGATCACAGTCCTCTAAACAAAGTCCATACTACTAAGTTCCTTGGTGTGACTATTGATGATAAACTTCTTGGCCTGATCACATCTGCTCCATCTCCAAAACTATTTCACGTAATGTAGGTGTGTTGTCTAAACTTCGTAGCTTCCTTCCACCTGCTGCTACAGTGTCTCTTTATAATACTCTTATTTCTCCCTATCTAATGGTGCCCTCACACCATAGCGTATGCTGAAACCTATGAGTTGCGTGTAAAAAATATTTTTATACGCACCAAACGCAACCCAAATCAACAATTTTGTCAATTTCTAACCTATTCAACCTATGGGTTGCGTGTGAGTTGCGTGTGGGTTGCGTGTGGGTTGCGTGTGGGTTGCGTGTGGGTTGCGTGTGGGTTGCGTGTGGGTTGCGTGTGGGTTGCGAACTGAACTTATGATCCCCCAATATCTGCGATCACCTGCGTACGAGTTGCGTGCGAGTTGCGTGTGAGTTGCGTTCAAAACTTACAAGTTGCGTTGGACCTGCGTGCTAGTTGCGTGCTAGTTGCGAATATCGGTCACGTGATAAAAACCTATAAAAGCGGAGCCGATTCAGTATTTTCTTCAGTACTGATTTGGTCACCTCGGAGGTCCACCAACAACTGACACCGATCTAGAAAAGGCCCACTATTTATACCATTTCTCAACACGCATGTAGTACGCAACTAACACGCAACTCACACGCAACTAATAGGTTGGATACGCAGGGCATAGGTTGGGGATACGCTGGGAATACGCACAATAGGTTGGGGTACGCTACACACGCAACAGGATTGCAACAGGCATGCAACACGATCGCAACATGATCGCAACAGGTACGCAACACATTCGCAACATGTACGCTACCAAAACCTGGCCAGATACCTCAAATTTGGGCCTGCGATCACCTGCGTTCATAACTTATGAGTTGCGTACCTGTTGCGATCGTGTTGCGATCGTGTTTCGTGCGTAGCGTCCCTGTTGCGTATAAATTGATCGCAGGCATTCGCAGAGAATTATTGAACATGTTCAAAATTTCTGAACTTACTCTGCGTGTGTCTGCGATCACCTGCGTGCTTGTTGCGTACTTCAAACCTATAAAACCTATTAGTTGCGTGTGAGTTGCGTTCGGAACTTATGACCACTATTTTTTATTCGCAACCATACGCAACTGGTGATCGCTATGGTGTGAGGGCACCATAACTTACTGTAACATTATCTGGCCACGTGCAAGCACCACCAAACTTAACTCCCTTTTTGTCATCCAAAAACGGGCCATCAGAATTTACACTTTTTCTCCACCTCGTGCTCACACTGCACCTCTTTTGCTCAGCTTAATATACTCACACTTCAGGATATCAATAATCTTCTTACAGGGATTTTCATGTACAAATGTGTGAACGGTCTACTTCCTTGCACATTTTCGTCTTATTTTACTTCAGTCCATGATACTCATAAACACCATACCAGATCACATAATAACCTTTTCTACCATTCACCCGCACATCATACTCTATTCACACTCTTAGACACTATGGGCCACGCCTGTGGAATTCTATTGACCTGTCGATCAAGAGCAAACCGTCAGTCGGCCAATTCAAAACTTCCTATAGGAATTACCTTGTTTCCCAGTATACGAATATGGATATGACCTAGCTTTCCTCTCTCATTCTTTGATTATTTTAAGCCTCCTTAGTTTTTGAATTGTATTATTTTTCTTCCCAACATTCCCCCTTTTGTCTGTTATTGTCCTCCCCTGGTCTCGTCCCCTTTGTTGTCTGTTTTGTGTTAAGGCACACCCATACAAGCTCTTGCTTACTGTGATTGTGCCTCCATTCTCATACATTATTTTACGCTTATTCATGTACATTCATTGTTTTATCTTCTAATATGTTTGTGTATATGTATATATCTATATATGTATATGTATATATCTATATATGTATATGTTTATATATATATATATATATATATATATATATATATATATATATATATATATATATATATATATATATATATATATATATATATATATATATATATATATATATATATATATATATGTGTATGCAATGTAATGTATATATGTTTATATTACTTTAATTAACTATTATCTGTTTAAAGTTGACATTGACAAGCTTCCACTTATTATGTCTACATCTTGTTTTCTCTGTTTTTCTATTATACTCTGTATTGTACATGTTACAAATATGTCCATTTATAATGTATCTTGAGAAATGGAAATAAATGTACTATTGAATTGAATTGAATTGAAAAGACCATATAGGCCTAAGCCCCCCTAAGCCCCAAGGGTCACCTACGGTCACCAGAATGGTAACTGAGTGGGGTCCTCTTAGAGGATAGGCCTATATATTTCATGGGAAGTCATATCGAATTAACTAAGAGATGTTCCACATTCATTAAAAGTTTTAAAAAATCAACTTGAAAAAACTCAGCAGAAACATTACCTAAAATGGGCACTTATTTTGACAATCAAATCTAGTTCAATGGCCCCGTCGTCATGAATTTCAAAGAAACAAGCAAACAACAATGTTTATTAATGATGTGTCTTTAATTTAAAGGTTTAATTACCCTTTAAAATAAAGAGCAAGTAAAAACCAGTGTTTCAAATCTGGACAAAAGTTGTATCTCTACCAAGATACATGTTAGTACTCCACAATGTATCTTGATGATAATATCAATTCAGCTATTCACATCCTGATATTTAATTTTTGTTAATGTCTGGAAAGAAATGTACTAACGAGTTTGCCACTCATTATGTTCTCGACATTAAAGGGGCAGTATCGTCACGATCAAAGCAGACTTTCACGACAGGACACAGAATCGATGTCCTCGTTTAAGATTAACACAGTGACTGAAACTGACTGGCTCATTTATGCAGCAGCAACGGTAATATGACCTTAATCATGTGGGGAATTATGGCAGTCACCGAGTTAATTTAAAATTAGCATTCCGATTCCATGCCCTTTGTTGATCGTGACGATACTGCCCCTTTGATTGTTAAAACATTACATATTCACACCAAGTACAATGATAAAACAAATAAGACATTTATGCGTAATGTTAATGGTTTCCGTATTTAATTTTGGTTTAAAAAATAAAGTGTATAGTTCCTCCTACAATAACGCCACAACTGTTACAATGTAACATCTTATAGTATTACAATTTTAAGAAGGCTTCAAGTTTTAAGTTCATAATATTGTCCGAGTATGTTTCCGTGTAATGGACTTCCAAAGTTCACAAAACGTGAATGACTGCATTATTACATTATCAATTTATCACATCTTAACACAGGAATGAAATGAACCAAAAATTAATGTGTGGCATCATCAGAAAGCCCATTAATGTCTCTTTAAATCAGTCCAAAAATACAAAGTAATAAAATAAATAATAATAATAATAATAATAAATTTAAAAAAATAAAGTATTTAAATATGTTTTTAAAATAATACTAATAATAATAATTATTAATATAATTTTAATATAATTTTAAAAAAGAAAAACTATGTAGCCTTTCTGATTCTCTGATCTGTCCCGTAGTTTTAAATATCTGGGGATTTCATGATTTCTCCCTTGTTATGTTGTGTCCACTTAACATTACTTTTATAAACATTACACACAAAGAACAATACAAAATAATAAATCTATGCGTACGTAGTTTTCGTATAACAAAATGTAAACAAATTTATATTTACAGAATTACTAGTTCCTCCACTGATCACACCACAATCTTTACTCTGTAACATCTGCATACATGTATTACGATTTTTTCTGATTAATATAATTATTATTAAGTTTTCATGTTTTAACCAATCTGAGTATAGTACTGTTATAGTGTTACTGTTATTATATAATACAAAGAAGTCGTCTTTTGATTTTGCTTTGACCAGTAATTAACAATAAAATGACAAATAAATGACTGTCGGTATTTTTCATCGGCGGATTGGGGATGCTTAGCCCCTATAGATATTATCTGCAAATAATATACTTTGCTGTCATTAGCTCCATATACAGGTATCTAAATCCGTGTCATAATGGCTTAACCCTACCACCCCCGTCAAATCAGTCACTTTCAGCTCACAAATTGAAAGCATTTTTCATTAAATGAGTGATTAGAATCAAAATGGTTTGTCTTCTGTTTGAAAACTTCACAAGTTCAGTATATTATCTACAATAATATACTATGCTGTCAATATGCAGGTCTCTTAACCTGTATCATAATGGTTTATTTCTACGTGCGATGTCCCCGTCAAATCAGACAGCCTACCACCACCCCCCCCCAAAAAAATGCAGCCTTTTTGATTCGCTGATCTGAAATGTGCTCACGATTTTGCCCCTCATTATGATGTGGCCACTTCTCGACATTATTTAAAAAAACATTACACACAAAGTACATACGATACAAAATAATACATTTATACGTATGTAGTTACCCATAATACATTTATACGTATAATTTGTACGTATAATTATCGTATTCAAAAATAATTATATAGCAAATATAGCAGGTCTATAGTTCCTTCCTACAATCACTGTAACATCTTAATATTACGATTTTTCTATTATTTAAAGAGACAATATCGTCACGGTCAGAGCAGACTTTCAACAGGGCATGGAATCGGTGTCCTAGTTTAAGATGAACAAAGTGACTGAAAATTACTGGTTCATTTATTCAGCATCAACGGTAATGACCTATGTAGGGTCTTGTTTTCAGCCACTGAGTTAATCCAATACTCGAACTCTGATTCCATGCCCTGTTGTTCGTGACGATGCTGTCCCTTTAAGCGTTAACAAGTCTAAACGTTTAAACTAAATGATAATATTCTCCGAGTATATAGTACTCTT
This sequence comes from Zoroaster sp. YZ-2022, assembly GCA_029582265.1. Lineage (NCBI taxonomy): Eukaryota > Metazoa > Echinodermata > Asteroidea > Forcipulatida > Zoroasteridae > Zoroaster > Zoroaster sp. YZ-2022. The sequence goes on from CM055836.1 coordinate 30,724,861, forward strand.
AGTGTAAATCTTAATATTATAATTTGTTATGCTTCATATCGATATTAGCAGCTAAATGTAACATTTTACAGTTTATAATATGCATATATAGGGTAACAGGCTGGGTACTAGGGTAACAGGGTGGGTACTAGGGTAATAGGGTGGGGGCCCTACCGATCATTATTTTTGGTGACATGACCTAATTATTTGCAATAAATATGCTCTGTTGTCATCAGCCCTACGTACAGGTGTCTGAATTCATGTCATAATGACTTATTGATGCCCCCACCGTCAAATCAGTCAACCTACCCCCAAAAATAACAATAATACATAAATAAAATAAAATAAAATACAAAATAACAAATTTAATAATAATGATAATAAAAATAAGAAATAAAGTATTAAAAAATATTTTTGTATGAAAGTAATGAAAAGAAAAGAAGAAAAAAAACATGTAGTCTTTCTGATTCGCTTATGTGCTCCGTAGTTATAAATGTCTGCAGAGAGAAATGTGCTCATGATTTTTCCCCTTACTAAAAAGTTATGTTGTGTCCACTTCTTAACATTACTTTTATAAACATTACATACAAAGAACAATGCAAAATACAAAATAATAATTTCTGCGTAGTTTCCGTATAATAAAGTGTGTAAACAAATTATATTTAAAAACTTAAACACACCACAATCTTTACACTGTAACATCTCCATACATGTATTACGATTTTTTTCTGATTAATATAATTATTATTAAGTTTTCATGTTTTAAACAATCTGAGTATAGTACTGTTATTGTTACTGTTATCTCTTACTAGTTATCGTATTCAAAAATATTTATATATTTACGGTAATAAGACCTTATCATGTGGTATGTTGTTTTTCAGTCACTGAGTTAATCCAAAACTAGCATGTACTCCATGCCCCTACTGATTGTGACGATGGTGTCCCTTTAAGTGGTAACAAGTCTCTAAGTATAAACTAAATGATAATATTCACTGAGTATAGTACTGTTAGTGTAAATCTTAATATTGTAATTTGTTCTGCTTTATACCGATATTAGTAACTAGATGCTACATTTTACAACTTATAATTCTGCATAGGGCCTATATACGGTACTAGGGTGGGTACTAGGGTGGGGTCTTACTGATCATATTTTTGGTGGCATGTCCCAATTGGGATTTCTATTCATGCTGGAAGTGCATTACTGTATAAAGTGTTCCATTTATTAAAGGAAAGGTACAACATTGGTAATTGCCTGATTACTGAATTATTATCTAAACCTAAACTTGATGTGAAGTTGGTAAAGGTACCATCATCCTGAAACTATTCCGTCACAAAACACACACCCAAAAAATTGTCTTCTGTAAAAATGCTGAATGCTTTTTAACAATTTTCTCATGACTTAGACTCTGCATTGAACTAAAACTTTCCCAGACTGATTGTTAAAATGTATATCTTGATTAAAAGAAAGTGAACATACTCATAGAATAAGTTTTGCCAACATTACAAATGTTGTATCTTACCTTCAATGTATATCTTGATTCAAAGAGAGTAAGCATACTCATAGAAGCAGTTTGCTAACATTACCAATGCTGTACCTTCTTTTTAATGTATATCTTAATTCCAATGCTGAACCTTCTTTTTAATGCGTATCTTGATTCCAAGAAAGTAAGCATACTCATAGAAGCAGTTTTACCAACATTACCTATATCTACTTAATTATTTTAGCTAATTAATCTCCATCGTCTCTCTACTCTTATCACGTATCCAAGGGTCCATCTGACCGAAATGACAAGTTGCTCAATTGTCATCAAGTTCCGGTCGAATGACACTAAAATTCTCATAATGCGGTCGATCGAAGGCCATGTATGTCTGTAAAGAAAATACAAATAAATATTGCAATACATAAAACCAGAAATCTATAGGTAATAGACTTGATATAAATACTGTATGACGGTTTTACATTATGGGCTGGATAACATTACAGACTGGATAACGTTCCATTGAGTCACACGCAAGTGTACATCTATAATTTTACTTTTGACAAGTGCGTGTTCAGTGCCACTGGCGCTGACACTTGCTCTATCATCCATTCATAAAGGTTTTGCAGATTTTAAGACTGCATGGGTAGAGTTTTAGTGAATGAAAATGTTGTAATGATGGTCGATCACATACATACATTTGTATGCATCAGCCTCATGCATATTTTGTTGTGCCTAAATATATAATATACTTTTCATGAAACAAGGTCAAAAACAAACCAGGAGTAAGTTGTAGGTTTGAATCGCAAGGACATTTCTGATGAAATTTTAAGAAGACGATTTGCTAATCGTCATAGGAAAATTAGTAAATGTGTACGATACAGTCATGCAGAATTAGGGCAGACTCAACGAATCATTAGGTACACCGGTAGCTACTTGCTTTATAAGACTTTGTTGTATAAGACTGTGCCATGGTCGAGCGGTTTAGTTCATAGGATTTGGGTTCTGATGGCTGAGTCGAATCCTGGCTGCGACCATGGTGCTTGTGTCCTTCAGCAACACACTTTACCATAATTGCTTCTCTCCACCCAGGATTAAATAGGTACCTGTGAGGGCAGAGTTGGTTGTTGTGTTTGATTAGCCCTATGCGCCGAAATGGCATCAATTGAGCTGTATACTCCCCAGGGAGCTGAGATGGTTTCAGGAATGATTTATGCGCCTAATGAGCAGGGAGTAATAATGGAAGGCGCCTTGATCTAGTTGCTAGTATATGTGCACTTTATAAGAATCGTGTATTATGAAGCAGACATTGTTTTTACAAAGACTCTTTCTGACATAAAAGCTACACTTAGTAGGACTAGCTTATTTGAAGTATGTAAAATAAAGATTAAAACTCACATGTTCTATTTGTCTGTCACTCATATGACGCAGGATTATAACCAAGTCTGAGAAAGATGGTCTGATGGTTGGATCTTGGTACCAGCACCGGACCATCAAGTCATAACTAGATATGAGAAAAACATTCAAGGTGAGATATTGAACAATAATACTCCTTATATACAATTTACACATAAAACAATATCACAAACAGTTATTGTCATTGTAATACATTTTACTAAGGTAATCAATGTTTGTTGTGCGGTCGTTACTGCAGGTTAAAGTTTTGGTCGTGGTCATAGACAATACATTATTGACGTATTATTGATGTTTGTATTATCGGATCTGTTATATATTTGCCATATTAATACATTAAGCAATGGTCCATTCTGTGCTCAACTTAATGTTGCCATAATATCAAATTGTATTAAATTAAAAAAATAATATATTGCAATATCTCCAACTATTTACTTGTGATACTTATTCTCATTTTTAGGACAGTCGTACATTTCATGCACATTTTGAAACAAAAACAGTTATTTATTAACAAATAATTCATATAATAATACAAAAAACATTCTTATGTAGCTCATATCACCGTGAGATCCCCGTCATTCATGTAAATGTCACCTATCTAGAGTGAATTGTATATAGCACTGTAAAACTTGTACATCTTACATTTCTCTGTCACAGTTGGTTGGTTTGGGCATGCGGTATCCCTTCATCAGTTCCACAGCCAATGACTTGGTCCTGATGGTTGGATAGGGAGTGCCCCCTTTACAAAAATAAAACATGTTAAATACTTCCACAAGAATGCAGTAATAACTTGGATGGACAAGAGGGTTTCATTAATTGTCCATGTTATACTGACTCTATCGTGTCCATCATTCTCTTTTATCATAGGTGCGTTTATAAGATATTTTTGGGATTATTTGTCAGTGAAAGTATTTCGTAGATTGTATAGGCCCTATAGCAGATTATTGTGTAACTATTTCAAGGTAATTTCAAGAGCGCAGATGCATACTTCGTAGCAAAAATGAACGCAGTCAACATTTCATTCAGATAGTGGATTCAATTTTGAAACACAGGACATGTCCAGTGGCCGGTTTTGAACAAATAATTTTCGCATGCGATATATTCTGCGCTCTGTCTTTCTAGAGCAAAGGTTGTTCTTCCATGTTCCATCGCATCGCATAACTATATAACATGATTATGCTCATAATGTTCGTGTGTGTATAAATGTGAATGAACAAGTTGGGTACTAACATTTAAAGGACTAGGATTGCATGCACAATGTATTTTCTAAATACAATTTACATAAAGAACAAGAAGAAAACATCAGATTATCTTACCAAGAGTGGCAATTTCCCACAAGAGAATACCAAACGACCACCTGAAAGCAGTATTTTAGAAAAAAAAGGGGAAATCGGAATGTTTATTCAGATGAATCATCGAGGAAGGATGGATGAAGCCTCCATACCATATCCAGGGTGGGGGAAGGGGGCCAGTAACTTTGTTTTATCAGCATGTATACATTGTGGTGTCCCCCACAGAAGTCTTATCGCATGGGCACACTGGGCAGTTGCCCGGGGACCCGCGATTTTAGGGCCCCGAGATTCAATTTGAAAAATAAAAATGAAGGTTCATATTATTAAATAGCAGTGGCGTTAATGTGAAATCGGGGCCTCCTTGTATGTAAAATGAATGTTGGATCTGGGCCATCTTGCAGTTGAAAAACTTAATTTTAATGTGTTGGGGGCGAGGGGGTTAGGGGCCCCAGTACATTGCTTTGCCCGGGGCCTCAAATATTCTTAAGACGGCCCTGGTGTCCCCCTACCCTTTTTGGCAGTGTGTACCTTTTTTGTCAAGCACCTCCTCTTTTTCTGATCCCAGAATCCCACCCTAATCCATCAAATTTCATACATACATTCAAATTAAGTTAAAAGATTACAATGCGTCATATTATGTTGCATTACATAACATATTACAAGGCTTAAACTATAAAATGCATTCAGTATAGGCCTAATGTCTGTACTTAAAATAATGTAGAACTATATATTTAACATATTGCCTGCGTATGTTTTGTATGTAGACAGCTTGAAATGTTGTTTTATGCAGGTGGAAGTGAAGGTTGACGCAGACGCAAGTTGTTATCATGTTTAGAATGTTATAGAATATACTGCCCTCAATGTTCAACTTACACATCACTCTGAGTAGTGTACGTCTGATGCATCAAAGACTCAATGGACAACCAGCGAGTTGGAACACGTCTCTGATATCAAAAGAACAAATAATGCACACCAAATGTCATCAAAAGTTTGGTTCTTATATGTTCATGCTGAATAATTAAAACACAAATTCGGAATATAATATTTGTTTATAATAAGCCACAATGGTGTTGACCTCAATAACTTTGCAGCCATTTTAGTGATGATCGCTTGCATAACATATAAATGTTTTCTTCTACTGTCTTCTGATCAAGTAACTTTTTTTTTTACTGGATAAAATGAAACATAAAAACTAAGAAATGTTCTTTTTAAGTTGAGATTATCATTTAATTCCTTTAAATATTATAAAGCCATGGGCAATTTTAATTTTGTTAATTTTTTTTAAAAATTATATAAAACGATTACCATTGATGTCTGGGTATACCTATCCCCCTCACGGGAAAGTCCAAAATCCGAAACTTTGGCAACCAATCCTTTTCCAAGCAGGATGTTTCTTGCAGCTATGTCTCGGTGAATCACCTGATCAAATATTAATGACATCCATCAAAAATAAATCCATTAAGCCTACGTCTCAAAACAATACCAACTTCAGATAGATATACAAAAAAATATTCTGAGGAAAAAATTGTACGCCCAAGCTGTTTAAAAATATGATTAAATAAACCTTCATATTTCACACTGATATACCATTAGACCAAACAAAAATATTTCCTGAGAAAAGTTGCAAATGCTGTCCTTTGTTTTAAAATATCAATATTCATCTTTGTATTGTTGGGCCACCTGACATTCCACATCTGGGCAAACAATTTGGCTTTGACATACCGCTGATGTGGCAAGGTGTTCCATTCCCTTGGCAACGTCAAGAGCAAATTCCACGAGCTGCTCTGATGACAAAGATTCATCGGAGTCTGACTCTTGGCGAGCCGTCCGCAGGTAACTACGCAGGTCACCATTGGGAAGATATTCCAAAGCGACGTACAGAACCTCTTTACAAAGAAACATTCAAGTACCATACAAATTATACAATATGTAATTTTATTCACCGCATCAGGAAGTTCTGAAAGTCTAAATAAATTCGATTTTGAATGCCGTAACATTTTGCTTTCCATACATCACGGACAGACAGACTTAGCTCCGGTTCATTGTTGATACAAAAGAATTACGAAGTTCTACTTTAAAAAAATTCACAGACATTACCACGGGCAAGATTTTGTGACTGTAATCTAGTCATTGTGCCATAAATGATGCAGGCATGTAGTTCTCTCAGTAATACCATTTTGATAAATTTGACGATTGATTTCGCTACACATTTCATTGATTGTAATTACTATTTGATGATACGTTTTGTAATGTCAACTTTGAATGTAATTGTCAGTGGAATTGAAATATGAAACGTCAACTATTTTCATACCTTCATGTTGACAAGCACCCAACAGTGAGACGATATTGGGATGGTAACCAATGGAAGTCATGGTACGGAACTCCTCCATAAAATCCTCCCTGTCATTCGGTGAGGCGTGACCTAAAAACACAAGAACAACAAAATAACCCAAAAGCATGAACACTGGCAAAACTTTCACGCATTTTGAGAGACTGTCCATGCAGGCCGGTAAAAAGGTTTACACAGATCACTGTATTTTCTTACACTTACCTCAAAGTTGATCCTAGCCTGAAACGTTAAGGTTCATAAACCAATATAAAACAGTTTAAAAAAACTTTTGATATTGTATTTAAACAACTGAGCTTTCAGAGACATAACGATGTTTCGGGAAAGCTGAAATCATAAACATATATTTCAGAATGGTGGCTGGGGAGTGTGGGGCAAATTGTGCTCATTAATTCCTTATTAGTCTTATATGCTGTGTACTCTTTTGCAGACATTCTTAATTGATCATCTTCACTTATGGTGATAAATGGAGTATGCCTATCATCTATGATGGTAGTTTATACTCATTTTCGTATCATACCTTTCAGTATCTTGACAGCAGACTTGGTCTTATGCCCGCTTACGTTCACTGTCCCTGACCTCACTTCGCCAAAGTTGCCCCTGCCAAGGACCTTATCATCAACGACAAGATTGCTCCAGAGAATTTCCCATCGGACAGCCCAAGATGGAAGGCCGACATCTTCATAAATGGTGGCTGATATATCTTCTGATCCAGTAATCGTATCGTCATAGTCAGTAAGAGCAGGGTCCACGGTAGGAGCAGGGTCCACGGTAGGAGCAGGGTCCACGGTAGGAGTCTGTGAAAGCAAAACATGATAGTCTGGTTAAAGATGTATCGCCCGTGTTTTGAGGCGGTGTTATTATACCGGAATTTTTGTTATGTTTTAAATCCGTAACGTTACGTCCTTTATCATGCTGCCGCCATCTTTGTCAGATTCCCTGTATGTAACTATGATAATTAATAGACCTAATCCCAATCCGTACAAGGTACCAGACTATTTTTCCTTCCAGCCTCGGTTTGGTCACATGTATGGAAGAAAGACAAGATGGCTGCAGCATGATACAGATCTAATAGAGACCCCATGTTTGGTCTAACCCCCGGGGCTGTTAGAGGTATAGTTAGCAGTTGTTTGGCACTGGGGTTAGATGGGCTGGTTAATAAGGTCACAGGACATTCATTAAAGATACCGTACTGTACAAAAATGAAACTCTTCTGTTTTCATTTTGATCATCACTGTAAGCTAGATTAGGCCTGAAACAAGCACTGTTAAAGGAGCATTTCAACTATAGATGTGTGAAAGGCTCACAATCATATATTTTATGGAAAGCAATAGATGTTTGTTTGCAGATTATATGCAGATATGATGCAAACTTTGAGTGGGCTTATTGTTGGCTTGTGACTGTTGTAAACATAATATTCTTTGCTGACTCAGCGTTGAAAACTATACAGGGATCACCTGTTTTTAAAATGAAAGTTGCTACAGATAAGTACCATCGCAGAAAACGGAGGTGTTATAACTACACCAGTGGTGTTCATAGTGGGTAACTCACCCACCATGAACACCATAAAAGAACAAAATAATTTCGTAGCTGGTGTAATTTTAAGGTTATGTTTTTGCTGGGGGTATCGAATATCAATTGAAAAACTTTCTCTTATCTAGTTTTAATTAGGACTATATCGGGTGACATTTAAGTAGAAAATAAAATATATTTACCATTTCCACTCCTGACACGACTGCCTGAGTATCCTTGATATCTTCATAGTCAGTAAGAGCAGGGTCCATGGAAGTCTGTGAAAGCAAAACATGATACTCTGGTTAAAGATGTACCGTCCGTGTTTTGAGGAGGTGTTATTTGTTGAAATCGAAACAATAATATGACCTTTATCACGCAGCAGACATCTTTGTCAGATTCCTTGTATGCAAGTATGAAAACTAGATAGGAAACAACTGTTTTTAAAATGAAAGTTGCTAAAGATAAGTAGCACCGCAGAAAACGGAGGTGTTATAACTACACCAGTGGTGCGAACACCATGAAAGAACAAATTAGGCATGGTGTAATTTAAAGTTTACGTTTTTGCTGGGGGAGGGAGTATCAAATAAACATCGATTGAAAACTTCCTCATAGTTTTAATTATGAATATATCGCGTGACTTTTAAAGAAAATAAAACATATTTACCATTTCCACTCCTGACACGACTGCCTGAGTATCCCTGGTAATACGCTTTAACTTTGACTTCAAGACACAAATAATTAAAACAGCAGCTATAACGACCAACAATGGGATGATGATCACAATGATGATTATAATTGTAGAACTATTAGCAGAAACTTCACGTACACATAGAACAAAAAATACGAAGTCAAAAAGTCAAGCATTAATCCAGAAAAATAGTTTGTTAAATAGTAAGAAAATATATACAAGATCATAATTTAATAGGCCTACTTATTAAAATAATACAATGCAATTGAAATAACTGCAAAAGATTATTTGGAAATACATTTTCGGAATTAAAAAAAAAATCATTGGAATTTTGCTTACTGTACATGTTAAAATTCATTGCATTGTACTGTTGATGACATAATGTGTCTGTCTCTCAAGAAATTATATGCTCTTACCTGTCCGAACTGGTTCCATCAAAGGACTTGAAGAATACGCTTCCTGTATTAAAAAAGGGGGAAACAATGTTTTAAAATTGTATGCACTTTTCTATTTATCCTGAATGTTTCAATATATTTACTTTCACTGCTCTTTAAAAATAAAACAATGTCAGGTATGTAATTATTATGCAGTGAAATAAAGTAAAATAGACTGAACATCTTTCATTAATATATTGCTAGAAAACACGGATGTTTTGCTTTTTATAAAATGTTGACATTTGTGAAAAAATCTCGAGAAATTGAGTTCTGTGATTTTCAAGTCAACTATAGCTGAAAAAGGAGTAATTTACATACACTCTTACAAAGGCTGTGTACATTGTATTTGGCTTCAGGGCGCCATTTATAATCTAAACTATATCAACCAACCAACAAACCAAATCAACCTAACTACATCCTTACCGTTCCGTCTTCCAACTTCACGTATGCTCTGAGAAAGGCTGTGTATTGTGTATCTAGTGAAAGAGGGCCGTTATCCCCAACATGCCGAGTCCTCGCCTGTCTCTTTTTCCTACTTGAAGCATTGGTTTCATCACAGAATGAGGTCCTTGAAACGCCTATCTCAAGAGTTGGTGGGAGGCTTTTCCTTTTTACACAAATAATCACGGATACATATATATTAAATGTAACAATGCAGTAAGTCATGAATAGGTTATAGTCGGTAATGTTTGCTGCGAGATACCTATTTCCTTTGTGATTGCCCTAGACCCAGGGCAGGACAAGTCCTGTACACTGTTAGTGAGGGGCCAACTCTGCTGTACTTACCTTATTCACAAAGAATAGTACGGTACTCAATTGAGGAATGTATATGGCGGATTCGACCCACCGGGATTCGAATCAAGCGCACTACCTACTGAGCTATTCCCGGCATACATGTATGTACATATTGTTTTAGGCTAAACAATAGTGTTGTGCATCCACAGGTAATTTTCCTGCAGTTGACGTACCGATCATGTCCACTGTGCCACATTGACTCTCTGGCAGAATGTGCTGGTGGGTTACGTGATGGTTCAGTCTATTGAGCAGCACACGGGCCATGACCTTCCCTGCTACTGACAGCAAGGAGATGCCTGGGTGCTTGTCGGAGCAGGCACTATCACCTTTTCTCTTGTAGAGGTGTACAATTGTTGCATCTTTGAAGTCTTGCGGTACTGCCTCTTGTGTCCAGATGGTACCGAAAAGGTGACCCAGGCGTTGTGTGAGAAGTTCCCCTCCCTGCTTGAAGATCTCAGCTGTAACGTCATCTGCTCCTAGAGCTTTTAATTACCACAGTACATTTGCTGAATAGTTTTATGTATTTCGTTTGACCTTGGCGCCTTGTTGAATTGGGATTTGGGGAAGCTCGTCTATGACAGTGTTGTCTATGTTTGAGTGACAGCAGAGGACGGAGTTAAAGTGAGATGCCCATCGCTCGAGGATGGCAGCTTTGTCGGTGATCAAGGTGGTGTTGTCCTTGGTGCGGATAGGTGTCGTCCCACTTGCTAGGCGTGGATCGCAGACGGCTTTTAAACCATGAAAGAAAATTTCATCTCTTTGCAGTCGGCAGCTGCCTGTAGGTAGTGAGACTTTTGGAGCCACCAGTTCTCCTTCATCTGCCTTTTGTGCATCATTTCTTGCATGTTGATATGAAGCCTTTGGATAATGACTTCTTATCGTTGATCCATGAGAGGTGCGTTGAATGCATCTCGTCAAGCAGCAGTTTGACTGTACCATCATTGTCGTCAAACCAATCCTGGTTCTTGAATCTTTCATAACCTGCCATGTGTTTTCTACACTCTATAGCTGAAGAGAATGGTGTCAAGACTGGCTTGGAACTGGGATTTTACCTCTGCATAGTTGAACATGCTCAAATCAAGTTTCTTAACAGGCTTGCTATACGGTATCTGAGTTGTCGCGGCCTGACGAACATCGACGAGGCGATGATCAGACCAGGACTCTGAGCTTTTTATTGAGCAAGTCAGCATGATATCCTGGAGATCCCTCTATCTGGTGATCACATAATCAATAAAATGCCAGTGACCTGACCGTGGGTGTATCCAATTTGTTTGACACTTGTTGGGCTGCTAGAAGATAGTAATTACAAGCTTGAGAACAGAGATCAAGTAAGATGCTACCATTGGTATTCTCTTTGCCCACACCATGAAGACCAATTATACCCATTTCTGTCACGATGTCATTTTATTTTATTAACTGTGGACTAGTACAAGTTTAATTTGCAGGTTACCACGACACCTCAGTAAAGTCTGTCTCGCAAGGTTGAATGGTTAAGGTGAGGTTAAAGGGTTGGTTTTTCTTTTTCTTTCTTCGCGGGAGTTTTGAATAGGTGTTGCATCATGGACTCTGCGCGTAAGGCATGCTGGGTATGAACGACACGATACACCCTGGCGAGCTTTTGTTTTGGCAGATTCTAGGAATTCTAGAATTGGTACACAAGCAGTAGCTGGTTCCCAGAGCATATCCAGATTGAGATATTAGTGATATTTTTGTTTAAATCCGGCGTAAAAAAGCAAGAGTGCGACAAATTCTTGAACGACAATTAAAGCAGATAATTTTGCTCTGCAAATTTGCTGTGAAGCTCGGACAGATCTCCCCGATTGCTACCGGTATTCTGCTAGGCAAGACATACTGATTGTAAGTACATGTACTTTTTTGTAAATACCTTTTTAATGTACTTGTTTAATTACCGCAGTTAATTATAGGAAAATTGGTTTACATCTACCCCATGAAATATGTTGTTTCCTTAAATGGTGTATATTTTATGCAATCAAGTTCTTTCTTGTTTATAATATTATAACGAACGCACACGTATATTTAACGTAGCTCACCAGCAGAACACGTACGAGAACTATTATAATAGGTCTTTTGTAAACTTATTTCAGATTTGGTTATGATGTTTAGATGATCGACCGATGCGAGAGGCCGCGAGACTCTCGGTTTCATCTCTGACAAAGCCAAAGTGAACGGGACTACCATATCAGCGTAACCCAGGGTTGGAACAGATCCAGATCCACACAAGGCTTCCTTTGGAAGACATGGCTGGCTAACAAGTGATTCACCAGAGCGTGACATCCATCTTGAAACCCACAGGTGGGATCTAACTGTTCATTTATACGAGCTGGAACTGCAGAACAAATTTATACGCACGAACTGTTGGGATATTTAAATCCTCCAGTCCTTAGGGCGTAACATTCGCTAATTGACTAGGATCTAGGGTTGTGATTTTGATTATCGCCCATTATATAGTAAATCCTTCAGTAGTATGTCAGATGGGGTTCTAGGACAAGTACCCTTTTTGTGGGCGTGATTGGTGAGATAAAAAAAAGAGGAGGGTGGTTGATGACGTTATCATTTTTTGATGACTTCATAAAAGGTTGGTATAGGTAAGACTGAGTGTGGGAGGTGGTGATGACCTTTCATGAAAGGTCAAGTTTGGTATGTAGGTTGGTATAGGTATAGGTAATATTTGGTAAAGACCGAGTGTGGGGCGCGGGGTTGTAGAAAAAAGTTAGAAATTGAGCTTGCTAAAAAAGATATTGGTTTTAGTAGTTAAAAAATTGAAATAACGATTCGATATTATCTAGATTAATAGTAAAGATGACGACGAGAGCGATGATTCCCTGCGAATGGCTTTTAGTTGGCAAAACAGAAAAGTGTTGTAGACTAAGTGTGTGTGGTGATGTATATTGCCCACTTCATTTGTGGCGTATTCGACACGGTCAAAGTATACCCGTTGCGTGTCGAAGATGTAAAAATGGTACAAAAACACCGATAAATTTATGTACGAAATGCGGTAATGTATTAAAAATAAATTATTTAAATCGCGTTGAAGAGAAATCTAGACGACATTATAATATAGTGATGATGGAGTTGCTAGAGACAAGCGCTCGTTTTTAGCGACTAAAAATTATAATTATACGGGGGAGGTCTACCAGTTACTTTTTTTACCCGCTCCGCTATTTGCGAAGCGTTTTTTTTTATTATAATAAGATTGTTGTATAGTAAAGTTTACTTTAAACTTAAATGTTTTTCTATAAGAACTTTTTTTTCTGTATCTATATTGACGGCTTTAACCTCTGTTTTAGCTAGCGAAGCTGTAGCTTCGCTAGAGTTAGTACATATTTTTTCTTTCATTTTATAATATTTATCTCGTTCTTCGCAGATGAGTACAAATTCTTCTTGGGTAATGACACCGTCTTCGATGAGTTTAGATGAAGCTAAAATTGTTATTTCGTCGTGTTTTTTAGCTTTTTTAGATAATTTATATTTGGCGTATCTGAGAGCAAACGCTGCACCACCTAATCCTAAAGCTAAACCTTCTAAAACAAACCCAACCGGTGCTGCTATAACGGCGGCGATACTGGCGATTCCAATAGCTCCTGCTCCCATACAGCCCAATTCAGCGAGAGTTTCTACGATACTACAAGTGTTGATGATTTTATTATATTTTTTATATGTTTTCTCGCGCTGGTTTATTTCAACTCGGAATTATTTTTGAATGTTATCGATTTTTTGTCGACGAAATGATTTAACATCGTCGTTGAAAGGATTTGACATCATACCTTTTACATTTGGATAAACATTGGTTGATTCTGTAACTACGCTCATTGTTTTCTATTAATAGTAAAAGATTAAAAATGTATATTTAAATTAAATGGGAATACTACTAACTTTTATATCATACCAGACTCCCGTTTCTAAATCACCAAAACACTTTATTTGTGCAAAGACTTTGATATCTATATATGCTGAAATGTAGCATAATATATATTCTACATACTGCGGTTCATTTGAAAAACTAACTTCATCAGTAGTAAAGGAGAAAGTAATATAACTTATCAACTCATCACTTTTCTTAGTTTTTACGGTAGAATATATATTATTTTCACCCTTAACTACTTTAACACATAATGAATAAAATGATAAATTATTAGCATAAAAAAGTAGTTGATTTAATTGACTACTCCAATATATTTCTAAGTTTATTTCTTTTTGCGAAGAACTAAAAAATGTACAGTTTCTAAAAGTTTACCTGGTTCAATGTGTCCTGTAGTATGTTCAATGATGTTTAAATTTGATTTGTTTATGTTATAATCGTTACTATGGGTACAGCTCGGACCATAAATGCTCGCCATATTTATAGAATAAAATTTAATTTAATTTAACGGTAAACTTTAAATTTTTATATTTTGAAACAGATTTTAGAATTTAGCGCACCGAAAAAGGTTTCCTCTACAAAAACTTTTTGAACATTTCGCATTTTAAAGCACATTTCGTACTTGAGATGTTGCGTTTCATTATTGACAAAATATTTTTTTTTATCTCGTTCTGGAGAAGGAATATAATAAACGTCGGCCGCATAATCACGCGTTGATGAATATGAAACAATACTATCGGTTTTTATAAATTGTACAAAAATGGAGCAGTACGTGGGTGTGTCGTTAAACATGTAAAAGGGTAGTTTAAACGTAGCGTGCCATCCGAATATGACGTTAAATGTTTCTACTAGATGTATTGTTTGTAAAATTTCATCTCTGTTGATATATCCATGATGTTCATAAATTTCGCTATGGTGAGAGATTGTTTGTTAAATTTCACCATCTCTATCTTTAGCGGCTACGCTAGAGGTACGACTTGGTCCGTAAATTTCTAGATTTAAAATAATGGGGAAACCGTGATTATTTATGTCTCTACCTTTTGAATCTTTAATTTGAAAACTCAATGCGTTAAAAGTACCGGTTTTAAGCCTTTTTAATAATGGATTTTTATATTCTATCCACATACTCTCTCCGAACGATTTGTCTTGCAAGGGAAAAGCGTTTAAAATAGTACAAGGTTTACCGTTGAAATAATTTCCGGACGTAGAAATTTGATCGCAATGAACGTATAGAATTTAAAAAAGTTGTACATCAATTGTTTTACTATATTCTCCCACAGTTAGAAATTCGTTGTGAAACCCGAGTAAATTAGCTAACCCGGAAGAACATTTTACGGATTTGTTTTCTTGAGTCACATTGAGCAAGAAAAAACCTGTTTTTTTTTATCGATGGTGAATGTGATCCATCGCGCGTCTTTTACTATAATATTGATAATTTCGTTAATGTTGTAAAGCCCCGACTCGATAAACTTTACGACATCTGACTGACCATTCGTACGATAGGTTATTTTTTTCTTTTCTACGCACGTTGTAATATCCCACCCAAATGTTAACGCTATGTAATAATATCGTAAGATTACCTTCACGATTATCGATGACGTCATTTAATCGAACCGACCCGCCATTTATTTTTCAATTTCGATTTCAAAGGTGTGATACATTTTATTATTAAAAATTTATAATTTTAAAATAATAAAATGACGTTCCCATTAGCGTTTCAGAGCAATTTTTAATTTCCATATCCACAATCTGGAAATTTTAACGCGCCTCAAAATTTTGATGCTAGCGATTTGACGAGTCTGAATATTTACATCAACGAAAATTATTTTAACGTACAATTCGATAATGTTTTTAGCAACTACAAGTTGCCTCAGGTTCATAGTCAAAAAGTTGTCGATGATTGGCACGCTAATCCGTAAAAATTTTATCAGAATCAAATAAATTGTGTAACGTACTGCAGTACAACGAGATGCGGTGTGGGTTATAAACATTTAAATCATTCAAACTTGATGATTCGTAGTTTTTATAGATTTCACGTTTATTATTAAATGAGGCGATTGCTCAAAGAAATGAGTTGTCCTACATCGTTTCAAAATTATTTTAGCGCATTCGACAACAATATAGACATTAGCACGTATAAAAAAATATGTAAAGACTTTCACCTCTCAACATTGGATCATTGGAAACAACGCGTCGATACGTACAGCGATGGATTAGGCACCGCTTATTTTTGGCGAAACATTGGTAAAAGATACGATCCAGTACCCGGGCAAAAATACGATAATTCTATCTTAAATCGCAACGCTGACCATATTCCCCTCGACAATCTCAGTGCAAACTTTGAAACGGGTGAAAAAATAATGGATTTTGACGACGGTGTACATAATCGTAAAGAACATACCATTAGAGTAGGTTACATTTTACAATCTCCATCTACAGAGCTCGCTTGGACAAAATTTATAATCGACGAGCCTAGAGGTTTTACGGATATCGGTACAGAACGAATCAACGACTCTATAAGAACGTACGTTTACGCGTTATTAGGAGCTCAAATGCAAGCAAAAACATCATTTTTTACAGCCGGTACCGGTTTAGATGCACAGCGTGAATTTTTAAATTTAGTGAATGCCGAGATTGATTCTCCGGTCGATTTACAATCTAGTATCGATCGCTATCAAAAATCTCTATCAGATACTAAAACGCAATTAAACTTTGCTATCGGAGAAAATGTATATCTAATGCTGAGCGACATGAATATGCGTATAGGTACGTATGTAGGATACAACAATAATTTATTAATCGCATCGAGCGATACTTTATCATTAGGATTGAATCAAGGCGTGAATTCGACGTTGCTTTCTTTACCACTGCCCGACATACAGACGGAGGTAACCGCTCAACATCCCGCCGCGCATGTGCAAGATGATCTTCCCGACGACCAGGCTACAATAACCCAGGACTCTTTGGAAGATAGTCACCAAGAAGAAAAAAATGCTTTAATTATTGGTTTTGCGATTTTAAGTGGACTTGGCGTTATGATTTATGAATTGCTCTACTAGAGTTTTTTCTGCATCCAAGTTAAAACTAAAACTCCAACCCCCGTCAAAGCTAGCCACAAATGTTCTTCCGTCCATGCGACGATGCCGGAAGCTGTTTTAAATAACCAACTTATCGCCGCACCGATAATACTCGGTAAAGCGGCTAAAGCTTTTTCTCCGAGTTTTGCTAATACACTCGCTAGATTTTAAAATGTTTTTTGAATCCACTCTTTTACACTGCCACTACTCGGCGCAGGTTTTGGGGTGGGTGTAGGTTTGGGTGGTATAGGTTTGGGTGGCGCGGGTGTAGGTGTAGGTTTGGGTGGCGCGGGTTTTGGTAAAGCTGAATTTACAGCATTGACGATTGATTCGACGATAAAACCGATGACCATACTAAAAGCTGTTAATATACTAACGATCGTTATACCTTCTTCTCTAAATAAAGTTTTATTTTTTTCTCCCAACGTATTATCGCCTTCCATCAAGTAACGATACAATTCTTTGAATCTATTGATTTGACTACGAAGATCACGCGCATTTATATTTGCAGCATTTCATCTCGTTTATCTTGCAGTTGTTGACGTGGTTTTGTGGTTTTATCCTCATCTTCATCGTCTTGATCTCGAGCGCTTACGTATTCTTTTTCAAAATCAGATATTTCTTTGTCGAGTTGACTCAATTTGGCTAAATTTAATTCAAGTTGACCTCGAGTTGTTCGCAAGGCTTTATCGAGTCCCAAGATTTCTCGCTGTGGAATCTCTTCTTCATTTTGAAGAATAGTCATAACTTGGTGGCTGTTTTCACTTACATTTATCGCAACTTGCGATAAATCTTGCATTGGAATATTTTCAACGACTATTTTTTCTGTATCATCAATGGGTTTTTTAATCTCTGCGCGTGTTTTGTTGTTGTTGAGATTTTACTCTTACCATCTATACCTAATGCTTCTTCAACGAATAATTTTGCATTTTTATATCCTTTTTCTCTCGCTCTAGTTTCTATTGTACTTAACGCAACAAATTTTTTTGGGTTGCTTTTATGTGTTAAAAGTACATCTTTATAATATAAACCCGCAACCTTATTAGGATCGCCTTCAACAACACGTTTAAAATATTGAGTATTTTTCATATTGTTGGGGTCATAATTATCAACATGAAGTTTACGAAATTCCTCAATCTGTCGATTAAGTAATATCGTTGTTGGATTTATATTAGAATAAATTTCTCCTCTTGTTAATGCGGCTAATCTTTCTCTTTCTCTTTTTTCTTGACGATCATCTAAAGCAAGACCAAGATCACCACTTCCATTAAAATCATCATCTTCGTCAAGATCTTGTAATAACGGATCCAACTCCATAAATTCGTTCCTTCCTGCCGCCATTTTATAATTACTTTTTATCTTTTTTCAATAATTTATAACTCGCGTAACCTACTCTACTCATACCAATCAAAATGAATATGATTTCACGCGTTTTTTGATCTTCGCTAGGAACGTAAAAATCTTCTAGTTGTGGTTCGTTGCGTAGGTTTGGTGGTAAATCAAATTGTGTACCAGTCACGATATGATATTCATTCATCGCATCGTCAAAGTTGTTAAAAGTTCTTTCAGAGCTTTTGTATTCGTTCGTTTAAATAATCTAGATATTTTAAACGCTTTTTACTAAATTCGTCTCTGGCTTTCGTAAGTTGTTGTAGCGCTAAATCGTGTCTTTTACGTTCTTGTTCGGCATCGCTAGAACGAAAAGTACTAAATAAAACATTTGAACCGGTAAAAGCTAACGCGTTGACGACCGCGTCGCCAATCATCATCGCTACAGACACCATTTTACTTTAAAAAAAAATATATATATATATATTTTATATTTAACAATTATAAAATATGTACGGAGATGTACTCGATCCATACAGAAGATTAAGAAATCCTTTGGGATTAAAAGGATTGCGTCAAAAAGTTGTCGTTACAAACAATCCGAGCACCATTACCGAAAATCAATTGTTGACGGTTCGTTTTCCAAATTTAGGAATAAATGACGTTATCGTTCCGGGGACGGTTCGATTAGCTTTCAACATTGTTCTTCATTCTGCGGATGATGATACGAGAACGATGGTACAGAATATAGGTAGAGCTATCGTAAAAAATATAATTATTAAAATGGAAGGAAATGAAATATTTTCATTAGACGATGCGGATGTGTTCAATTGTTATAAAGACGAATGGTTAACGAAAGATCAACGCGAAAATCTAGCGTACCAAGGAATCGAAAATGCTAACGTCACTAAATTAAGAGTAGGCGCTAGTGACGCGGTTCCCGCAGGTGGTGGAGGAAAAGATAAAGCCATCGCGGATATATTGAAAAATAGGTATCACATTCCGCTCGATTTTGAATTGTTGACCGATCATCAGCCCTACTACCAATCGGGGATCGGAGATCGATTGACTTACGAACTCGTGTTTAATAAATTTTCTAACGTGATTAAAAGCACCGACGATAATGCAAAATATATCATAAGTGGGATTTCTTTAGAATGCCAAGTCGTTCATATGCCGAAACTCGCTCAAATGATTAAAAATCAATATAGCAACCGGTTGTCGATATTGTTTGATCGCGTTTTAAGGCAGAGCGTGACCCCATTAAACAAACGCGATACGACGTGGAATATAAATTTAAATACCCCCGCAAAAAGTATGAAAGGAATATTGTTTTTATTCAAAGAGCTCAATGAAAAAGCAACGAACAAATTTTATAATCCAAAAATCGATAATGTTTCAATTACGATCGAAGGCGTTCCCAATCAACTCTACGCGCATGGAATGAAAAGGTACCAACATTGGGAAGAAATTCAAAAATATTTTGGAGATTCAAACAAAGAACACGCTATTCAAATCATTAAAGCTCTAAATTTATCCAACGTCAAACAAGCCGATTATTTACTCAATCGATACGGTTTATTTTTAGATATGAGAACGAGCGACGACAATAAAATACACGGAAGTGGAAGACATGTATACTTTTATTATTATGGACGCGCAACTCAATATAAAAAAATGGACGTTTTGAATCTGTCGATTATTAGTATTAACGACTAATATTAAAAAGGAATGTTACCTAAATATCCACACGTTGGGCTCATTTGCGGTCAAACCGGCTGCGGAAAAACTGAATTTGTTTTAAATTTGTTGGAAAAAGAATATTTAAACTATTTCAAAACGATCGTTATATTATGTCCCACCATCGCTGACAACGACACGTATCAAAATAGAAAATGGATTTGGAACGACGAGCAAGTGCTCGTTGACGATTAAAAAAATTATACGTTAAACAAAGCGATAAAAATGTATAGCGATATATTCAAAGGATACGAAACGTTGTTTATCATCGACGATTGTAGCGCCAGTAAAGATTTGCGATATAAAATTTTTTGTCGAGATGAGACGAATGCATTGGTACACTTGGCTTTTAGCGGTCGACACGCCAATCACAGCTGTTGGGTTATTTCACAAAAATATAATAGCGTATTGAAAGATTTTAGAGAGCAACTCAAATGGGTGTGTGTATTTTATTGTAAAGATAGAGATTCGTTTGAAAATTGTCTTCGAGAAAATGATGTCATACCGACGAACGAGTTGAGAAAGCAAATGCACGAGAAATTAAAACGAGTCAAACATTGTAAATTGATTTTAAAAACGGATCAACCTACCGATTATGCTATTCTAGACTAAATTACCCTCCATTACTGATTGCTTACCCTCCATTACTGATTGATTACCCTCCATTACTGAATCGTTACCCTCCATTACTGATTGCTTACCCTCCATTACTGAATCGTTACCCTCCATTACTGAATCGTTACCCTCCATTACTGCATCGTTACCCTCCATTACTGAATCGTTACCCTCCATTACTGAATCGTTACCCTCCATTACTAAATCGTTACCCTCCATTACTGATTGCTTACCCTCCATTACTTAGCAATTACCCTCCATTACTGAATCGTTACCCTCCATTACTGATTGCTTACCCCCCATTACGTACTGAATCGTTACCCTCCATTACTGAATCGTTACCCTCCATTACTGAATCGTTACCCTCCATTACTGAATCGTTACCCTCCATTACTGATTGCTTACCCTCCATTACTGATTGCTTACCCTCCATTACTGAATGCTTACCCTCCATTACTAAATCGTTACCCTCCATTACTGAATCGTTACCCTCCATTACTTAGCAATTACCCTCAATTTTACTGATTTTTTTCTATAAATGCTTATAATAAATGGAACAAAAGTCATTCATGTTACCCCCACCATCGGATGATGAAAGTGACAACGTGCTGCTGTTGCTGAAGCAAAAGCGTCTTTTCTCTGTTCCTGATTGGTTATTTAACATTACTTATTGGTTACTCTCTGTTACTCAAAATTTTACTGATTATTCTATAAATACTTATAATAAATGGAAGACCTTCATAAACTGGTGACCGAAAATCCACAGATGTTAAGCTCACCATCCGTGTTAAGCCCACCATCCATAGATGGTGACAACGTGCTGCTGCTAAAGCAAAAGCAACGAAACAAACGACTCTTGTCCGTTGTAGCGGGAGGAGATTCAAAAAAAAAATTCGGAAAAAAGTATTCCGTCAGTGACATTGAAGCTTTGTCTACGGAAGAGCGAGATGTATTATACACGCAATACGAAACTAAATTAGGTCGTGATATAACGCAGTGTTTAGGTAGCGCCATTATAATATTATATGTCAAATTAGTAGGACTTGTTTTAAATCGCGTTGATTTTTACGGTTATCAATTTGAAATTGATGACGAAGGTAAATTAGTTACAGATTTAGAAAAAGATCCATTCATTTCGAGCATGCTTTCTACCGTAGCGTGTGAAATATACTA
The DNA here is from genome assembly GCA_029582265.1 of Zoroaster sp. YZ-2022. Classification (NCBI taxonomy): domain Eukaryota; kingdom Metazoa; phylum Echinodermata; class Asteroidea; order Forcipulatida; family Zoroasteridae; genus Zoroaster; species Zoroaster sp. YZ-2022. The sequence continues at coordinate 30,746,616 of CM055836.1, forward strand.
CAACTACGGCATGTTGGTAGCGCCGCTCTCTGCAACGCTAATTACGGCAAAACATTTAACAAGAAAAGAAGAATCTTGTATAGATAATAAAAGCGATGGAGACGAACGAGTTGGAGAATGCGCAGCCGGAGCAAACGATAAACCAAGCGTCAGTAACGAAGGCAAACAACAACAAAAAGTAAAAAATCCAAACAGAGTTGCAGCTGGCAAAAGACTCGCCGAAATTAATAAAAAGAAAAAACAAGAATTAAAAAAGGGTGCAACCAAAACCAGAGCCAGAGCCGCTACGCTCGCGCCGCAAAGTGCTGTACCGAAAAACGAAGAAAGCAACGGGATAAACTACTACTATATCGTTATTGCCTTAGCCGTTGGAGGTTGTGCTTATTACTTGTTTTCCAATAAAAAACCGCCACAGAGCGCGGTAAAAGCTCCGCCAAAACCTATACCAACACCCGCACCGCCAGAACCTACACCCGCACCAGTGAAAGAACTTGTTGTTTTTGAAACGGAATAAGTTTAAAAAAAAAAAAATTATATTTACTAATATAAAATATGATAGATACAAAAGGAATCGTCAATTCAGCTTATCACAGTGCCGTTTTGGGACTTTTTACCATTTTATACAGTATGCTCGGTAAAAAATTATTAAAAATAGAACCAGCCGATTCAGGAAAATTGGATATAAAAGACGGGCTAAAACTAACCACGACGGTTGCGGCGGCTTCAATGACGCAAATGTGGTTAGTTAATCAAGGAATTTTACCAAACTCTATCATGCCTAGTAATTCTACGGAATAAAAAATATTGTACAATATTAAAAAATGGATAAACGAATAAAACAAAAGCTACAAAACGCTTCTTATAGTCCGAAAGGATACTACAAAGGTCTCGACGCGATTAATAAATTAGCTCAAGAAACTAAAGTAAATAAAAAAATAGTTTCGCAGTGGATAAAAAAGCAAGCGCTGTGGCAAATTTATTTACCCTATCCTAAACATATTCCTAGACCAACCAGTTCAAATAGTATGTTGGAAAAACCAAATGAAGTTCATCAAGCAGATTTATTGTTTCTTCCGCACGATAGTATAGGTAAAAAGACGTACAAGTACGCGTTAACCGTTGCGGATGAAGCCAGCAGATATAAAGAAGCTGAACCGTTAATCGATAAAACCGCCGCTCAAGTCAGTCTAGCGTTTGAAAAAATTTATAAACGTTCTTTGCTCACTTGGCCAACAATTTTAAAAGTTGATCCCGGAAAAGAATTTATGTCGATCGTCACTAAAATCATGAGCCAACACGATGTAAAAATCCAAAGAAGCGAAGCCGGAAATCATAGACCTCAGGGTATAGTAGAGCGATTTAATAGAACTTTGGGTGAAAGATTATTTTCTCATCAATACGCGCAAGAAATAGCGTCGGGAGAAAGAAATACAGAATGGGTTAAAAGATTACCGCTAGTCGTAAAAGCATTAAACAACGAAACAACACGACTCATCAATTTAAAACCTAAAGATGCTATTAAATTACCCGCTGTCGAGCAAAATCCAGCCTCACCAGCGATTACCACTAAAAAGAATGAAAAAAGAATCCCAACTAGCAGTTTAGTTCGGTATTTATACGCACCCGGTGAAGGTGAAAAAGATACGAGACGTCGCGCTACCGATCCTATATGGAGTATAACAATTTATAGATTAGCTAAAACGATGAAAGCTCCGAATCAACCCATCTTGTATTATTTAGAAGCGGGTCCCGCTCGTAGTTTTGTAAAAGAAGAATTACAAATTATTCCTCGAGATACAGAAAATCCTCCCATTAAACAATTATAGCGGAGTTTTGCTAGGCTAATTCTGAAATGTTATAATGACCGTAAGCGAGAGTATGTATTCCGTTTTCAAAAATATATCTCTTTGTGTCTAAAGGAGATAGCGATATTTTATTTACTCGCGTTGTATATAATCTATGTTTTTCATTTCTAATAAAATTCATATCATGATGTAATGGTTTTAAATCACATAAAACTTGTTTATATCGCAAGTGTTTAATTTCCTGTTCTAAAACTTGTTTTTTAACGCTCTTGGCTTTTCTTATTTCTTTTTCATTCGATAAAAGTATCGAATACATTTTTGGTCTTAAACCGACAATTTCGGAGATTAGAGTTCCTGCAGTCTCGTCTTTCATTTTACCGATAACTTTTTTATTCTCTTCAGAATGTAAAAAAATGTTCTTTGCTATAATAATTACTAAAATCGTACAAATCTTTGTCTTTTTCCATATCTTTATAAACATCTTCTGTCTGAATCTCGAGTAACACGCTATCCGTATCCGTGTAAAGTAAATTACACTCGTTACCGTATTTCTTTTTGAAATGATTGTAATAAAAATCGTACATTAAATGTTTAGATAAATCCAGTATGCTCATTCCTACGTAGACTGGGCGATTGAGTGCAAGTTTTATTTTATGCATGTGAATCACCGCTAAATCGTTATCCAAAATCCTAACCTCGGCAAAATTTGGTTTCGCAATTAATGTACGAATTTGATTTTCTGCTTTTTCATCGTTTATTCTCTTCAAATTCACGTTGACGCGATTTCGTACATTTTCCATCGTTTTTCCAAAAACTGAATTATTCATCAGTTTGTACAAATCTTTTTCAAAATCTGACGTTGCGTCTTTTCTGAGTTGGGTGTTTAAATCGATCTATGATTTCATCCATGGCGATTCATCAAATTCTAAAACGCGATGAATTTTAACAAGTTTCATACCGAGTTGTAAATACAATTGTAAATTACGATAATGAAGCACGTAGTTTGATTTATCATATAAATTTGGAACAAATTTTTGAACGTTTGGAGCGGGTTTGTCTTTTAATAACTCGCGTTGATAGTCAGACATCCATTCTTTCGGTACCACCAACGACTCTGGCGCGAGTGGATATGCATTGTGAGAATCGTGTAATTCTTTAGGGTATTCTAAATCAACTTCTAAAATGCATCCTTTTCCACGTATTAATCCTTTGTACAAGAGTCTGTCAATTTGTTTTTTAGTCATCCATTTAAAATTACCCGTTGGTAAAGGTTGACTCATCGCATACCTGTATAAATTATTCGCGTCTAAATACTGTATAAAACTACACGGTTTTGTTTTATCGTAATCGGGTAAATGGCGGTTGTTTGCTTTTGCGTATCGTTTACTTATAATACACGTTCCTCCTCTAGTACCTTTTTCTATAAATAAATGCATGTCAACATCCGTAAACAATTCCAGACAAACTTTCGAATGTTTAAGCAAAGCGTCCCAGCTCAATCCTGGGCTCGTGTAATAATTAGCTGGATCCAAACCGTACTCTCGTATACAAGTAGTGCGAACATTTTCAAACACGTCCGCCAATAAGCATGTATCTGTACGCACGTACAAATCGTGATAATCTCCTAGAGTTTTACAATCAAACTTGTTATAAACATTCTTTGTGTGCTCGTATTGTTCTTTAGTAATGTGTTGGTCGTTTAAACTACTATAAAAACAAATTTTGTCAGGAAGTTGTTTTTCTTCAAATCTTTCAAAACTATCCATGTATTCGTAAGGATAAATACCCTTTTGTTTTAAATGATTAAATTTTTCTAAATCGGATTCAAACTTTTTAGTAATTGGGAAAAAATTGTTTGATTTTACGAGTTTATCTAATGAAGCTAGTAAAAATTGAGCGCTGTCGATAAATCGTAGTTGCCCGATCGAAAACGAAATATACTTTTCTATATTGTTTGGAATACACGTTAGATTTCCTCGCGTTTGACTCGCGGCCTGCATAATGAGATGAGAGTCGTATCCTCGCAAATTATGAAATACGACTGGAATAAAAGTTTTATTAGGCTTTAAACTCAGTTTTAAATTACAACAATTGTGCGCAGCGCCTCTATACTTACCGGTGACATGACAATGATCGCGTACTTGGCTAAACTTGTCATCGCCTCCAAAAAATCCCTTTTCACATATCCAACACTTTTTAGCAGAGTTAAAATCTTCTACATTTTCTTCAGTCATAAACATTTTTTTAGGATTTTTAAATATCTCGTTGATGTTTTTTACGTCTTTTTCTAATTCGTTTAAAAAATGCTCCGCAGCATCTTCTCCTCGGTATACAACGGGAGAACAAGTTTCACCGTCGCACCGAACGATAACGTACGAATAACCGCAAACGACGTGTTCTTGCAGTTTTTTAGTATTAGTCGTATTCACATCGTCAATCTTTTTAATAATACTTTCAAAGTCGGCGTATATAACGAAAGGAACTTTCATCTTTTTATGAAAATTTATAAATTTTAGCGTATCGTTTTTACCCTTTTCCGGCATAACGACCGTCGTCGGTCTGTCGTTAATTCCCTTACACATTTTACGTGATTTTCAAGATACGCTTCTGTCGAGTAACCCTGTAAACACCTCAAACAAAAATGTTGACGTTCGTTATGTTTCGTTTGGTCGTAAAGTAATTTATTTATATCTTTAATCCAAACGTAGTGAGATTTAGTTCCTTCTTTATGAATTAATAATAAATTAATACGATCTATATCCGCGGGTTGATCGCTGAGTTTGTAAACTAGTATTGAGTTTGATTCGTAACCAAAAACGTTTATCGCGATACAATTTTGTTTCTCTACTTGCTTAATTTGATTAATCGGAGCTGGAGCGTCAATATTATCAAAATTTAAACTATCTTCCGTCGGATAATTGGACGTTTGTTCCGGACCATAATGTCCGCAAGTACCATTATGTCCGCGAACCGATTTGGGCCCATTATGTCCGACCCATTACGTCCGGGGACCCATTACGTCCGACCCATTACGTCCACGGGCCCATTACGTCCGACCCATTACGTCCGACCCATTACGTCCGACCCATTACGTCCGCGGGCGCCTCAGTTGTATATGTATTGGCATGTTGCGGGTAGCAGTGTATATGTTGATGAACAGCATAATATTGTTTGTTTTAGTTAAGAATTGGCCGTTTCAAACTGCTTTTAACAACCATACCAAATCCGTTAAAACGGATTCGAAATCTCAAATTATAGATTTGTAATTCTTCAGGGGCATCAATGGGCTTCGTACTTACAGTGCAAAAACTGGTATGTTAAATAGTACACCAGTGGTGCTCATATGAAGCACGATAATTCAGACACTTTATTAAATTAACACCAGTGGTTTTTAACAACCCAATTTTGCAGTAGAGCGCTGTGCCATGAAATTGTTCTAACTAATTGGTTTTAACTTCCCCAACGTTACGTGTTCAAACACTATTAGAGTTATGGGTCCGCGGACGTAATGGGTCGGACATAATGGGTCCGCGGACGTAATGGGTCGGACATAATGGACCCGCGGACGTAATGGTTCCGCGGACGTAATGGTTCCGCGGACGTAATGGGTCGGACGTAATGGTTCCGCGGACGTAATTGGTCGGACGTAATGGGCCCAAATCGGTTCGCGGACATAATGGTACTTGCGGACATTATGGTCCGGAACAAACGTTTATCAACTTTACCCTTTTGGTTTTGCACAAGAATTAATGGTCTGTGTTCTCGCGCAAACTCTTTCAATTCTCGCAATGTCCATTTCGATAAATATCTTCTTCTTTCTTCCATACTATATTTACTATTAATCTAGATAATATCGAATCGTTATTTCAATTTTTTAACTGCTAAAACCAATATCTTTTTAGCAAGCTCAATTTCTAACTTTTTTCTACAACCCCGCGCCCCACACTCGGTCTTTACCAAATATTACCTATACCTATACCAACCTACATACCAAACTTGACCTTTCATGAAAGGCCATCGCCACCTCCCACACTCAGTCTTACCTATACCAACCTTTCATAACGTCATCAACCACCCTCCTCTTTTTTATCTCATCAATCACGCCCACAAAAAGGGTACTTGTCATACTACTCCTTCAGTTTAGCGGGTATCAGACAGACGTTATAGTTAGCTGGTAAATAGCGCAATTTCGTAGAATTGCCTCGTGAGACCCCATATAATTATGTGTATATATGTGTCCAACACGGGCATTGAAGTCCCCCATGAGGATGATTTTGTCATAAGGAGGGGTTGACTTGATGATATTATTCAGATCGTCATAGAAAAATTCCTTGGTATCATCTAAAGAAGGCAAGGTTGGAGCATACGTACTGATGAGTGTGACATGCTGATCATCCACTATGCCCTTGGGCTGAAATGTTTTGACACAAGCAAACGATCTTATTGCAAAAACTCCCGCTTGTCAGCGTTCTTGTTCTGTTTGTCCGATCTAGAAGAAGGTATACCCTGCCCCAACCTCCTCAAGTTGAGATTCACCAGCTAGACAGGTCTCACTGAGGGCTGCAATGTCGAGCCAGTTCCCTAGCAATAATGGCTGTTTGACGCTCGTGCCTTGAGATATGGTCAAGAAGAGTACGCACATTCCATGATGCAAATGTTAAGTTAACTTTATTTCGTACTCTGTTTAGACCGAAGAATTGGATACATCCGACCGCGGTAAGCTGGCAGCGTAGTAGGAGCAAGTGATTTTAGGGTTCTTTTTCTCTCTCCCCTCTCCGTTCAGAGACAGCGGGGCTAATCCTGAAGAGGCCTGCTCTGTCACCCAGGTAGGACACGAACATCGATATTGCTCTGGTCAGCAACGAACAGCCATTACACCCAGGCCGCCTCTGTGTAAGTTTGAGGTTAAAGACTGCCAGTGATATCCTTCACCTATCCCCGCCACCGCTCACCCATGTATTATAGTGAGTATGGCTAGTACCAGCCAGTTGTTCACAGGTAAGCAGTGCAAAACGTGTGAACGACGAGTATGGGCGCAGTAACTGGCCAAAAGTCACTGCGAAGAAGCACGACGAATTGCCGTCTTGGTTAATGTGGCTGCAGCTGCTACGAAGCTGTGCAACAATGCCGGTACTAGAGGCACCAGAGTAGACTTCAGGGTTTCTGTCAGGGACTCCTCCCTTAGCCTTTGAATAAAAAGTCTAACCCACAAGGCAGCGGGGTGACCAATTTGTTGCCTTACGGCCGGATCATACTTAACACGAATTCATTGGCGGATCCAGGGGGTGGCTAAGGGGGCTGTAGCCCCCCTAAAATCGTTTAAAAAATAAATTAAAAAAATAAAATAAAAAAAAGAGAAAGAGAGAGAGAGGAGAGGGGGGAGGGGAGGGGAGAACGCACTCCCATTCCCACAGTGTGCGGGATAAACATAAGGAGGTGAACTACTTAGCACTGTCCTGAAAAATAATTGTTTTTGATTCTCAGCCCCCCTAAAAAAATGTCTGGATCCGCCCATGGAATTTGTGAACGAAGCGAATTCGTTAGGGTAACTGCAAACGTCATAATGAAATTTTTCTTAATACATGTAAACCATGTGAAATTGTTTAGTTTTTAAATTGTCTTTAGATGTGGAGGCTTACCCGTTTTTAATCACGGCAAGATAAGGGCCTGGTTTGACATGTGCCTCTTCGTAGGTCATAATACTGCTCTCAGGATAAACCTTGTCAGGATCAACATCAATGTAATTCATATTGACTCCTTTACTAAGCCGGACAACTATGATATCATAACAGCTGAAAAATAACAACAACAACCTGCATTTGAATATGCTATTTTTGGATATATTTAAGTCACAGCGATTATAATGTTATAAGTTTTGAGGCTTTGCATGGTGGAATATCGATATCGTTTCGGTTTGCGGTAACACCATGTGTTAATCTCAACTAACGCGAAGCTGAGGTACAGGTTCTGAAAAGACCCTTATCGCACAACTCGTATCTTAACCTTCGTTAACCCCTCCTAGGAGGGAGCGGTTGTACTCCAGTTCTTAAAAAACGCTTTTTTTGGCACTGCCCCGTTAATACTCGACCAAAAAACCAGACACCACTTGACTTTGTCACCTTCGACCCACTCTTCATGTATGAGAGCGCCGGAGTTGAAGGTCTATCGGGTTACATGTGGAATCTCGCATAATGTTCTGTTTGCATACACAAACCGTGTGTGTGTGTGTGTGTGTGTTTTAGACCAAAGAATCGCTTAGTGACTGGGTAGTAGTATATATGCAGCATCTTGAGCAGGTTTGTGGCTGTGGTTGTGTGCAGTTTGTTCGGAATTCGGAATTCGGCACAAAAACTGCACACAACCACAGCCACAAACCTGCTCAAGATGCTGCACACAAATTTGGGCTAAATCCCACCTCCACCTTCAATCCCACCTCCACCTTCAATCCCACCTCAATCCCACCTCCACCTCCACCACAAACCGGGTACGTAATGCGCATCATACATATTGGCATACATGTCTGGGCGCGCGCGTGACTCCCTCCACACAAAACTACACACAACTCAATGGTCCTCCTCAATTCCCTCCTCAATCCCTGCATACATATTGGCATACATGTCTGGGCGCGCGCGTGACTCCCTCCACACAAAACTGCACACAACTCATACGAGCAACAATGCAATGTTCTTGATGAGAATATTGGCAAAAATATGAGAGTTTGAATTAAAATTTCCGTCTTTTATACTCTACCATCCTTCGCGTCGCCGAAACAACCAATCACAAAGAGTGTGTGGTTGCGCCATAAACAATGCGCAAACATTCAACCAATCAACGATGTCCATTCTATTTTAAGACACGCTCATTGCACTGAGGTGAAAATTGTATATGTATTCTCCACCACACACAGAAGTATAAAATCCACCCTGGCGTGTTCTCATACCTTTTGTAATGTTTTTTTGTTTTTTTTATATTCCTTAAGGGAAGTAGAAAGGGGAGGGACAACAACGTACGAAGACAGACAAAAGAACGACTGTACATGAAGCTATTCAAGTATGATTTGTTAAATTTAATTTTAACACCAACAGCAATTTTTGACATCAATATATTTACAGATGGTTTTTAAGAACGACTGTACATGAAGCTATTCAAGTATGATTTGTTAAATTTAATTTTAACACCAACAGCAATTTTGACATCAATATATTTACAGATGGTTTTATATTGGTTTAAATTGGAAAACATTTGATAAACTGAAAACATTAAGTATTATTATTATTATTATTATTTTAAATTCTAACAAATACATGGGCCTTTAGAACATTTTGGTATTTGTTAAATTTAATTTAACACCAACAGCAATCTTTGACATCAATATATTTACAGATGGTTTTTATATTGGTTTTAAATTGGAAAACATTTGATAAACTGAAAACATTAAGTATTATTATTATTATTATTATTTTAAATTCTAACAAATTCGGGCCTTTAGAACATTTTGGCCTTTGTTAAATTTAATTTTAACACCAACAGCAATCTTTGACATCAATATATTTACAGATGGTTTTTATATTGGTTTTAAATTGGAAAACATTTGATAAACTGAAAACATTAAGTATTATTATTGTTATTTTAAATTCTAACAAATTCGAGGCCTTTAGAACATTTTGGCTAGACCGAACACTGGGAAGGAATTTGCTTGAACTCACGCAACCGTAACCTATTGATGATACTGCACACAACTGAGCACTACTCCCTTCACACAAACTACACACAAAATAAGGTGGGGTGTGCAGTTTGTATGGTGGAGGGAGTAGTGCGCAAGCGGAGCATATTGATGATTTCGGGCAAGTTGTTGAGATACGTCTGGCTTGAATTGAACTCGTGAAATACAACATTGGTTTAAATAATTAATCCATCAGTCCGTTAAGGTATAGGTTATTCTAACAAAACCCTTGAAACTTGTTGAAAAAAAAATTGATCATCGAATACATTCGTTTTAATACGGGGAAAGTGTATTCTGATAAAATCGTTCACGTTGACGTCGTTCTTGTTGATATCGGAAGTGGAAAAAAGTCCCACAATCTTGCTCATGGTGATTCCCCGACATCGATGTAACAAGAAGTAGATGGAATATTGACCGCAGACAGCAGACAAGGGTCCCTGTAGGCGTTGATGATTATATTGAGTTTTTTCCGCGTTGTTCTTGAGAAAATTTTGAACTCGGGTAACTGCGGTGGTAATCCGTAGGAATCAACATACTCTCCAACACCATCTCTCGTGAAGTATATTCCTACTCAATGTTGTCCTGGTTTCGTAATAGGGTCTGTGTTCACCACAAAGGCACTCGGACGAGAGATAACTTGCTTGGGAAGTTTATCGCGGGCGAACACCCCTCTGAAAAAATGTTTTGTGTAACGGTCTCTATTTAAAATAGTGCTAATTTCCGAGCTGTCCATGGTCTGTGCGTGCCCTTCAACTGGCGTAGTCGAATATGATGTTTCGAGCCTGATCTATTTACAAAATGTTGTTAAATTCCGCGTAGATGATCACGTTGGCAGTTTCCTGTAGCGGAGAGGCAAAGTGCATTTCCAACCGTAGGTTTCCGTGTTTGACAAGGTTAAAGTGTCCACCAGAAGACAGGTCAGGGGTGAGATCAAAAGCGTACAGTGCATAGCCCTTGGCGAAATCCTCACGACTGATGTCATTGCCTTCATTCTGGTACATTTGATCTGTTCCCGAGAAGAGGGTGTTGTATGCTCTGATGTAATTATTGGACGCATCGGAAAAGTTCGGTTTGAGTGGCGTATACGGAATCTGATCTCCATCTAGGTACACCGTCAAAAAGTTTGCGTTCAGATGCTGAAAGTTAAAGGGGTTCTTCGAGTAGTGTCCGTTGAACGCTACATTACTCACGCAGTCTATTACAATGCGTGTCGGAAGTTGTCCGAGAAAAGCGTAATCCTGAGTGAGTGTCAAGTTGCCTTGGGGTACAGAGATCATTTTGCAAAGGACGCATTTGATGGGATACTTTGCAGTTCCCTTTTCTAATGCTTTGGCATGACCCAGCATGACCGCGGAGCTCACTTTTACTTTTCTGACAAACACGGACGCGGCTTGAATTATCACCTTATAGGTAGGGTTGGCCCCTGAAGCCATCAGGCAGAAAGCATCACTACTGCGTATAAGTTTGAGTTTAAGATCCACCCCGTTTAGCATGTGTCTGTCTTGGAAGAAAATGTCACTATGTATGGGACCAATCATATCCACCACGCGGCTTCCTTTGATGTATTGATAGCGGGCTTTGAGTCCATTGTTGACAGCGTCGTCTGCCGCTAGGGGATCAGCGGTATCCATTTGTCCAGCTGTATCTTTGTAGAGCAATGAAGAGGAAAGTTGGGAAGCCCTTTGGCATCGTGACCATAACTCAGAAGACTTTCTATCATGGCTCGGTAAGGGTAAGTGGGGGTAGAAGCAGAGATAAGGCGATCGTTCAAGGTCACGTCGATCTGACTGAAGAGAGACTGCAAAAACAGATTGACTGGACCAACCGAAGAGTCGTCTGTCAGATTCGTACCGTCAGCTTTGACCACTTTTGCTTTGATATAGAGTTGTGTTTGGGAAAGATCAACGTAGTCTTCCCGGATCCAGGTATGAAAAAATTCAATAGGCCCTCCATCAGAAATGTTAGCAATGGGGTGGAATTCAGTCCATTGACCCTTCTCGATACTAGTCTGGGTGGGAGGGAGTGCAAATAAATCCAGTTCGGACTTGGTGCACTCGCAGGAATGATCGTGCAGAAGAGACATGCTGATGCCACAGAATTGTGCAGATAATACTAATCAAAGATGTCAAGTGACCTTTTTCGCCTCTTGCTCGCTATAGAAGTGACCCGTCTGCCTTGTGTTTTTCGTTTTATAGACCTGTCACGCGTGACTCGGGTATTAATACTTTGGAGGGCTTGTTTCGTCAGTTGACTTCCGGCCTCCGGAGCCTAGCTTTGGCTGCTGATTTTATATTCTTTCCTTCCAGTGCATCTTGGGCTATGCCAACACCAGTGCGAAGAGCCTGCTGTCCAAACGTCTTCAACCCAGCCTTTAAGAGAGGCATGGCTGACCTGAACAGGCCTCCCAAGATACCACCAAGTCCAAAACCGCGCTGCGTGCGAGGTCCTTAAACACAGGCAACCCTTGACCCACTTGCTGTGTGTAGTAATCTTCATAGTGATTAGAGTAGGGAATGTATTTAAGCTTCGTCATAGCGATCAGTTGAAGTACGGTGAGCGCCGCTGTTTGAAGTGTAGTTTCACGATGACCCTACCGTTGATAAATGGAATGGGCTCGCCTGTGTCGTCTCTTATATCTATTTCAATGGTGTCAATGACCTTTTGTTTCAGAGGAATGTAATGAGGGCTGTCGTATATTTTTGAAACGATATCTCCATATTTTCCTTCGGCGTTCACGATCCGTAATAAAGGTGCCCTCTTATCACCTACCGTGTTGTACTGGATGATATTAGTATACACGAACATGGAGTGAAATGGATGAACGTCCACAGTGTGAGGGGCTGTTTGGAGACCCATGATGCCCTCGTTGACATTGAACCCTAATAATGTCGCTAATCGGCCGTAAAACGTCAATCTTGCCCCTCCTCGTGTTTTCGTCACAATTTTTTGAATGTATTTATTGTACGATATGGTGACTTGTCCGTCGTGATCGATAGGGGGTTTAAAAGCTGATATAAGTTCTTTAGGCGTGGAATAGTAACCCTCTGCGATCGTGTGCCCGTGTGGCCGACCCAGTGGTCCAGCGTTACATACTATATTATTGTCACCTTGGAATACATTGAGCCAACGGTGTGGATAGACGAACTCGACCATGGCAACTTCCCATTCTCCCGTTAACGTGAGAGGGGAGGGCAAATTTACAAAGAAGTGAGCCAAAGTGTTGTTGGGATGAACATTCATCGAGCTATTGCTTGGGAGCGTCACGTAAAATGCAGCTCTCCATGATTCATTCGTTTGCTTAAAATGGCACATGGCTGACGTCCTGGTCGTCTTTATAGAGCGTGCAACTTGGACACCCAGCTATTGAATTTTCCGGATATCCAACCCATTTCACCAAGTATTCTGGTTTCCCCGTCGCCTTCTGGTTTTCAGTATTTTTCAACTTTGTACAGGTCGTCCTTCTGAACTGCATGTTGTAGTTCTTGCTCGTAGAAAGTTCCCTCCAATTGCTCTCCCTCATAATCGTTCAACGTGTACACAGGGGGGTAGCGGGGGATTCTGGCGTTGATGGTAAACAGTTCGGTGGTCCAGCTTGGTAAATAACTCTTACGGAAAGGCCTGGCGGCCATGCTGATGCGAACCGTATCTCCAACCTCGAACTTGAAGACAGTTTTTAGGGGTTGAAGTCAGGGGTGTACAGCGCCTGTCTTATTCGATCGACATTGGAAGTATTGACTGACGCCGGGGTGGATTTTATACTTCTGTGAAACGAATGATTGTAGCCAGAAAGTAATGCGGGGAGGACCTTTGTATACTGGTACGTGTTGTTGGCCGTGAAATATTTCCACATTTTTGTCTTCAGTGTTCTGTTAAATCTCTCAACAATGCTGGCTTTGGTTTCATTATTGGTAGTGAAGAAGTAGATATTCGTTTTCTTGAGAAAAGACTGAAACTTTTCATTGATAAATTCGGTACCCTTATCGGTCTGAAGCAGACGCGGCTTTCTCCTCCCTTTAAAATCTTTTGAAGGCTTTCACTAAAGTTGTCCCAGTCTTATCTTTCAGAGGAACGACCCACGCATACTTCGAAAAGACATCGATGCACGTCAGCAAATACCTGTACCCTCGATTGTGTTCTTTGAGCGAGGACATATCTACCAAATCTGCCTGCCATTGGTGATCGATGCCGTGCACTTCGACCCTATTTCTTTTAAAATTTCTCCGTATTGGTTTGTGCAACGTGTAGGTCGGCTGTTCCCGCAACCATACAGTTATCTGTTTCTTTGTGACATTGATGCCGTCTCTTACTGCAGCGCGGTAAACAGCCTCCACACCACCAAAAGCGGCGGGTGTTTGGGTCGTAATACACCTTCTTCAGGTATGCCTCCGCCATCGGTAGAATCCGAGTTTGTAATGATGACGGTGCTTTGACAACAAGCCCATGTGCAACGGATTTTCTTAAGAAAGTGTTGGGGTCCACAGTCGGACTTGGGAGGACAACAGTCCATGGTGAACGAAAACACAAAATGACAAGAAAAGACTCGATACATCTTTTAATATGGAGTCCATTTCGGGGTGGCTTGTTTACGGTTCTCTCTTCTTTTCTTACCTCGAAGGGAAAGGGTGATAGATGTGTAGCTTCGGCAAACAGTCGAGGTAGACCGAACGACTCCAGGGTACCCTTTCAGCTCAGCTTTAAATTTAGTAGGATAGTGGGTGACGGGTTCTCGTTCTAACTTGGGTGGTTCTCATGGTGTTCGCTCTAACTTTTGCTTGTCTTTGGATTCATCAATATTCATTTGCAATTTAATGTTTAAATTGGCATTCCTCTGCCGATTTAAAATGGTGTACCTCTGAAGTGTCTGATGATACAGCTTCATTTTCTCTTCGTCTGTGATATCCTGCCTTTCGAGCAGAGTCCTCATGTCTTCGTCCAAACCGTGCACTACACGCGTTGTTGGAGTTTGTTCTAGCAGTCTTGCAGCTTGCAGTTGCGAAAGTGTGTCGTGGGGAACAAGTACCATTTTCTTGGTGTGCTGCATCGTTACTTGAAGAGCAGACCGGCAAGTGCACTCAAAACAGGAGTATGTAATGCACCCAGGAATCCACCTTTTTGATGAAGAATTTTGTTCTTCTTCTGGACACTAAGTTTTTTGGTGGCGAGGGCTCTGATGTGATGCTTGTATTTTTTTAGTTTTCTTTTGTCGGCGGGTTTCAGACTTATGTTCCCATTGAGGATGTTGAGGGCACACTCACACACACAAGCGATAAGTTCTTTACTGGCTCCCTGGATCACACCCTGACGCTGTTTGATATTTCCCTTCTAGGACTTGTAGGTACGGAGCGTGGTTCCGCACGCGGTTAGACATCTTCAAATGAATGACGTGCTCGGATCCTCACTTCATTTATACCTTCGGGACATACACAATTGGGTTCTCACCCGGAAAAATGTGGGTCCTTAGTCTCATTTCCTCGGACGTTTCGGGTTTTAGATCAATGAAAAGGTAACCGTAGGGTGGTAAAGTGGCATCTCGGTAGGCTTCGACCATGAACTTTGATTTGGTGGGATACATTTGTTTTGCCAGATGGTTTATCTGGGAAGCGTCCCTAGGATTTTGAAGAGGATCAGGTAATGTGCGTTGAGACTAATCGTGCGCATTTCTTTGCCCTGATGAAATAAATTTTGTAGAATCAACACTATGGAAAGATGTCTATGATGACTGCCGTTGGTAAAAGCTCCGTAATCCGTTTGCTGTTGCCTGTTTCAGACATGAGATCATCGATCACTATCATATTGTTCATGGATCGATGTATTTTCGTATGAAGGTCATCTGGAATACCTTCCACAAATTGTATATTACGAACCACGTTTGCCAAATGAGCGTAAGCATGTTGAAACTCTCCGTAGCACCACACGATGTTGTCTGGTGGAGGTTCGATGACCTTTTCATCCGCTGGAACCAGCAAACGTTTTACGAACTGAGTTTTGCCTGAGCCGGTTGGTCCTGCTATCACACAAGTGAAGGGATGTTTCATTTGCGGGTTCATAGTATGAAATGAATACAGAGAGGATTTGTAACTGGTTTAAGTATGACCTAGGGCTTAGGAAATAAATAAGTCAGATAACATACATTTTTTTTTTCTTTCCTTTTTTTTTTTCACAAGAACAGACCAATAATTTATTTCAACTGCAACTCCAAAAGGAATGATAAAATAGCTTCATTCAACTAAATTTATTTTAGTGTTTAGAAACATGTCCCGTACAAAGTGTTAACTTTATTGACTTATTTGTTATTTGTTATTATTATTATTATTATTATTATTATTATTATTATTATTATTATTCAAAGTTCATAGCGGGTCAAACCACATAATAACCACGACCACATTATTACAAAAACCACAAAGTGAGCAAAATCATTTGGCCAATCCACATATTAACCACTTTTTGGTTATTATGTGGTATTTGAGGTTTTGCCCATTCACAAAATAATTCCTTTCTGCGCTTTTTTCAGTTTATCAAATGTTTTCTAATGAATTGTTTTAACATGTTCAAAGTTTAACAACAGACTTAAAGACTGAAAACTTTTAATGAATGAAATTTCTCAAAATGTTTTTTTTCTCAACATTGTAACTTATAAAACAACTATTTTTTATTCAAAGGGTGTCACACGTTCATACTAAACTTGATTTCAAATTAACAATTAAATCATTAAATTATTTGGTGTCCTTTAGTGTCTGTAATAGAATAACTATTTTCAAAAATACAACAACAACATATGGCAAATTGATAATACTTATTGCAGATGAATGAACTAAAATAATCGTCTTCTAACCTTTGCGTTCTGTTCAAAGTGTTCAATTAAACAAGTCCATTTAATTCCATGACCTCGTTCATGACATGAAACAGGAGGAATTCCCGAGTTTCTATCGTCGAAAATGTTAACGAGGTTCAGAGTTCCATTCTGATGTTCAGAGGTCCATTCATTCCGAATATCAGTTATGATAGAGTACACGTCCTCATCCATTCCATCGTAAGCTTCAACACCAACATGATGTGCCATTGCGCCAAACACAGCACAAACATGGCTCGGCTGAATGTCTTGTTCTGCTTCTTCGAAGTGGTCATCCACGAAATCTTCAAAGTGGTCCTCAGGAGGCTCGCCGTAAAACAGACACTCGTGATCCCGCTGCCTTGGCAAATCAAACTCACACCCTTCGCAAAGTGGAATCTGTTGAACTGCATAACTTATTCTGATGATGTGATCCGTGACGATTTTGTCATCACTTGTTTCACAAGTGTCCTGATTTTCTTGCGCTTCAACACATTCTCCTCGCCCTCCATGTCGTGCTCTTCATCATCTGCAACAGGTAGACAATACCATTCAGTTAATCAACAGTTAACATCTTTGTTAATCAGCTAAACTTGAAAGATGGCTTTAGTGATGGCGGTACTCTGTTGTTTGAGCTGACCCCACTGCTCCACGGTGAGATTAATTCCCCTCTTGCCAGCAAGCAATTTGTTTCTGCTGGGATTTAAATAGTAGTCTCTTATGTTAATGTAGGTGCGACCCTTGAAACGCTTGACAACAGCATATCGCTCACCTCCGATTTGAAATCGCACCGCCTTCTTGTCGTTCTCTTCCTGTTGTTCATCCGGTGGAAAGTACAGCTTGCGCTTGACTCCTGCCTTCCCTTTTACATTCTCTGGGAGATTAGCTCTAGGGGTTGATGCTGTTCTAAAGGCCCGAATTTGTTAGAATTTAAAATAATAATAATAATAATAATACTTAATGTTTTCAGTTTATCAAATGTTTTCCAATTTAAAACCAATATAAAAACCATCTGTAAATATATTGATGTCAAAGATTGCTGTTGGTGTTAAAATTAAATTTAACAAATACCAAAAATGTTCTAAAGGCCCCGTATTTTAGAATTTAAAATAATAATAATAATAATACTTAATGTTTTCAGTTTATCAAATGTTTTCCAATTTAAAACCAATATGTGTTCGGTCTAGCCAAAATGTTCTAAAGGCCTCGAATTTGTTAGAATTTAAAATAACAATAATAATACTTAATGTTTTCAGTTTATCAAATGTTTTCCAATTTAAAACCAATATAAAAACCATCTGTAAATATATTGATGTCAAAGATTGCTGTTGGTGTTAAAATTAAATTTAACAAAGGCCAAAATGTTCTAAAGGCCCGAATTTGTTAGAATTTAAAATAATAATAATAATAATACTTAATGTTTCAGTTTATCAAATGTTTTCAATTTAAAACCAATATAAAACCATCTGTAAATATATTGATGTCAAAGATTGCTGTTGGTGTTAAAATTAAATTAACAAATACCAAAAATGTTCTAAAGGGCCCCCGTATTTGTTAAATTTAAAATAATAATAATAATAATAATAATACTTTATGTTTTCAGTTTATCAAATGTTTTCCAATTTAAAACCAATATAAAACCATCTGTAAATATATTGATGTCAAAATTGCTGTTGGTGTTAAAATTAAATTTAACAAATCATACTTGAATAGCTTCATGTACAGTCGTTCTTAAAACCATCTGTAAATATATTGATGTCAAAATTGCTGTTGGTGTTAAATTAAATTTAACAAATCATACTTGAATAGCTTCATGTACAGTCGTTCTTTTGTCTGTCTTCGTACGTTGTTGTCCCTCCCCTTTCTACTTCCCTTAAGGAATATAAAAAAATATAAAAAACATTACAAAAGGTATGAGAACACGCCAGGGTGGATTTTATACTTCTGTGTGTGGTGGAGAATACATATACAATTTTCACCTCAGTGCAATGAGCGTGTCTTAAAATAGAATGGACATCGTTGATTGGTTGAATGTTTGCGCATTGTTTATGGCGCAACCACACACTCTTTGTGATTGGTTGTTTCGGCGACGCGAAGGATGGTAGAGTATAAAAGACGGAAATTTTAATTCAAACTCTCATATTTTTGCCAATATTCTCATCAAGAACATTGCATTGTTGCTCGTATGATTTGTGTGCAGTTTTGTGTGGAGGAGTCACGCGCCCAGACATGTATGCCAATATGTATGCAGGGATTGAGGAGGGAATTGAGGAGGACCATTGAGTTGTGTGTAGTTTTGTGTGGAGGGAGTCACGCGCGCGCCCAGACATGTATGCCAATATGTATGATGCGCATTACGTACCCGGTTTGTGGTGGAGGTGGAGGTGGGATTGAGGTGGGATTGAAGGTGGAGGTGGGATTTAGCCCAAATTTGTGTGCAGCATCTTGAGCAGGTTTGTGGCTTTTGGTTGTGTGCAGTTTTGTGCCGAATTCGAATTCGAACAAACTGCACACAACCACAGCCACAAACCTGCTCAAGATGCTGCATATATACTACTCTGGGTGTATTGAAAGACACATGGCATGATAGACACAGATTGCACCACTGTTGATGATTGCCGCGCCACTGGTTGGTTGTAGAATGGTTGTAGAACAGCTTTTATGTAATTAAAGTTGTGTGGAATTTTTTAGTCATGCTATGACACCATTACATAATGTGTGCAGCAATACATCCGCTCATGCGTTTGAATAAATTAAACTAATTAATGCCCAGGAGGGTTAAGTGAGAAAGGTTCAAGGTAGAACCAATTTCGGGCAATTCGTTTTTCTCTACTGTCGCTAAGTGAGAAATATAGTTCAGGGAGAACCATGGGGACTTCACGGCTTATTCTCAACATTTCGATTAGCATGCTCTAATCTTCGTCCTGACGAAAATTAGATTCTTTATTTTCCCATTGGAATTCCAATGGGAAGTCTTATGCAAGATGTGGGCGGTTCATTTTAAATGAAGACCAATCACAGGCCCCTAGCTTTGACCCCGTTTGATCCCACACACACAGCACAATGCATGCAAACACACGTCGTACATGAGCCCAATTATGGACTGTATACATGTGAAAAGGAGTACACAAAGGTCAAAGTCCAACCTCGTTGCACATGTACAGTACAATCATGTACGTATATCGCGAACAGCGAGCATGCAGTTGCTGGGCCAACCAGTCACCAATGAGAATACGTCTTTGGTTTTTGAATTAAGTATAATTATTAGCATTAATGTTGGCATGTGCAGAAGCATCAATGCGCGGTGACGAATGGTCACTCTATGTACATACCATACATGTACATTGTACATGTTGATGTACATGTATACAGTGTGAGTCCGTACAATGTGCGAATGTGCGCTGGAGTTCGGATAGCTAAATGGGGCAAAATTATGCGCCCAAACCGTTCCGACGCGCCTTGATCAAGGCTAGGTTCAGGGTGAACCAATATCAGGCAATTCATTTCTCAACTATCGCTAAGTGAGAACGTGGTTCAGAGTTAATTAGAGGTCACAGCGGCGGGTCCAGGTTGGCCAAATAGAGGTGACACAGAGACAATTATAACTCCGCACTTAAATGTAATGTATAGAACTGTAATTCACAAATACAAAAAATGGTTGAATTTTAATACAAATTTACTTGGTAAAACTAACAATGGTATCAATCTTCCTTTGAAATTAATTTTTGCCCGAGGTGTTGCAAAATTTTAATTATTTTTAATAATGAAAAACTTTACTTTCTAAATCAACATTGCAATGAAAACAACAAATGTAAATAACATTAAGGACACAACAATGTAAGCTGAAACAGGTTGTTAATTAAATGTATTTTGATACAAAGAAAGTAATCCACTCATAGTAAGGCTGTGCCGGGTATCCGGATACCCGACCGTAAATGTCATTACCCGGTTCCATTTTTTGGTTCCAATTACCCGTAAACGACTTTTTAAAATTCCGACTGAACATTTTAAGCCACACAAAACAATAAAAGTCTCTGATTTTTTTATAACAAAATGAAGAAAACTTGGATGAAGGCTTTAGAAGTAGCATTTGCCGACAGCCATTCACATACTGGACGGCTTTTATTTGAAACCTGTATTTGCATTGGTTAGTTTATACATTTGGGAGTATTTGGGTTTTTACAAAATTGTTTACGGGTACCCGGCTATCTGAAGATTTCAAATTTCGGGTATCCGGTTCCCAAAATAACTGAAAACGCACAGCAGTTTTGCCAACATTACGAATGTTGTACTTTCCCTTTAATTACCTGATTGGTCCATTTCTTGAACTCGCGTTCACCAGAGACATCCAAAAACTGTCAGAAGAGACTATTTGTTCATCTGCTCCTACCGATATAGGCATGGTAGGCTTCGAAGGAATAGGTGGGCCTTTAAATAAAAAGTTTATAAAAATATACATTTATACATTTTCCAATTCTTATCCTTGTCAGCAGTTCGATGTGGATTTCTTTGTTAGCACAAACACATCATGGAATAATCCTCTAAAGTTTGATTCAGTTAAAGAAAAAACATTTATTTTCCATTTTTGCACCAAGTACATATAGGTGTATGTTTTCCTTAAAAAAGGAATATTTGCTTATACAATAGCCTACACAGTTGGATATTTTTAGTGATTGATTCCAGATTTCATTGCTTCTCTTTCAACACAACAAATATATTTCTGAATCCATAAAATGCAAATTCAAGCCTGTGTAGATAACAAAACTGTTCAGATAACCCACCACCCACCTATGTCTATGGTTTCACGTCTCGTTGTATGTTAACTCCTTAACCAAGTTTTGCTTATAATTTGCAAAATTCAAGTTATTTCGTCCAACGGTATATGCACCTGAATCAAATTTCCAATAATTTTGCTAAACAGGTTACATCAACTGACATGTCCGTATGTGATTGCAACAATTCAAGAATATTCAAACACAACAACGAACCATATTATTGCACCACTTCTGAATCTTCTTCCAAAAACTGGAAAATTATGTTTGTTTTTTGGGCCCAGTCTTTGCATAATTATGTTATTGCCACCATGGTAAACTATGTGTAATTTAGGAAATTCACGGATGGTTTATGTGGAACGAAAACAGATCTTGGAAATTGACAGATGGATATTTGGAAAGAAAACTGATTTTGGAAAGTATGAGATTATCATCAGATGTTGTCTTACATGCAGCGTTTGTGATACAGCTGCCAATGGATACCGCACTTTTTCTCCCATTTGAGGCGCTTCTGTCTTGGCGCTGACCATAAAACTAATATCTGAGTAAGGAGCCAATACACTCTTGTTGAATGAATAAGACAGAAGGCTCCCGTCAACAATTTGTGTGCCCATGCCATCTGATACAGTAGCCCTTCCTGGGTCAAGTCGGGGATACGCAACGTAGTGCACCTGTATTGACAATAATGTGAAAGACAATAATGTGAGCATTAACAAAACAAAATAAAACTAACCTGCAACCCTCCCCACCCCACCCCAACTGCAACAAAACCAAATCAAACAAATCATATTTTGAAAACAACATTTTGTGACTAAAGACTAATTATTCAGAAGCAGTACTCGAACCTTTGACCTCTAGATTACTGTTCTAGCACTTCACCAACTGAGCTATCTAGCCTTATGGTCGTTGGTCTCCCACATTGTCAATAATCTATACCTAAAGTCTTTTACCTACATGTATGTAACAGACTTCTGGTAATACTATACAGCCAGAAGCCATTTGACCCATACATGTCGTGTAACCAGGGATCACAACCCAGGCGTGTGATTGGACAGTTTTGAAAAATCCACGATGTAAATTTTACTAGGGGTATTGGGGCCGCTGTTGTGAACAGCGCTGGGTTGAAATCTATAGTTCTGAGCATTTGCTTTGCTTTCCTTTATTGCTTAAATCTTTAAAATCTGGAAGGATCACAACATTGCAATTTGTAAAAATCCGAAAATCCGGAAAATTCTGGACAAAACACACCCCTGAGAACCTCTTGTTACAATGCTAAACCTGGGAAGCAGCAGTCTAGGAATCACTCAAAGTGGATACATCATTTTTATTCTTAAAATTAATAAAATCATCTAATAAACCAGACAGGTATATCAATTAATTTGTGCAGTCTCAATTCATTATCAATGTTTGTACTAGATGAAAAAAAAAATGTTTTTCTGTAACTGAGAAATTATTATTTCCAAACTACATCAATACATCAATAGGTACATAAAATACATTTTTGGATACTCAATTCATTATCTTCTTTTTTTTCGAGATGGTAAACAGATATTTTTCTGTAAGCGAGGCATTCTTTGGGGAGACAATAATTCACTAACATACCATAATAATTAATGCATATTTAAGCAAATAATTGTGAATGTTCCACAAGTATTTCATATATTATTTCTCAGTATTTACCGTGTAACTCTGAATAATTCCATTTTCATTTTCCGGTTTGTCCCAGCTTATGTTGCAGTAGTCTTTAAGGTTTTCACTTTGAACATTCAAGGGAGCAGACGGCGCTATACAAAAATAAAATCATTAATCGTATTATGAATAACACTGACAAAATGATTATGAAATATAATTCCTTAGAAATGTCAAAGTATCAATAGAAACGTCAAACTATGAATAAAGTTGCATTTATAGCCAAATATATCTTACTATCTTGTGCAGTTTGTACTGTTAACTCATCTGATGGAGTTCCTTCAAGATCGTTTCCAAATTGTTGATTGAACGCAGTCACCACCACAACGTAATTGGTAAATGGTTTCAGATCGTCTTATTAGTTGCATAGTGTCTGCAGCTGCAGATGGTAAAGATTAAAACAAATGTTATGTATGAAGCTGATGACCCAAATAGACAGGTCTTATACCCCATAAAATTGGGTTTATACATCACGTTAGGAGTTCAAAACCAAGCCAAATTTACAATATTATGTTTTTGTTGGTTGGCAAAGAATCTTAGATTATGGCATCATAATTCCCTTCTCATTCAGAATGAGTAAGTCAGTGTAATAATCAGGTTACATGTTTAAAAAAAAAAAAAAATTTAAATCACCAAACATGCTCAGCTCACGTCCAAAAAACACAAAACTGTCTATTCTCATACAGGTCAGATCAGTGCAAAAAATTCGTCGAATTTTGATCTGGCTTTAAATTTGAATTACGGGTTGGCTAATTTCACCAGAAAAATGGATAGTTCCCCTGAAAAAATATTTCAAGAAATGTTCCAACATAAATTTTACACCAAGTAAGTTTTTAGTAAAACTTAAAGATAATTTAAATTAATTAGTAAATAATGATGGTGCAAACCCATTCAGTGACGCCACATCTTTGTTGACTTTTGTGTTTGTTTTCCAAGATGTATTTGTCGTACAAATTGAAATACAGTGAATCCGTATTTGACTATTTCCAAAATTTGTCCATTGGACAAAGAGTTTTGTGGGAATAGTAGGCTTTTTTTTGTATGAACGTACCAATAATGACCGGTTGGTCAAATTGGGGAATGTGTAAAAGAGACAGGATATTTTTCAGATCCTTTAGTAGCAATAAGCTTTCATGCCTTACTCGGCAATCATCAGTTGCATGTAATGGTTCAAATTAATGAGCCTGGTGGTCTCCTGTCTTATTTTTAGATAAGACATATTGAATTGATGTTCTTTCCAAACAATTGTAATGTGTCCGTTTTGTTTGAGTGAGAGAGTTCGTTGTTTTTATGTGATTTGTTCCTCTAATAAGGAAAGCAGAACATTTAGTGTTTCATCTGGATCTTCGAAAAAACCAGAGTCGTATGGGGTGGGAGCGAGTTTCTCAGTTGATCCTTTTGGATCTGTGTTTGTGAGATTTACTCGGATTAGTTTCTCCCGAATGTTTTGGGCTTTTCTGAATGCAACAAAAGGTTGTTTCGGAAATATTTCCGAGTTGTGGGTTTTGTTGTGTGCCAATGCTTGTTTACTGCTTGTTTCACATCTCTGTGGTTAACGAACGGATTATAGGTTGTTGTGAAAACCAGTGGTGCTTCCTTGTTTTGTTTACCTTTTGGTGGTTTGTGAATCAGTTTGGCTCGGTTTGCCAGTGACACTTTGTGTGTTGCATTGTTTATCTCAGTTTGGGTATAGCCTCTCGCCAACAGTTTTGTGAGAAATCTTTGACTTTCTATGAAATCTTCCTCATTGTTAGTATTTATCGCATATCTGAGAGTTTCTCCGTAGATAAATGCTTTGAATACATGGGGTGGGTGTGATGAGGTTTTGTGTAGAAACTGATATGTTTCCGTTGGTTTGGTGTACACTTTTGTGTCAAGTATGCCAGTTTCACGGAAACGTTTTCCTTTGAAAATGGTTAAGTCAAGATAATTAATCGAGGTTTTTGAGGCCTCGTATGTGAATTTGAGAGTCGGATGCATCTGATTCATAGTGTGAATGAGATTTGTGAAATCTTCCATTGCGCCACTGTAGATGACTAGTATGTCATCTCTGTAGCGCCACCATGTTTCGATATGATCAGCCTGTTGTAGGATTTTGTTTTCGAGATCGTATAGTGTTATGTCACAGATTTCCGGACTGGCTGTTGAGCCCATTGCACAACCGATTTTCTGGAGATAAAATTTATTTCCAAATTGGAAACAATTTCTGTTAAGTATGAGTTCCAGAAGTTTGCGGATGTATTCGGATGGTGGTTTGTTGATGACATATGGGTGGTTGGTTCGGTCGAGGGCATTGCATACACAGTTTATTGCCTCGGTTTGGCGGATATTTGTGTACATTGAAACAACATCAATACTTGTGATTAGCACATTTTGTGGAAAGGTTTTTCCTTCGAGTTTCCGCAGTATGTCTGCTGTGTCGCGGACATAGGTTGGTTGGGCGGTCACTATTGGGAGTAGAAAATGATCTACAAATTCGGAAATTTTGGCGGTTGGACTCGAGCATCCACTTATGATTGGTCTTCCAACAAAGGGTGTGCCTGTGGGCGGAGTTTTGTGAATTTTGAGAAAATACATTGTATGACATGACATGTCCGTGGGCTTGGATCGAGGTATGCCAAAGTGTGCTTATCGATGTGGTTGTTGTTTTGCATCTCGGTTAAGATATTGTGGACTAAGAGGATGGTTACTGGTGTTATATCTTGGTCTAGCTCTGTATAGTGCTCTGATTCAAGATGTCTGTAACCAACCTGTAAATAGTCGGAGCGATTCAAAATGCAAATGCCTCTTCCTTTATCGTATGGTTTGATCACGATTTTAGGATTTTTTCTCAAGTTTTTGAGGGCTGTTAGTTCATGGCTTGTCATGTTCTTTTTCTGAGTTCTCAGACGAATATGAGCAAGTTGATATTTTGTGGCTTTCAGGTATTGTTCGAGGCACGTTTCGCTCTGTGTGGTTTTTGGATGCCAGGTAGAGGGTGGTTTAAATGGGTGGTTTTTGGAAGTTTTGTTATGCATTAGGTATGCAATTCTCATTCTTCTTTGGAAGATATTTATATCACTCAGGAGAGTAGAACGGGTTGGTTTAGCAGGGGTCGGAATGAAGTTTAAACCTTTACCCAGAGCAATTTTCTCAGTTTGAGATAGCTTCGCTGTGGATAGGTTTGTGATAAATTGTTCACTTTGTTCTGCTAAACTAGTCATTTGACTAATATGGTTTTGTTTGGTTTTATTTGAGCATTCATCTGAAAATCGTTTCAATTTTCGTTTTGATTGTGAATGTTTTGCTACTTTCGTAAATTTCCTTTTTGCCATAGTTGGGAGTTTCGAGTCTAATAATATATACTTATATATTTGTATTATATTAATTAGATAGTAATAAGGTAGACAATGGCATGAAATATCTCTTTTGAGAAGATGTGGTGGTCCTGAAAAGGACCGGTGGAAATTGGTCTTTAAAAAGACCGGTGGGTTTCGAAAGAGCTTTTTAGACTACCTCTCTTGGTCGCTTCTTCCCCCGTTTCGGGGGTGCTTGTTTTCTTGTGAAAAACTCGTGGTTGTTGTGCCGTCTGTCGTTCTCTCTCGGTTTTGAAGTGGTCATCTTCTCTCCTTGCGCCGACTTGGTTGCTTTCAGTAGCCGTTGTTCTGCCTCGCCCGCTTGGTGATTGTACTCCTCCAACGTTAGTTTGGTGAACGCAATCGCGGCCCTTTTGCCGAGTCTGTCCCAATTGTCCTGGAAGGACTTTCGGAAGGTTAGACTACGGTGTGGATGAGGGGGCCGCGATGCGTTCTGGAGGTATGGTGGTGGAGTGTCCCGTTGGATGGCCCTTGACAGTGTTTCGATTTGTCTGGTGATGTGAACTTTGGCAGTGGTCAGATTGTTGACTGTGTTTGCCAAAAGTTTTCACCTGTTTAAGTCGATCTCTGTCGGTTGGGGTTTCTTCTCTGGGGTTGAGTTTGTTGTTCTTGTAAGTCGAGCGAGGTCAGGGTTTCTTCCAGTTGATCAATTAGAGGGCGTTGTCCGCAAATAAACTGGCTTGATCTTGAGGAAGCTTGTGTGTCGGCTACTGAGGTTATTATTATCGGGGGTATATCCAAGGTTCTTGGTGGAGATGGAGTCGGTGAACGCAACTTGAGAGATCGCCGTTTGAGAGATGTACTGAGCTTGGAAGACATGTTGGCAGAATGTAGTAAATAATGATGGTGCAAACCCATTCAGTGACGCCACATCTTTGTTGACTTTGTGTTTGTTTTCCAAGATGTATTTGTTGTACAAATTGAAATACAGTGAATCCGTATTTGACTATTTCCAAAAGTAGTCCATTGGACAATGAGTTTTGTGGGAAGAAGTAGAGCTTTTTGTATGAACGTACCAATAATGACCGGTTGGTCAAATTGGGGAATGTGTCAAAGAGACAGGATATTTTTTCAGATCCTTTAGTAGCAATAGCTAAGCTTTCATGCCTTACTCGGCAATCATCAGTTGCATGTAATGGTTCAAATTAATGAGCCTGGTGGTCTCCTGTCTTATTTTTGGATAAGACATTGAATTGATGTTCTTTCCAAACAAATGTAATGTGTCCGTTTTGTTTTGTTTGAGTGAGAGAGTTCGTTGTTTTATGTGATTTGTTCCTCTAATAAGGAAAGTAAAACATTTAGGCCTTTCTGAATGCAACAAAGGGTTGTTTGGGAATATTTCCGAGGTTGTTGGTTTTGTTGTCTCAGCGGCCAGTGTTTGTTTATTGCTTGATTCACATCGTTGTGGTTAACGAACGGATTATATGTGGTTGAGAAAACCAGTGGTACTTCCATGTTATTGTTTACCTTTTGAATGGGTTTGGCTAGGTTTGCCAGTGGGGTTTGGAAGTATTGTTAACATGGTTATGCAATTCTCATTCTTCTTTGGAAGATATTTATATCACTCAGGAGAAGTAGAACAGGTTGGTTTAGCAGGGGTCGGGAACGAAGTTAAACCTTTACCCAGAGCAATTTTCTCAATTTGAGATAGCTTCGCTGTGGATAGGTTTGTGATAAATTGTTCACTTTGTTCTGCTAAAATAGTCATTTGACTAATATGGTTTTGTTTGGTTTTATTTGAGCATTCAAATGAAAATCGTTTCAATTTTCGTTTTGATTGTGAATGTTTTGCTACTTTCGTAAATTTCCTTTTTGCCATAGTTGGGAGTTTTGAATCCAATAATATATACTTTTATATTTGTATTATATTAATTAGATAGTAATAAGGTAGACATATGGCATGAAATATCTCTTTTGAGAAGATGTGGTGGTCCTGAAAAGGACCGGTGGAAATTGGTCTTTAAACAGACCGGTGGGTTTCGAAAGAGCTTTTTAAAGTCACTCTCTTGGTCGCTTCTTCCCCCGTTTCGGGGGTGCTTGTTTTCTTGTGAAGAACTCGTACAGTTGTTGTGCCGTTTGTCGCTCTCTCTCGGTTTTGAAGTGGTCCCGTATCTCTCCTTGCGCTGACTTGGTTGCCTTCAGTAGCCGTTGTTCTGCCTCGCCCGCTTGGTAGTTGTACTCCTCCAACGTTAGTTTGGTGAACGCAATCGCGGCCCTTTTGCCGAGTCTGTCCCAATTGTCCTGGAAGGACTTTCGGAAGGTTAGACTACGGTGTGGATGAGGGGGCCGCGATGCGTTCTGGATGTATGGTGGTGGAGTGTCCCGTTGGATGGCCCTTGACAGTGTTTCGATTTGTCTGGTGATGTGAACTTTGGCAGTGGTCAGATTGTTGACTGTGTTTGCCAAAGTTTTCACCCGTTTGAAGTCGATCTCTGTCAGTTGGGGTTTCTTCTCGGGGGTTGAGTTTTGTTGTTCTTGTAAGTCGAACGAGGGTCAGCAGGGTTTCTTCCAGTTGATCAATTAGAGGGCGTTGTCCGCAAATAAACTGGCTTGATCTTTGAGGAAGCTTGTGTGTCGGCTACTGAGGTTATATTATCCAGGGGTATATCCAAGGTTCTTGGTGGAGATGGTGTCTGTGAACGCAACTTGAGAGATCGCCGTTTGAGAGATGTACTGAGCTTGGAAGACATGTTGGCAAAATGAGTGGGTACGGTTTTCGTTGGCGTTTATGCCGAGGTATTGCGGACTAGAGATGAGTCACAATCAAAAGCCTTTGTGTGTTTGGCTCGGGTGCATCATGAATTTCTAGCGTTCCCATTGGTTGTTCGTGAACAAAGGCACTTTGCGTCCTAGGTGGTAGTTCCGTATTAGAGCAAGTCAGAGAAAACGCGGGAAGTTGGTTTAATTTGCAAGTAGCAAAAGGATGTAGAAACCAACGCATTTTCTTGTGTGGTTGTGTTTTTTTCAAAACATGAGAAAGGTTTAATTTCTATTTCCTGTGTGTGGAAATGTAAGAAAAGATCAAGAGATCTGTCCCTTTCTTTGGTATGTGATAGGGAGCTCCGTTTGGAGCTGGAATGATTTTGCTCAGGGTTGATTTTTCCTTCCGAATGCGGAAATGGAAATCAAATATTGAATTTGGCCAAGTAGATTTGGCTAGGTGTATCCACTTATAGGTTGTTGTTAGAGAAGCGGTATTTGTTTCCTTCCGGTTTCGGGAGTTTGGAAAAGGGTGGTATTACCCATGCGCATTGCAAACTTCTTTGATATTGTAATAAGTGTCCTAATTGGGACCGCTGTGTACCGTCAGTGGCTTTCTCTTTCTATCTGTCCCTATTTTGGGTGGGTGTTGTGTTCAATATTTGAGTTTGACCATTTGGTCGGATTTATATGTTAAAAAGCATTTGTATTGTTTATTTTAGGATTATATGCCAAATCTTACCCTCCGAGTGCGGAAGTTGGGGGAAGGTTTGGTTTTATTAATGCTTTTGGTCGGTAGGAACTCCATAATGGTGTAGTTAGGCGACTGTGCGATTGCAATGGCCTGTATGTGTGATACGGATTGGGTTGTTAAGTCGTGGGTGGTATTACATACCGGTTTTGGCAAAGATGTAGCTACCTGAAGATACCATTCCTACTAGTTAGGGGGTATTCTCGGATAGCTTCGTAACCATCGAACCACAATACCCCTTAAGGGGAGGGCAAGGATTATAAGTAAAGTAGTAAATAATGATGGTGCAAACCAATTCAGTGACGCCACATCTTTTTTGACTTTTGTGTTTGTTTTCAAAGTTGTATTTGTTGTACAAATTGAAATACAGTGAATCCGTATTTGACTATTTCCAAAATTTGTCCATTGGACAATGAGTTTTAATGGGAATAGTAGGCTTTTTTGTATGAACGTACCAATAATGACCGGTTGGTCAAATTGAGAATGTGTCAAAGAGACAGGATATTTTTCAGATCCTTTAGTAGCAATAGCTAAGCTTTCATGCCTTACTCGGCAATCATCAGTTGCATGTAATGGTTCAAATTAATGAGCCTGGTGGTCTCCTGTCTTATTTTTGGATAAGACATTGAATTGATGTTCTTTCCAAACAAATGTAATGTGTCCGTTTGTTTTGTTTTGGTGAGAGAGTTCGTTGTTTTATGTGATTTGTTCCTCTAATAAGGAAAGTAAAACATTTAGGCCTTTCTGAATGCAACAAAGGGTTGTTTTGGAAATATTTCCGAGGGTTGTTGGTTTTGTTGTCTCAGCGGCCAGTGTTTGTTTATTGCTTGATTCACATCGTTGTGGTTAACGAACGGATTATATGTGGTTGAGAAAACCAGTGGTACTTCCATGTTATTGTTTACCTTTTGAATGGGTTTGGCTAGGTTTGCCAGTGGGTTTTTGGAAGTATTGTTAAGCATTGGTTATGCAATTCTCATTCTTCTTTGGAAGATATTTATATCACTCAGGAGAGTAGAACGGGTTGGTTTAGCAGGGGTCGGAACGAAGTTTAAACCTTTACCCAGAGCAATTTTCGCTTCGCTGCGGATAGGTTTGTGATAAATTGTACACAGCGGTCCCACCAGGACACTTATTACAATATCAAAGAAGTTTGCAATGCGCATGGAGGTAATACCCACCCTTTCCAAACTCCCGAAACCGGGAAGGAAACAAATACCGCTTCTCTAACAACAAACCTATAAGTGGATACACCTAGCCAAATCTACTTGGCCAAATTCAATATTTGATTTCCAATTTCCGCATTCGGAAGGAAAAATCAACCCTGAGCAAAATCATTCCAGCTCCAAACGGAGCTCCCTATCACATACCAAAGAAAGGGACAGATCTCTTGATCTTTTCTTACATTTCCACACACAGGAAATAGAAATTAAACCTTTCTCATGTTTTGAAAAACACAACCACACAAGAGAAAATGCGTTGGTTTCTACATCCTTTTGCTACTTGCAAATTAAACCAACTTCCCGCGTTTTCTCTGACTTGCTCTAATACGGAACTACCACCTAGGACGCAAAGTGCCTTTGTTCACGAACAACCAATGGGAACGCTACAAATTCATGATGCACCCGAGCCAAACACACAAAGGCTTTTGATTGTGACTCATCTCTAGTCCGCAATACCTCGGCATAAACGCCAACGAAAACCGTACCCACTCATTTTGCCAACATGTCTTCCAAGCTCAGTACATCTCTCAAACGGCGATCTCTCAAGTTGCGTTCACGGAGACCATCTCCACCAAGAACCTTGGATATACCCCTGGATAATATAACCTCAGTAGCCGACACACAAGCTTCCTCAAGATCAAGCCAGTTTATTTGCGGACAACGCCCTCTAATTGATCAACTGGAAGAAACCCTGCTGACCTCGTTCGACTTACAAGAACAACAAAACTCAACCCCCGAGAAGAAACCCCAACTGACAGAGATCGACTTCAAACGGGTGAAAACTTTGGCAAACACAGTCAACAATCTGACCACTGCCAAAGTTCACATCACCAGACAAATCGAAACACTGTCAAGGGCCATCCAACGGGACACTCCACCACCATACATCCAGAACGCATCGCGGCCCCTCATCCACACCGTAGTCTAACCTTCGAAAGTCCTTCCAGGACAATTGGGACAGACTCGGCAAACGGGCCGCGATTGCGTTCACCAAACTAACGTTGGAGGAGTACAACTACCAAGCGGGCGAGGCAGAACAACGGCTACTGAAGGCAACCAAGTCAGCGCAAGGAGAG
Organism: Zoroaster sp. YZ-2022; assembly: GCA_029582265.1. Taxonomy (NCBI): domain Eukaryota; kingdom Metazoa; phylum Echinodermata; class Asteroidea; order Forcipulatida; family Zoroasteridae; genus Zoroaster; species Zoroaster sp. YZ-2022. The sequence continues at coordinate 30,778,543 of CM055836.1, forward strand.
ATACGGGACCACTAAAACCGAGAGAGAGCGACAAACGGCACAACAACTGTGCGAGTTCTTCACAAGAAAACAAGCACCCCGAAACGGGAAGGACAAAATGAGTGACTTTAAAAGCTCTTTCGAAACCCACCGGTCTGTTTAAAGACCAATTTCCACCGATCCTTTTCAGGACCACCACATCTTCTCAAAAGAGATATTTCATGCCATATGTCTACCTTATTACTATCTAATTAATATAATACAAATATAAAAGTATATATTATTGGATTCAAAACTCCCAACTATGGCAAAAGGAAATTTACGAAAGTAGCAAAACATTCACAATCAAAACGAAAATTGAAACGATTTTCATTTGAATGCTCAAATAAAACAAAACAAAACCATATTAGTCAAATGACTATTTTAGCAGAACAAAGTGAACAATTTATCACAAACCTATCCGCAGCGAAGCTATCTCAAATTGAGAAAAATTGCTCTGGGTAAAGGTTTAAACTTCTGTTCCGACCCCTGCTAAACCAACCCGTTCTACTCTCTCTGAGTGATATAAATATCTTCAAAGAAGAATGAGAATTGCATAACCAATGCTTAACAATACTTCCAAAAACCCACTGGCAAACCTAGCCAAACCCATTCAAAAGGTAAACAATAACATGGAGTACCACTGGTTTTCTCAACCACATATAATCCGTTCGTTAACCACAACGATGTGAATCAAGCAATAAACAAACACTGGCCGCTGAGACAACAAAACCAACAACCCTCGGAAATATTTCCAAAACAACCCTTTGTTGCATTCAGAAAGGCCTAAATGTTTTACTTTCCTTATGAAGGAACAAATCACATAAAAACAACGAACTCTCTCACTCAAAAACAAAACAAAACGGACACATTACATTTGTTTGGAAGAACATCAATTCAATGTCTTATCAAAAAATAAGACAGGAGACCTGAGCTCATTAATTTGAACCATTACATGCAACTGATGATGATGCCGAGTAAGGCATGAAAGCTTAGCTATTGCTACTAAAGGATCTGAAAAATATATCCTGTCTCTTTGACACATTCCCCAATTTGACCAACCGGTCATTATTGGTACGTTCATACAAAAAGCCTACTATTCCCACAAAACTCATTGTCCAATGGACAAATTTTGGAAATAGTCAAATACGGATTCACTGTATTTCAATTTGTACAACAAATACATCTTGGAAAACAAACACAAAGTCAACAAAGATGTGGCGTCACTGAATGGGTTTGCACCATCATTGTTACTAACCTTCGAAAGTCCTTCCAGGACAATTGGGACGAACTCGGCAAAGGGCCGCGGTGCGTTCACCAAACTAACGTTGGAGGAGTACAACTACCAAGCGGGCGAGGCAGAACAACGGCTACTGAAGGCAACCAAGTCAGCGCAAGGAGAGATACGGGACCACTTCAAAACCGAGAGAGAGCGACAAACGGCACAACAACTGTACGAGTTCTTCACAAGAAAACAAGCACCCCCGAAACGGGGGAAGAAGCGACCAAGAGAGTGACTTTAAAAAGCTCTTTCGAAACCCACCGGTCTGTTTAAAGACCAATTTCCACCGGTCCTTTTCAGGACCACCACATCTTCTCAAAAGAGATATTTCATGCCATATGTCTACCTTATTACTATCTAATTAATATAATACAAATATAAGTATATATTATTGGATTCAAAACTCCCAACTATGGCAAAAAGGAAATTTACGAAAGTAGCAAAACATTCACAATCAAAACGAAAATTGAAACGATTTTCATTTGAATGCTCAAATAAAACCAAACAAAACCATATTAGTCAAATGACTATTTTAGCAGAACAAAGTGAACAATTTATCACAAACCTATCCGCAGCAAAGCTATCTCAAGTGAGAAAATTGCTCTGGGTAAAGGTTTAAACTTCGTTCCGACCCCTGCTAAACAACCGTTCTACTCTCTGAGTGATATAAATATCTTCCAAAGAAGAATGAGAATTGCATAACCAATGCTTAACAATACTTCCAAAAACCCACTGGCAAACCTAGCCAAACCCATTCAAAAGGTAAACAATAACATGGAAGTACCACTGGTTTTCTCAACCACATATAATCCGTTCGTTAACCACAACGATGTGAATCAAGCAATAAACAAACACTGGCCGCTGAGACAACAAAACCAACAACCCTCGGAAATATTTCCAAAACAACCCTTTGTTGCATTCAGAAAGGCCTAAATGTTTTACTTTCCTTATTAGAGGAACAAATCACATAAAAACAACGAACTCTCTCACTCAAAACAAAACAAAACGGACACATTACATTTGTTTGGAAAGAACATCAATTCAATGTCTTATCCAAAAATAAGACAGGAGACCACCAGGCTCATTAATTTGAACCATTACATGCAACTGATGATTGCCGAGTAAGGCATGAAAGCTTAGCTATTGCTACTAAAGGATCTGAAAAAATATCCTGTCTCTTTGACACATTCCCCAATTTGACCAACCGGTCATTATTGGTACGTTCATACAAAAAAAGCCTACTATTCCCACAAAACTCATTGTCCAATGGACAAATTTTGGAAATAGTCAAATACGGATTCACTGTATTTCAATTTGTACAACAAATACATCTTGGAAAACAAACACAAAAGTCAACAAAGATGTGGCGTCACTGAATGGGTTTGCACCATCATTATTTACTACTTTACTTATATAATCCTTGCCCCTCCCCTTAGGGGTATTGTGGTTCGATGGTTACGAAGCTATCCGAGAATACCCCCTAACTAGTAGGAATGGTATCTTCAGGTAGCTACATCTTTGCCAAAAACCGGTATGTAATACCACCCACGACTTAACAACCCAATCCGTATCACACATACAGGCCATTGCAATCGCACAGTCCTTCGCTTCTACCATTATGGAGTTCCTCCCGACCAAAAGCATTAACAAAAACCAAAACCTTCCCCAACTTCCGCACTCGGAGGGTAAGATTGGCATATAATCCTAAAATAAACAATACAAATGCTTTTAACATATAAATCGGACCAAATGGTCAAACTCAAATATTGAACACAACACCCACCCAAAATAGGGACAGATAGAAAGAAAGCCACTGACGGTACACAGCGGTCCCACCAGGACACTTATTACAATATCAAAGAAGTTTGCAATGCGCATGGAGGTAATACCCACCCTTTCCAAACTCCCGAAACCGGGAAGGAAACAAATACCGCTTCTCTAACAACAAACCTATAAGTGGATACACCTAGCCAAATCTACTTGGCCAAATTCAATATTTGATTTCCAATTTCCGCATTCGGAAGGAAAAATCAACCCTGAGCAAAATCATTCCAGCTCCAAACGGAGCTCCCTATCACATACCAAAGAAAGGGACAGATCTCTTGATCTTTTCTTACATTTCCACACACAGGAAATAGAAATTAAACCTTTCTCATGTTTTGAAAAAACACAACCACACAGAAAAATGCGTTGGTTTCTACATCCTTTTGCTACTTGCAAATTAAACCAACTTCCCGCGTTTTCTCTGACTTGCTCTAATACGGAACTACCACCTAGGACGCAAAGTGCCTCTGTTCACGAACAACCAATGGGAACGCTAGAAATTCATGATGCACCCGAGCCAAACACACAAAGGCTTTTGATTGTGACTCATCTCTAGTCCGCAATACCTCGGCATAAACGCCAACGAAAACCGTACCCACTCATTTTGCCAACATGTCTTCCAAGCTCAGTACATCTCTCAAACGGCGATCTCTCAAGTTGCGTTCACAGACACCATCTCCACCAAGAACCTTGGATATACCCCTGGATAATATAACCTCAGTAGCCGACACAAGCTTCCTCAAGATCAAGCCAGTTTATTTGCGGACAACGCCCTCTAATTGATCAACTGGAAGAAACCCTGCTGACCTCGTTCGACTTACAAGAACAACAAAACTCAACCCCCGAGAAGAAACCCCAACTGACAGAGATCGACTTCAAACGGGTGAAAACTTTGGCAAACACAGTCAACAATCTGACCACTGCCAAAGTTCACATCACCGAACAAATCGAAACACTGTCAAGGGCCATCCAACAGGACACTCCACCACCATACATCCAGAACGCATCGCGACCCCTCATCCACACCGTAGTCTAACCTTCCGAAAGTCGCTTCCAGGACAATTGGGACGAACTCGGCAAAAGGGCCGCGATTGCGTTCACCAAACTAACGTTGGAGGAGTACAACTGCAAGCGGGCGAGGCAGAACAACGGCTACTGAAGGCAACCAAGTCAGCGCAAGGAGAGATACGGGACCACTTCAAAACCGAGAGAGAGCGACAAACGGCACAACAACTGTACGAGTTCTTCACAAGAAAACAAGCACCCCCGAAACGGGGGAAGAAGCGACCAAGAGAGTGACTTTAAAAAGCTCTTTCGAAACCCACCGGTCTGTTTAAAGACCAATTTCCACCGGTCCTTTTCAGGACCACCACAATCTTCTCAAAAGAGATATTTCATGCCATATGTCTACCTTATTACTATCTAATTAATATAATACAAATATAAAAGTATATATTATTGGATTCAAAACTCCCAACTATGGCAAAAAGGAAATTTACGAAAGTAGCAAAACATTCACAATCAAAACGAAAATTGAAACGATTTTCATTTGAATGCTCAAATAAAACCAAACAAAACCATATTAGTCAAATGACTATTTTAGCAGAACAAAGTGAACAATTTATCACAAACCTATCCGCAGCGAAGCTATCTCAAATTGAGAAAATTGCTCTGGGTAAAGGTTTAAACTTCGTTCCGACCCCTCTAAACCAACCCGTTCTACTCTCCTGAGTGATATAAATATCTTCAAGAAGAATGATTGCATAACCAATGCTTAACAATACTTCCAAAAACCCACTGGCAAACCTAGCCAAACCCATTCAAAAGGTAAACAATAACATGGAAGTACCACTGGTTTTCTCAACCACATATAATCCGTTCGTTAACCACAACGATGTGAATCAAGTAATAAACAAACACTGGCCGCTGAGACAACAAAACCAACAACCCTCGGAAATATTTCCAAAACAACCCTTTGTTGCATTCAGAAAGGCCTAAATGTTTTACTTTCCTTATTAGAGGAACAAATCACATAAAAACAACGAACTCTCTCACTCAAAACAAAACAAAACGGACACATTACATTTGTTTGGAAAGAACATCAATTCAATGTCTTATCCAAAAATAAGACAGGAGACCACCAGGCTCATTAATTTGAACCATTACATGCAACTGATGATTGCCGAGTAAGGCATGAAAGCTTAGCTATTGCTACTTAAGGATCTGAAAAAATATCCTGTCTCTTTGACACATTCCCCAATTTGACCAACCGGTCATTATTGGTACGTTCATACAAAAAAAGCCTACTATTCCCACAAAACTCATTGTCCAATGGACAAATTTTGGAAATAGTCAAATACGGATTCACTGTATTTCAATTTGTACAACAAATACATCTTGGAAAACAAACACAAAAGTCAACAAAGATGTGGCGTCACTGAATGGGTTTGCACCATCATTATTTACTACTTTTTTTTTTTTTTTTGATTTATTATTATTCGACTTTACAATGGTATAAAATTACAACACAAAATCATACAAATAATTGACCTTAACAAAAAGAAAATATATATAAAACTATTCACAGAAGCCAGTGACGGAACGAGGCCAACAGGTGTACAAGAAAAAGCCTAACATATCGTCGGCTCAGTGCTATAAGGTCGTTAAGTTACGTAATGGACAAAAGGTCGTTAACAAAAAAAATCAAAAAGGCTATAAAACAGTAAATAAAATATAAAAATCTAAAATTAATGTTTCCTTATGAAAATCTATGTTTAGATTTTCATAAGGAAACATTAATTTTTGATTTTTATATTTTATTTACTGTTTTATAGCCTTTTAATTTTTTTTGGTTAACGACCTTTGGTCCATTACGTAACTTAACGACCTTATAGCACTGAGCCGACGATATACAATGTAGTGACGTAATTCCCTCGAAGACTGACTGCTTTCTGCAAACTTTGTTATTACACTGAACCTGTACATAATACAGTGTGTATGGATCTAGATTCATCACATCATAAAACAAGACATCAGAGTTTGTGTCTCCAGATATCATCCATGCTCCATTAATATCACGGTGCTTCACAGTACAGTTTAGAAGAGGTAGATTCCCATCAAAGGTGAGGTCCCAGGTGACATTAAGCTGATCATGACTCACAGCAACGACTGCAACATTATCAATCACTGGTAACTCTACAAAATTAAGAAGAAATATACATTTATAAAGGATATATTATTTAAACAAGTCTCTATGCACTGAACATTTATGAAATCAAATGCAGGCCTCCCAGTGCCTAATCTACCAAATATAGTTTTTTTATGCAAAATATAGGTTATTGTAGGTTGATCATGACTCATAGCAACGACTGCAACATCACCAATCACGGGTAGCTCTACAAAATTAAGAAGATATTTATAATAAGAATACATTTATAAAGGACAACTTATTTAAACAGGTCTGTATGCACTGAACAACAATGGAAAAAAGGTAGTTAAAAAAACAATTACACTAGATTACAAACAAATATATAAATAATCAGGGCTATAGAAGTTACAATATTTTTGCAGATATCCATGTTTCTGGTTCTTTAAACAAAAGGGAAGTCTGTTTTAGAAATACAGTGAAGATTGAACGTATTGTACAAAATTTGCTAAGAGAGGCCTCACAAATCGGGCAAACGTTCATACCCCTATGTGAACAAGTCGTTTAAAGCACAGCACGACAGAATTCCAATCGATACAGCAATTTTGGCTGCAATTGGACATCGTTTCATAGCCAAAAAAAATTAAGGAAATTAAAAATGCCGACGCGCAGGACTGAGGCGACGCGCATGGAGACCAGAAACCGGACACTTTTTTGCCTTAGCTGAACAGAATTATTGCAACGACGTCATATCTAGTTATACGACATCAGTAGGAAGTCCATTACATATGAAGTGTCAGCCTACTATCCGGTTGGTAAGTGTGACGTCTTTTCAACATAAGCCACACCTCTTTCACATGGAGTGATTCCAAAAATATTTTTTCTTACGTAAAAAAAACGGATTGCCCACTTTTTCTTTTTATAATTACAGAAGAAATCGTTTACTGTTATAGTTGATCGTGATATATGCTTGTGAAAAACGTGAAATAAAGGCCTGTTGCACATGAAGTATGCTTGTCTTGGAGCCACAACTTGAAAAACACGTGTATGTACTACCAATACGCGCGCGTGTGACGCAACTTCTTACGAAGAGTGTGACGTAATTCCAATATAAAACACGCCCACTTCGCCCATTGGAAATGCATTGACCACACTTTTCTTTAAGGATTTAGCTCAAGACTTGCCTTTAACGTAATGATTTGTAAAGACTCAAAATCTTACTAACAAAGTAAATTTCTACCTCAAGGATCGCTTCTGAATGTTCAAGGAATACAGGTTAAAATACACATTACACACTGCGGAATGCCAGCTTTGAAACAGAAAGCAGCAAAAAGAATGCGTATGGATACACGGGGCCGAATGTTTTGCAAACTGTATGTTATTCATTTCATAGCGCAGTTAATCGTTGTTAAGCATAGAGAAAGGCACGCTAACTTGCCGGCTGTTATTGCCAGTAAATCAATGATGCAACAATACAAATCCATGGTGAACGTGCACACACCGCTCTGAATTTTCTTGCTACCTGTGAAATACGCTTACGCTTAAGCAAATTTGTCTGCCATAGTTAGCACGAAAATTTGCTTACCGGTATTGCGGTAAGCAGCGCTATGAAATTAGTAAGGCCTACACGCGCAAACGTAGTACGCGCATTGTTCCAAAACCTTAAAGAATTAAAAGGATGGTCAATATATTTGAAATGGGCTTCTGATGATCGTTGCGTTGGAGCCAGAACGTACGAAGTGGGCGTGGTTTATGTTGGAATTATGTCACAACGGTCACACTTACCAACAGGATACCGTGGTATGGATCACAGCAGGTTGGCCAGCACACGTAAGTAATAGACTTCTGGTAATAGACTTTGGCTTATATTCAAGTCCCAATATGCCATATTTGGTACAAAGATTATATGCATTCATACTTTATTTATTTAGTTCAAATGTGGACAAGATTACCTTCCATGTCGCACAGCGATTACAACCTAACCATACACAAATTTTAATTGTGTTTTGTTTAATTGTTGTTGTCTAGCAGCTTTAGGCCTACTTACCAATCACTCTGATTTGGACATCTCGTGTATCTGTTGAATTATCTTGGTTCTGCACTTTGCACTGATATGTACCATTATCATTACGTACAAGATTACTGACATTCAGAAAGCTTGTCCGTTCAAGATCTCCATCAGATGTCTCCGTTATTGTATACTTGGTATCATTCATGATAGGAATTTGATCCAAGTCAAAATACCAAGTAATGGTAGAGCCATCTCGGGCATAAACCTTGCAGTAAATTTGAACAGTCTCGTCTAGTCTCCCCTCCACAGGATCAGACACTGTTATGATTCTCCCTGGTACTGTTAAGGAAACAAGAACAAAAGGAAATACATATTTATCACTTCTTTTTGAGACCTTTTTTGAGAGGTGGCTTTGGTAATGTTTGTTTTTCCAAATAGCTTCCCCATTGCTTCCTCAATCTAGATATAATGTTTATAGGTCCGTAACACCTACGTTAACAGTCATATTCTTTTCAAACATGTCAAAGGACACTTTTAGCGGGTGTATCCAGCTAGATATTCTGGAAAATTTTCTCTTAGGACGTGCATATTCTGGAAAATTTCTCTTAAGACGTACATTTGTAAATAAATCCGCCAAATTGTGTTTCCAATGCATAGTTTAAAATATGACAGATTAAACGTGTCCATTAGAATAGCAGTTGTAGTACTAACACCTAGGCTAGACTGGCGTGATCTAACTTAAGGCTTGCTATACAACATTTTAGACTCACAGCATTCATTGGTTATTGGATCGCTAGTTAGGGTGACTCTTTTGACTCCATTTACAGTCAAACGGTTACCAGTGAAAGGTTTTCACTGAATATAAAGCACTTCCAGCATAAACGAGCCCCTAGTCTCTCAATACCTTAATTAGTCTCATAGGCAGGTTGCATTTTCATTTCTTGAGGTGTACAATGTACAAGGAGCAGATCTATAGTCTGGTAATATTGTTACACTCACCGAGTACATCCAAGTCATACATCCCAGTGACAGGTGTCAATCCCTTTGGAGTTGCTGTACAGTTGTATACACCATTATTAGCTACTGTGGCATCATTCAGTATCACCTCATATAGTCCCTCACCATTCATTATAGCATTGTCAGTAGTACCATTGGGATACGTGATTGTCACTGGTAATATGAGGTCTCTAGAATGAAGATAAACTTTACATTTCCATGTACCAATGTCCACTCCAGCTGTGTCTAATACTGGATTAGGATCTGGTAGGAGCATCACTTGAAGATCTCCTTTTAAGCAAAAATATCAAATCAAAGTTCAGTATTATATTTCACCAATCAAGATCTGGTAAGAGCATCACTTCAACAAGTCTTTTATTAAAAGTTTGATAGTCATGTATGTTGGCAAAAATGCTTCTAAAGTATGCTTATAATTACTCTGAATTAAGATAATTAGGCTATACATTAAAACACTCATCAGTAAAATTTTCCAGCGAGTTGACTGATCTGGAAACTGTATGTTTATGAATGGTGGATAAGCAGTGTAAATACCAGTTCCATGTAGGCATATCAGATACAAGCACTACACAGTACCATTTGATAACTGTTATCAAATGAATAAATAATATGAATAATATTGATCACAAATGTCTTACTTTTATCACAAGTCTTGCCAGTAAGTTCAGTTTGATTACAGGTACATGTGCCATCAACGTTGTTACACATAACATCATTTTGGCCAGGGATAGAGTCAACACATGTGCAGTCCATTCCACAATTGATGCCATACTTTCCTTCCATACATGCTATTAGTTAATCAAGATTAACACCACGTAGTCAAATCTTGAAAATAGCTTACATAACTTACATAATGCTGGTCACCGATGACGTCACAATTAGCCCTCATAAGAAACACACAAGTGAAATTTTCGGAAAAACAATGTAGGATATTTTCTGAGAACTACAACATGGTTCAAACTGCTTGTACAATTTCTGTCAATTTGTTTGACTGGAAGTGTATGTATTAACGCATAACTGCAAGCATGTTGCTGATAATCATATATTATGTTTCTTAGAGCATGCGCATAACTGCAAGCATGTTGCTGATAATCATATATTATGTTTCTTAGAGCATGCGCATAACTGCAAGCATGTTGCTGATAATCATATATTATGTTTCTTAGAGCATGCGCATAACTGCAAGCATGTTGCTGATAATCATATATTATGTTTCTTAGAGCATGCGCATAACTGCAAGCATGTTGCTGATAATCATATATTATGTTTCTTAGAGCATGCGCATAACTGCAAGCATGTTGCTGATAATCATATATTATGTTTCTTAGAGCATGCGCATAACTGCAAGCATGTTGCTGATAATCATTATTATGTTTCTTAGAGCATGCGCATAACTGCAATCATGTTGCTGATAATCATATATTATGTTTCTTAGAGCATGCGCATAACTGCAAGCATGTTGCTGATAATCATATATTATGTTTCTTAGAGCATGCGCATAACTGCAAGCATGTTGCTGATAATCATATATTATGTTTCTTAGAGCATGCGCATAACTGCAAGCATGTAGCTGATAATCATATATTATGTTTCTTAGAGCATGCGCATAACTGCAATCATGTTGCTGATAATCATATATTATGTTTCTTAGAGCATGCGCGTACATGCAAGCATGTTGCTGATAATCATATATTATGTTTCTTAGAGCATGCGCGTACATGCAAGCATGTTTCTGATAATCATATATTATGTTTCTTAGAGCATGCGCGTACATGCCAGCATGTTGCTGATAATCATATATTATGTTTCTTAGAGCATGCGCATAACTGCAATCATGTTGCTGATAATCATATATTATGTTTCTTAGAGCATGCGCGTACATGCAAGCATGTTGCTGATAATCATATATTATGTTTCTTAGAGCATGCGCGTACATGCAAGCATGTTGCTGATAATCATATATTATGTTTCTTAGAGCATGCGCGTACATGCAAGCATGTTGCTGATAATCATATATTATGTTTCTTAGAGCATGCGCATAACTGCAAGCATGTTGCTGATAATCATATATTATGTTTCTTAGAGCATGCGCATAACTGCAAGCATGTTGCTGATAATCATATATTATGTTTCTTAGAGCATGCGCATAACTGCAAGCATGTTGCTGATAATCATATATTATGTTTCTTAGAGCATGCGCATAACTGCAAGCATGTTGCTGATAATCATTATTATGTTTCTTAGAGCATGCGCATAACTGCAATCATGTTGCTGATAATCATATATTATGTTTCTTAGAGCATGCGCATAACTGCAAGCATGTTGCTGATAATCATATATTATGTTTCTTAGAGCATGCGCATAACTGCAAGCATGTTGCTGATAATCATATATTATGTTTCTTAGAGCATGCGCATAACTGCAAGCATGTTGCTGATAATCATATATTATGTTTCTTAGAGCATGCGCATAACTGCAATCATGTTGCTGATAATCATATATTATGTTTCTTAGAGCATGCGCGTACATGCAAGCATGTTGCTGATAATCATATATTATGTTTCTTAGAGCATGCGCATAACTGCAATCATGTTGCTGATAATCATATATTATGTTTCTTAGAGCATGCGCGTACATGCAAGCATGTTGCTGATAATCATATATTATGTTTCTTAGAGCATGCGCGTACATGCAAGCATGTTGCTGATAATCATATATTATGTTTCTTAGAGCATGCGCGTACATGCAAGCATGTTGCTGATAATCATATATTATGTTTCTTAGAGCATGCGCATAACTGCAAGCATGTTGCTGATAATCATATATTATGTTTCTTAGAGCATGCGCATAACTGCAAGCATGTTGCTGATAATCATATATTATGTTTCTTAGAGCATGCGCATAACTGCAAGCATGTTGCTGATAATCATATATTATGTTTCTTAGAGCATGCGCATAACTGCAAGCATGTTGCTGATAATCATTATTATGTTTCTTAGAGCATGCGCATAACTGCAATCATGTTGCTGATAATCATATATTATGTTTCTTAGAGCATGCGCATAACTGCAAGCATGTTGCTGATAATCATATATTATGTTTCTTAGAGCATGCGCATAACTGCAAGCATGTTGCTGATAATCATATATTATGTTTCTTAGAGCATGCGCATAACTGCAAGCATGTTGCTGATAATCATATATTATGTTTCTTAGAGCATGCGCATAACTGCAATCATGTTGCTGATAATCATATATTATGTTTCTTAGAGCATGCGCGTACATGCAAGCATGTTGCTGATAATCATATATTATGTTTCTTAGAGCATGCGCGTACATGCAAGCATGTTTCTGATAATCATATATTATGTTTCTTAGAGCATGCGCGTACATGCAAGCATGTTGCTGATAATCATATATTATGTTTCTTAGAGCATGCGCATAACTGCAATCATGTTGCTGATAATCATATATTATGTTTCTTAGAGCATGCGCGTACATGCAAGCATGTTGCTGATAATCATATATTATGTTTCTTAGAGCATGCGCGTACATGCAAGCATGTTGCTGATAATCATATATTATGTTTCTTAGAGCATGCGCGTACATGCAAGCATGTTGCTGATAATCATATATTATGTTTCTTAGAGCATGCGCATAACTGCAAGCATGTTGCTGATAATCATATATTATGTTTCTTAGAGCATGCGCATACATGCAAGCATGTTGCTGATAATCATATATTATGTTTCTTAGAGCATGCGCGTACATGCAAGCATGTTGCTGATAATCATATATTATGTTTCTTAGAGCATGCGCATAAACTGCAAGCATGTTGCTGATAATCATATATTATGTTTCTTAGAGCATGCGCGTACATGCAAGCATGTTGCTGATAATCATATATTATGTTTCTTAGAGCATGCGCATAAACTGCAAGCATGTTGCTGATAATCATATATTATGTTTCTTAGAGCATGCGCGTACATGCAAGCATGTTGCTGATAATCATATATTATGTTTCTTAGAGCATGCTCATAAACTGCAAGCATGTTGCTGATAATCATATATTATGTTTCTGAGAGCATGCGCGTATATGCAAGCATGTTTCTGATAATCATATATTATGTTTCTTAGAGCATGCGCATAACTGCAAGCATGCTGCTGATAATCATATATTATGTTTCTGAGAGCATGCGCATAACTGCAAGTATGTTGCTGATAATCAAATATTATGTTTCTTAGAGCATGCGCATAACTGCAAGCATGTTGCTGATAATCATATATTATGTTTCTTAGAGCATGCGCGTACATGCAAGCATGTTGCTGATGATCATATATTATGTTTCTTAGAGCATGTGCGTACATGCAAGCATGTTGCTGATAATCATATATTATGTTTCTTAGAGCATGCGCGTACATGCAAGCATGTTTCTGATAATCATATATTATGTTTCTTAGAGCATGCGCGTACAGGCAAGCATGTTGCTGATAATCATATATTATGTTTCTGAGAGCATGCGCGTATATGCAAGCATGTTTCTGATAATCATATATTATGTTTCTTAGAGCATGCGCATAACTGCAAGCATGCTGCTGATAATCATATATTATGTTTCTTAGAGCATGCGCATAACTGCAAGCATGTTGCTGATAATCATATATTATGTTTCTTAGGGTATGCGCATAACTGCAAGCACGTTGCTGATAATCATATATTATGTTTCTTAGAGCATGCGCATAACTGCAAGCATGTTGCTGGTAATTATATTATGTTTCTTAGAGCATGCGCATAACTGCAAGCATGTTGCTGATAATCATATATTATGTTTCTTAGAGCATGCGCATAACTGCAAGCACGTTGCTGATAATCATATATTATGTTTCTTAGAGCATGCGCATAACTGCAAGCACGTTGCTGATAATCATATATTATGTTTCTTAGAGCATGCGCGTACATGCAAGCATGTTTCTAATATCATATATTATGTTTCTTAGAGCATGCGCGTACATGCAAGCATGTTTCTGATTATCATATATTATGTTTCTTAGAGCATGCGCATCACTGCAAGCATGTTGCTGATAATCATATATTATGTTTCTTAGAGCATGCGCTATCATGCAAGCACGTTGCTGATAATCATATAAATATGTTTCTTAGAGCATGCGCGTACATGCAAGTATGTTGCTGATAATTCTTAGAGCATGCGCGTAACTGCAAGCACGTTGCTGATAATCATATATTATGTTTCTTAGAGCATGCGCATACATGCAAGCATGTTGCTGATAATCATATATTATGTTTCTTAGAGCATGCGCGTAACTGCAAGCACGTTGCTGATAATCATATATTATGTTTCTTAGAGCATGCGCGTACATGCAAGCATGTTGCTGATAATCATATATTATGTTTCTTAGAGCATACGCGTACATGCAAGCATGTTGCTGATAATCATATATTATGTTTCTGAAATTAATCCATTTATTTATCAATTATGGACAGTCAATTATATTTATGTCATCAATATTGTATACAGGCTGTACACGCATTGAATGTAATGAATAATTACTTCTGATAGAGAAACTTACACATAAAGTTGACTCTCATTAATACGAGCTCGGCAATAACAAGATTCTGGTTTAGACGAGGTTGTATTAGTTCTGAACTTTGTTTCTATGGGTCATAATTTGGTTTGGACAAGGTCGAAATTGCAACATTCATGATCAGACAAGGTTTTGCCAGCTGCATTATAAGAAAATGCATTGTTTGTTGCCCATTTGTTCGTGACCGACAACTTACCACCAGCAAGTCCGTGTTTAAACAGGTCATTCATTATATGTTGTTTCATCTTACCAAAGTTATTTGGTCATTTTGAGATGCTAATGAGATTCCATAATCCAGCATTGTCATTCCCCATCATCAGCAGCCAGCCCAGCTGGTGACAAGAAGCAGACAGTAGCAAGCACCACTGTTATGGGGTCTCGGGTAAAAGTTGCAGTCGCTTTTAATTAACGAAGCATGCACATTGTTGTACAAATACAGAGTCAGGGAGCCTTGTCCGTGATTTTAACAAATGTATTGTTTAACAAATGTATGGTTTTGTAAGAAAATATTTCCTGACGATTACAGCGAGGTTCCAGATAATACAAGATAATTGCGTTAGTCCGGCGGATCTCATATTAACGAGAGTCGACTGTACATAGACTTAGACAACCGCATCTCCAAGGATAAAAAAATGATGGTCAAAATAAATAAGAGGTATGTTTAAAACTTTTAAAACTTTAAAAGTTGAACCATATAACCAACCTTCAACACGTAAGACATATGATTTGCTGGTGTCAAATTCTTGACCACTTGGTGTAGGTTCAGAAGTAAGCCGACAAATGTATGTTCCACTGTCTTTTGGATGTACATCTGTCAGGTTATACTCCCATGCACCCTCCTGCATCTTTGTCATTGGTCTTGGATTACCAATATTCGGGATGGAAATCAAAACTTGCAGCAAGTCAACATCAGCCAAATTGTCTTTACACTGCATGACTACGTCATTGACATTAACATCATCAAATACTGTGAAATCACCATTCATTGGCTCGAATGACGTAACGGCAATCATTGCTGAAACAAAAACATAAATATAAAACCATCAAATTGATAATTATGTGCAGGTTGCAAATGGGATATATCAACAGTTGGGTTCTGAATAGCATATTAATCTATAAGGACTTCTTTGCACATTGTTTTAATACTAGGTGTTGTCACACCACCCCCTTAATAGAAACAGGTACTAAGAATAGAAGAAATGATTCCTCATGCCTATAAAATTAGCAATTACCTCCATACATTTCTGGTTAATTTAAAACATTTACAAAGAATGATTCGTAACATTAAACGAAAAGTTCCAATATTTATTTACGTAAAAAATGAACGATTTTATATTGAAACTTGTGTAGTTGAAATGTGTGGTAAAAAAAAACGAGAAATTAACAGCGTAAGCATTAATACAATTGTTGGCACAAACACAATTGAATTACTATATGATAATTATACATATCCTTTTATAGTTGAAAGTAGCGATTTTTTTTAACTAAAAAAAATGTTGCAAGTAAGCACAACAATTGACATTAACATGCACAATTTAGATTACATTAGTTTTTATATCGATAACAATAGTCTTTACGCCATAGCTTTAGAATTAGGTAACATAGACAAAAAACAAAAGCCAACTTATTCAGCTACTTTTGTGGCGGCTTTATTTAGCGTTTTATTAAAAATTTCATCTTTAGACAAACAAATACAATTTTATGCTTCGCTACAAGAAGAATATTCATTAAAAATTGCTGCATCGGTAGGTAATTTGGGAAAAATTACCGCTTATATAAAAGACGAAAGCTTTTTAGAAAACAAAGAAGACCTTTCAGAAATATCACCAAAAAACTCACTAAAAAAATATTACCAAAAAAATTTAAAATTTGAATTACATCGCTGGGGCGTTACTTGCGAAGTGGGGTTTTGATTACGCTGACGCGGAGTGTAATAATTTTAATTTTTTTTAAAGTTTACTTTAAACTCGTAAGTTTTTCTATAAGAATTTTTTTTTCTACATTTACATTGACAGGTTTTTTTTGGATTTCATCTGGTAAAGCTGTATCTTTGACTGAGTTGGTATGGATTTTTTCTTTCATTTTAGAATATTTATTTCGTTCTTCACATACGAGCACATTAATTCATTTTGGGTAATGACGCCGTCTTCAATCGCTTTTGAAATGTGGTTTTCGATCGTGTTGAGTTTAGACAAAGCTAAAATTTTTATTTCGTCGTGTTTTTTAGCTTTTTTAGATAATTTATATTTTACGTATCTAAGAGCAAATGCTGCACCACCCAACGCTAAAGCTAAACCTTCTAAAACAAATCCTATGGGCGACGATATAACGGTGGCGATACTAGCGATGCCAATAGCTCCCGCTCCCATACAACCTAATTCAGCGAGAGTTTCTACGATACTACAAGCGTTGATAATTTTATTATATTTTTTATAAACGGTTTCACGTTGGTTTATTTCAATTCGTAATTCTTTTTGAATGTCATCGATTTTTTGCAATCTAAATGATTTATAATCATCCGTCATAGACGATAAATTTGGATAAATAAGTTTAATCGTTGATTCTATAGGTGTGCTCATTGATTCTATAGGTGCGCTCATTGATTCTATAGGTGTGCTCATTGTTTTTATTAATAGTAAAAGATTATTTTTTTTATACTTTTTAATCTGCAGGGAAAGTATTAATTGGAATTTTTTAAACTTTTATTTCATAGCATATTCCAGTGTTTAAAGCACCAAACAAAGTAGCTTGAAAATAGATTTTAGCATGATTTTGAAAACGATTTGAAAGGAAACATATTATACATTCTAAATAACTCGGTTCATTAGAAAAAGTAAAATGATCATTTTCAGGGAAATCAATTTTATGAGACCTATAATTAAGATCTTCATCAAATTGTTCACTTTTTACTATAGAATAAACATTATTTTCACCTCTGTGACTTTTTGCATATAATGAATAAATCGTCAACTATAAAAATTATGTTATCGTTAAACCACTCCATTTCAAAGTTTAAATCATTTAAATAATTAAAAGAAGATAATGTTTTATATTGTACAAGTTCACTGGGAGCGATATATCCAGTATCTTCAAATACAAAGTTTTTATTGTTAAAACTTTCTACGCTTTTTTGACTATCGTTTGCATGACTATGTCCATAAATACTCGCCATATTTATATAGTATAAAAAAATAAAAATATTATTTAACGGTAAACTTTTAATTTATATATTGAAACAGATTTTAGAATTTAACGCACCGTAAAAGGTCGCTTCTACAAAAACTTTTTGAATATTTCGTATTTTAAAACACATTTCGTATCTTAAATGTGACATTTCATTTTCGATAAAATAAAAATGATTAACTCCCCCTGGAGAAGGGATATAATAATCATTAACTTCATAATCTGTACGCGTTCTCGAAAATGAAGTAAAATTATTCATTTTTGTAAAATGTACAAAAAGAGAGCAGTACGTTGGCGCCTCATTAAACATGAAAAAGGGTAGTTTAGATGCAGCCCACCATCCGAGTGCAACATTGTATTGTTCAACTAGAGGTACCGTTTGTAAAATTTCATTTCTATTGATGTATCCGAAATGTTCATAAATTTCGCTAGACGCTCCTACTCGTAAAATGTCACTGTCTCTATTGACTTCGCTAGACGAAACTCGCTCGCTTGCACTACTATGCCCATAAATACTTGCCATATTTATATAATTTCTAGATTTAAAATAACGGGGAAACCATGATTATTTATATCTCTACCTTTTGAATCTTTAATTTGAAAACTCAATGCGTTAAAAGTACCGACTTTTAATTTTTTAAACAATGGATTTTTATATTCCATCCACATACTTTCTCCGAATGATTTACCTTGCAAAGGATAAACGTTTAAAATGGTGCAAGGTTTACCATTAAAATAATTATCAGTTTTAATACTATATTCTCCCACTGTTACAAATTCGTTGTGAAGCCCGAGTAAATTAGCTAACCCGGATGTAAATTTAATGGATTTATTTTCATCAGTCAATCTTAACAAGTAAACACCCGTTGTTTTATCGATTGTGAACATGATCCAAGGTGCGTCTTTTATTATAATATCAATAATTTCGATAATGTTGTAAAGCCCTGGTTCTACAAATTTGACAACATTTTGTTGCTCACCCGTCGTACTATAAATTATTCTTTCTTTTTTACGTACGTTGTAATATCCTACCCAAATGTTTACGCTATGTAATATAATCGCGAGATTACCCTCACGATTATCGATAACGTTACCTAATTGAATTTCTCCACCATTTTTTTCAATTTCAACTTCAACGGTATGATACATTTTATTATTAAAAGTTTATAATTTTATTATATTAAAATGACGTTTCCATTAGCGTTTCAGAGTAATTTTTCATATCCATATCCACAATCTGGAAATTTTAACGCACCTCTAAATTTTAACGCTAGCGATTTAACAAGTCTAAAAATTTACATCAATGAAAATGAACATTTTAACGTACAACTGAGTAATCTTTTTCAAAATTACAGGTTACCACGCGTTGATAATAGCGCTATATTAAACGAATGGAAATACAATCCGCTAAAATGTTATCAAAATCAAATAAATTTTACAACGTATTGCGCTACAACGAGATGCGGTGTGGGTTATCAACATTTAAACCATTCAAACTTGATGATTCGTAGTTTTTTTTAGATTTCACGTACATTATCAAATGAGACGGTTGTATGGGCTCCAGTACCGTGTAAACAAATTGTTGAGACTCGTTTTATTAACGGTAAGTATAACCCAAAAATAAAAATTATGAAATTTTCTCAAGACCTTGAAGATTCTTTACCTCAAAAGTTTTAGCCTTTTAAAGATTATATTACAATCGGTTATATAAAACAATCTTTAGAAGCTGAACGAGGTTGGGTTAAATTTATATTGTCTATAGGGTTAGCTCATGGTTTTTCGGATATCGGTACAGAACGAATTAACGATTCTATAAGAACGTACGTTTACGCGATTTTAGGAGCTCAAGCGCAA
Organism: Zoroaster sp. YZ-2022; assembly: GCA_029582265.1. Classification (NCBI taxonomy): domain Eukaryota; kingdom Metazoa; phylum Echinodermata; class Asteroidea; order Forcipulatida; family Zoroasteridae; genus Zoroaster; species Zoroaster sp. YZ-2022. The sequence goes on from CM055836.1 coordinate 30,798,477, forward strand.
GCAAAAACTTCTTTTTCACCGAGTGGTACTGGTTTAGACGCACAGCGTGAATTTATAAATATAGTAAATGCCGAGATTAATTCTCCAGTTGATTTACAATCTTCTATTCAACGATATCAAGATGTTTTACAATACGCTCGTTCACAATTAAACTTTGCTATTGGAGAAAATTTATATATGATGCCGAGTGATATGAATTTACGAATAGGTACGTACGCGGGATACAACAATAATTTATTAATCGCAACGAGTGATTTATCGTTAGGTTCAAATTTAGATACAAATTCAGAACCCGTTCCTCCTCCTATTTTACCTTTACAACTACCACCACCGTTGATTGAAAAGCACGCTGACGCAGAAGCTGCGCAAGATGATCTAGCATCGAGCGTGCAAGAATCTAATAATCTAGTATTGAGCTCTACAATAACCCAAGACTCTTTAAAAACTACGCCTAGCATTAGCGCAATAAAAGAAGACTCTTTGGAAGAATCACGCGACAATCACCAAGAAGAAAACAATTCTTTAATTATTGGTTTTGCGATTTTAACTGGACTAAGCTTTACGAATTGTTATTTTAGCGTTTTCTGCATATAAGTTAAAATTAAAACACCAACTCCTGTCAAAGCTAGCCACAAATGTTCCGCTGCCCACGTAACCACGCTAGAAGCTGTTTTAAATAACCAACTTATAACTGATCCGATAATAGCTGGTAAAGCGGCTAAAGCTTTCGCTCCTAGTTTAGATAATACACTCGCTAGATTTTTTAATGTTTTTTTTATCCACTCACCCACGTGTGTAAACGCCTGCAATCGGGGACATCCTTCGTCAAATTTCTTTGTCCAAAAAAGCGGGGACATATTGTTCTCCATTGTGATAGCAACCGGGGACCATTGTCCCTTTTGTTATATGTCCCCGGTTTGAATGCGCTCACACACGCTTTTACACCACCGCTCGGTTCTGGTGTGGGGGTGTGGGTTTAGGAGGTATAGGTTTAGGCGGTGCAGGTGTAGGGGGTATAGGCTTTGGTAAAACTGAATTTACTACTCCAACCATCGATTTAACGATAAAAGCGATCGTCATACTAACAGCTGTTAATATACTAACGATCGTTACGCCTTGTTCTCTAAATAAAGTTTTAATTTTTTCACCCAACGTAACATCTCTTTCTAACATTTTTTTAAACGTTTCTTTAATTCTATTAATTTGACTACGAATAACATAATCGTGTGCATCTATTTGCTCTATCAAAACTTCTTTCTCATCTTTTAGTTCTCGTCGTTGTTGAATAGCTTTTTCAATTTCATTTTCATCGAGTACTCTTTCTTTTGCGTCAAAAATTAATTCTTCAATATCATCGATTTTTGATTAACTATTTTAACTTAGTTAAAAGATCTAATTGTTCACCTCGATTTGTAGTCATGATTTTATCGAGCGCTTCTACTTCTCGCCATGGAATGTTTAATTCCGTTTGAGCGTCTTGATCTCTCAAATGCTCCATAACCGCTATTTCGATAGCTTCTGCCACTTCTTTAGATTTTTCTACGCGTTGCATTGGTGTAGATGGTAACCTTCTACCACTGCTTGTTTGCTCAGTCGGTTCAACTACCGGTTTTTCCGCTGCTTTTACAACCTTCATTAAAGCTATTTCTTTTTCACTAAATGGTAATAAACCATTTATATTTAAACCTGTTATACGATCTAATTTTAAAAAGGTACCCTCTTTTCCTCGTCCTAGATTCGTTAGTCGTATTTCTTTATCACCTTTTATAAAATAGAGTATACTTTTTTTTTTTATCTAATCTCTCTATAAACCTAGTATAGTCTATTGTATCGGGTGTATGACCTATACTTGTATAAAAATCATCAACTGTTAATCTAAGTACCATATCTGTTAAAGATAAAGGTGGTGGAATATAAGAAGGTTCATTAACTCGCTCTTTTCTTTTTGATATTTCTTCATCTATTTTTTTTACACTATTTGATCTTTCTCTTTCCAATATTTCTATACTTTTATCAATATCGCTAAGGCTATACTTTTGATAATCTTTATCATCAATTACGTTATCATCCGTAAAATCATCTTCATCTTCAAAATCATCATCAGGTTGGTTATACATTGGATCCATTTCGATATATGGGTTTCCTCCTTCCGCCATTTTACAATTACTTTTTACCTTTTTTTAATAATTTATAACTCGCGTAACCCACTATACTCATCCCTATTACGAGAAATAAAATTTCACGCGTTTTTTTTTTCTTCGCTAGGAACGTAAAAATCTTCTAGTTGCGGTTTATTGTATAAATCTTGTGGTAAATTTATTTGTTCACCTGTAACTCGCGAATATTCATTCATCGCTTCGTTTATATTGTTAAACGTTCTTACGGCGCTTGATTCTTTTTGTATTTTTTCGTTTAAATAATCTAGATATTTTAAACGCTTTTTACTAAATTCATCTCTAGCTTTTGAAAGTTGTTCTAGCGCTAAATCATGCCTTTTACGTTCTTGTTCAGCGTCATTATTTCGTAGAATACCAAATAAAACAATTGAACCGGTAAATGCTAACGCGTTAACTACTGTACCTCCAATCATCATTGCTATAGATACCATTTTATTTTTAAAAAATATAAAAGTATTTTTATAGTTTGTTAATATAAAACTATGGCTAATAATACGTACGGAGATGTGCTCGATCCATATAGAAGAATATGAGAACCTAGAGGTATAAAAAGATTGCGTCAAAAAGTTGTTATTACAAACAATCCGAGTACCATTACCGAAAATCAATTATTAACAGTTCGTTTTCCAAATTTAGGAATGAACGACGTTATCGTTCCAAATACGGTTCGATTAGCTTTCAATATAGAACTTGTTTCGGCGGATGATGATACTAGAACGTTGGTACAAAATATAGGTAGAGCTATCGTAAAACATGTAATTATTAAAATGGAAGGAAATGAAATATTTTCTTTAGACGATGCGGATGTATTCAATTGTTATAAAGACGAATGGTTAACCAAAGATCAACGCGGCAATTTAGCATATCAAGGAATCGAAGATGCAAACGTAACTAAATTGCGAGTAGACGCTAGCGACAAGGTTCCCGCGGGTAACGGAGGAAAAGATAAAGCCATCGCGGATACATATAAAAATAGGTATTACATTCCGCTTGATTTTGAATTGTTGACTGATCATCAACCTTACTACCAATCAGGAATCGGTGATCGATTGACTTACGAACTTGTGTTTAATAAATTTTCGAGCGTAATTAAAAGCACCGACGATAATGCGAAATATAACATAAGTGGAATTTCTTTAGAATTTGAAGTCGTTCATATGCCGGAACTCGCTCGAACGATTAAAATCAATACAGCAACCGGTTGTCAATATTGTTTGATCGCGTACTAAGACAGAGCGTGATGCCGTTAAACAAACGTGATACAACGTGGAATATAAATTTAAATACTCCTGCAAAAAGTATGAAAGGAATATTGTTTTATTTAAAGAACCCAACGTGCAAGAAAGCAACAAGTTTTATCATCCAAAAATCGATAAAGTTTCAATTACGATCGAAGGTGTTCCTAACCAACTCTACGCGCACGGAATGAAAAGGTATCAACATTGGGAAGAGATTTCAAAATATTTTGGTGATTCGAGTAAACAACATGCTATTCAAATCGTTAAAGCTTTAGACTTATCTAACGTTAAACAAGCTGATTATCTATTTAACCGATACGGTTTATTTTTAGATATGAGAACGAGTACCGACAATAAAATACACGGAAGCGGAAGACGAGTACAAAACTTATCTGAAGGAATTACTATTCAAATAAAAAAAGAAGCTGAAACTGCGGGTGAACTAAACATGTATACTTTTATTATTATGGACGCACAACTCATTATAAGAAGTGGACGTTTCGAAACTGTTGATTATTAAAATTAGCATCTAATATTAAAAACAAATGTTTCCAAAAAATACACACGTTGCATTAATTTGTGGGCAAACCGGATGTGGAAAAACTGAATTTTTTTAAAGTTTGTTAGAAAAAGAATATGTTAAACTTTTTGAAAATATCGTTATATTATGCCCTACTATTGCTGACAATGATACTTATAAAAAAAGAAAATGGTTTTATAACGACGACCGAGTGCACTTTAACGATTTAAACGATATTTCGTTAAACGAAGCAATAAAAATTTATAGCGATACATTTAAAAGAGACGAAACGTTATTTATCATCGATGATTGTAGCGCGAATAAAGAATTACGATATAAAAAAAATTCAAAATATCCTCAAAACGAGTTAGTGCGTTTAGCTTTTAGCCGACACATTAATCACAGCTGCTGGGTAATTTCACAAAAATATAATAGCGTGTTAAAAGATTTTAGAGAGCAACTCAAATGGGTATGTTTATTTTATTGTAAAGATAGAGATTCGTTCGAAGATTGCCTTCGAGAAAATGATGTCATACCTACAAAAGAGTTAAGAATAGAAATTCATGAAAATTTAAAACGAGTCAAACATTGCAAATTGATTTTAAAAACAGATCAACCTACTGAATATGAAATACGCAACTAAGTTATCTATAGGTTACTTATAGGTTATCTATAGGTTACTTGTAGGTTACTTGTAGGTTACTTATAGGTTACTTATAGGTTATCTATAGGTTACTTATAGGTTACTTGTAGGTTACTTATAGGTTACTTATAGGTTATCTATAGCTTACTTATAGGTTACTTATAGGTTACTTATAGGTTACTTAGCAATTACCTATAGGTTAGTGTTTTTAATAAATATTATAAAATCTACTTATAAATATGAATACTGAACGAGTAAAAGATTTACTTACTAGTATAGATATTGAACGAGTAAATAATTTTATATATAATCTTGTACAACTTACTAATACTGAAGAAGAAAGAAATGAACTAGTACAAGTTTTAAATACAAACTCTGAAAAAGTAAAAAGTATATTTACGAGTATAGATAATGAACAAGTAAATAATTTTATATATAATCTTAACCAACTTTTAAACACTGAAGGGTTATCTAAAATTAATTACTGGTTTCTCTATTTTTTTTTTAAATTTAACTGATTATTCTATAAATACTTATAATAAATGGAAGAAGTACATAAATTATTAAACGAAAATCCACAGATGTTAAGTTCACCACTAGCAGACGCTGGCGATACAAATGATGTTATGTTGAAGCAAAAACAACGGCTCTTATCCGTTGTAGTGGGAGGAGATTCAAAAAGGTTTTTTGGTAAAGAGTATAGCGTTAGCGATATTGAAGCTTTATCTACGGAAGAGCGAGACGTACTACACACACAATACGAAACTAAATTAGGTCGTGATATAACTCAGTCTTTAGGTAGCGCTATTTTAACACTATACGCTAAATTATTAGGATTAGGCTTAAATCGTATTGATTTATACGGCCATCAATTTGAAATTGACAATGAAGGTAAATTAATTACAGATTTAGAAAAAGATCCTTTTATTTCGAGCATGCTTTCTACTGTAGCGTGTGAATTATACTGCAAGTATGGAATGTTAATAGCACCGCTCTCAACAATGTTAATTACAGCAAAACATTTAAAAAGAAAAGAAGAATCTTGTATAGATAATAAAAGCGATGGAAACGAACGAGTTGGAGAATGTGCAACCGGAGCAACCGCAAACACCATTGACAGTAACGAAAACACCAACTAAAAAAGAAAGAAGAAAAAACAGAGTCGCAGCGGGTAAAAAACTCGCCGAACTTAATAAAAAGAAAAAATAAGAACTAAAAAAAGTGCAGCTAAAACGCGTTATGTTGCGCCACAAGCATTAACGAGTGATATTCAAAAAGAAACAAGCAACGAAACAAACTACTACTACTATATTGCTTTTGCCTTAGCTGTTGGAGGTTTCGCTTATTTCTTTTTTAGTAAAAAAGAGCCTACACCGCCAAAACCAGCTTCAGCAAAGCTGTCTTTACCTACACCTCCCGCACCAACGAAAGAACTCGCTGTTTTTGAAATGGAATAAGTAAAAAAAAATTATAACAACAAGTATAAAATAAGATGGATACAAAAACAATCGCCGATTCAGCTTATCACAGCGCCGTTTTAGGACTTTTTACTGTTTTATACAGCATGCTTGGTAAAAAAGTATTAATGGTAGAACCAGCTAATTTAGGAAAATTAAATATAAAAGATGGGCTAAAACTCACCGCGACAGTTGGATTATCTTCAATGACGCAAATGTGTTTAATTAAACAAGGAATTTTACCATCCTCGCTTATGCCTAAAAATTCTACAGAATAAAATTACATTTATAAATAATAATAAAAATGGATAAACGAATAAAACTAAAGCTTCAAAACGCTTATTATAGTCCGAAAGGATACTACAAAGGTTTAGACGCGATTAATAAATTAGCTCAAGAAACTAAAGTAAATGTAAAATTAGTTCGACAATGGATAAAAAAGCAAGCGCTATGGCAAATTTATTTACCCTATCCTAAATATATTCCAAGACCAACTAGTTCAAATAGTACGTTAGAAAAACCAAATGAAATTCATCAAGCAGATCTATTGTTTCTTCCGCACGATAATATAGGTAAAGGTACAACTAGAAAGACGTACAAGTACGCGTTAACCGTTGTGGATGAAGCTAGTAGATATAAAGAAGCGGAACCGTTAACCGATAAAACCGCTGTTCAAGTCGGTAACGCGTTTAAAAATTATAAACGTTCACCGCTCACTTGGCCAAAAATTTTAAAAGTCGATCCTGTAAAAGAATTTATGAGTATCGTAAACGTATTAATGAGAAAAGATAATGTAAAAATCCAAAGAAGCGAAGCCGGTAATCATAGAGCGCAAGGCGATTTAATCAAGAGCGATTTAATAGAACTTTGAGTGAAAGATTATTTTCTCATCAATACGCGCAAGAAATAGCGACGGATACGAGAAATAGAGAATGGGTTAAAAGATTACCAGCAGTTGTAAAAGCATTAAATAATGAAACGACGAGACTTATTAATTTAAATCCTAAAGACGCGATTAAATTACCCGTTGTTGAACAAAATCCAGCCTCACCAGTTGTAAGCAGTAAAAAGAATGAAAAAAGAATTCCAAACAACAGTTTAGTTAGGTATTTATACGCACCCGGTGAAGATGAAAAAGATACGAGACGTCGCACGACTGATCCTATATGGAGTATAAAAATGTATAGATTAGCTAAAACGATGAAAGCTGCTAATCAACCTATTTTGTATTATTTAGACGCGGGTCCCGCTCGTAGTTTTGTAAGAGAAGAATTACAAATTTTCCTCGAGATACAGAAAATCCACCTATTAAACGCTAATACTGTAGTGATAGTAAGCTAAAGTAAGTATTCCATTTTCTAAAATATATTTCTTTGTGTCTAAAGGAGATAACGATATTTTATTTACTCGCGTTGTATATATGTTATGTTTTTCGTGCCTAATAAAATTCATGGGGTGATAAAGCGTATTATTTTGAAATAAAACTTGTTTATAGTTTTCGTGTTTAATATTTTGTTTTAAAACTTGTTTTTTAACACCTTTAGCTTTTTTTATTTCCTTTTTATTCGATAAAAGTATAGAATACATTTTTGGTCTTAAACCAATAAATTCTGCGATAGGGATTGCCGCATTCTCGTCTTTAAATTTTCCAATCACTTTTTTATTTTCTTCAGAAAATAGAAATTTTTGTTTTCTAAATCCTTATTATAATAATTACTAAAATCGTACGAGTCTTTGTCTTCTTCCATATCTTTATATACATCTTCCGTTTTAATCTCAAGTAACAAACTATCTGTATCCGTATAAAGTAACTCGCACTCGTTACCATATTTATTTTTTAAATGATTGTAATAAAAATCGTACATTAAATGTTTAGATAAATCTAGTATGCTCATTCCTATGTAGACTGGGCGGTTGAGTAAGAGTTTTGTTTTGTGCATGTGAATCGCCACTAAATCATTATCAAAATCCTTGCCTCAGCAAAATTTGGTTTCGCGATGAGTGAACGAATTTGATTTTCTGCTTTTTATCGTTTAATCGTTTCAAATTCACATTAACGCGTTTTCGTACATTTTCCATCGTTTTCCAAAAACTGAATTGTTCATGAGT